>OZ029916.1:7213463-7619766 GCA_964023275.1 Norana najaformis | reverse complement strand
TTAAATAATTGCACATTTCAGTTCTATTACTCCACGATTGCGTTATCACTACACAATAACAAATTCCTTAATATACATATACACCTATATTTCTACCGCCTTTCGTATCTATAAATAATCTATCACTGCACACTAAAATTAATTCTAAACAGCTGTCTAAATATATCTCGCCTTCCCATACACAGCTGTATACAGATGTTATAATTTGTTCCCAATCTCATGAATAAATTACCATAACTTGTGCATAGCACAGCCTATTTAGCACAAGCAGATTAAATGAGTTTAAGATTTTTAGTATTTAAGACTGGTTTACGGATTAAATCTCCCTCAACCATTTTCGATTTTACCGTCACTTCATGAGTAGCAGATAGAAAATTAATAAAAACTGGGAAAGTATAAAAAGGACGAATTGCATATATCTAACCTTCGACTTCTTTGGAATCTACAGAGTTCTTCTCTGGTTCCCTCGTACTCTTTCACTGTTCCGATTCCGACACGCTTCGAGAACTCTTCCTGCGCGCTCTTCAATTGTTCAATCGACTTCGGCTTCTCCGAATCGAATGATGCCCAGAGACACCCGACTATTTCAATAAAAGGCTTGGCCTCTGGATGGAGGTTCTGTGAATAACCGATTTCTGCATTTTCTGTCGTCTTCACGATCAGAATCCAAGTAGTCAGTTTACTCCTGCGGCTGCGAAAGGACAAAAGTCTCTGTAGCTTCGACCAGAACTAAGACGCATAAGGGAACTGTAGGCCTGCAGCTTTAGGACTGAAGGCTACAGATCTCTGTATACATGTATCTGAACTTTTATGAAGCGCTTTATAAGCATTCCTCAAAAGCGCTGTAAAAGGTGATAGCAGTAGTAAGTTAGCTGTCACACACCCTGACTATTTATCTCTGCTTGCTCACATGGCTGCCTAAGAGATTTATAAGTGAGACGACAGCCATGTGTGTTCACACGCCAGAGGCGCCACACTGTAACAAAACACTTATGTCCCATTAAAACAAAAAGAACACCCACTGGGTTCTTTTAATGCACTATGCTGTAAATATACGTGACGACATACAGTATACTGTACATAGACACATATAGTATATGCCATATACACGTGCATATCTACCCATGAATATATATGTAGAGAGTATAAGTAGTTTATAAAAATAGGCCTATATACTGGCGCAGGCGTGCGTATATATATATATATATATATATATATATATATATATATATATATATATATATATATATATATATACGCACGCCTGCGCCAGTATATAGGCGTATATATATATATATATATATATATATATATATATATATATATATATATATAAGCTACATAGGCCTCGGTTCATAACGCAAGTGTATGATTCGACGTCTAAGAGTAAAGCCGAGTCTATTGGACCAACTGCCATAAAATAACACGTAATGAAATAGTCTGCAAAACATCCGTAGCACCAAAGCGAGCACCAGACTCGATAATGTGGGGCAAAGATTTTAAGAAGGGAACAAGATGGATCACTGTAAAAAATTTGACTAGCGCTGTAAGCAATGCAGGGATAAATAGTCAGGGTGTGTGACAGCTAACTTACTAAATCTAGTATAAGTTGCTATCACCTTAACCTGCCCTCTATGTCAAACTGATTGTTAGACTGCATTCTTGGATCAAGTACAGAATTCCGAAACAAATCAGCATATAGAAAGATAATCCATTTTATTGCCTGTACAAGTTTTTTCAGTAAGTACTTATATGAAAGGAAAAAGCCTGATCTTGTTAAATAACCTTACTTACGACCAGCATTTATTAAGTAATCTAATGTATTAGTTTTACAACAGAATACCTGACATCAGCAAGAACGACGACGGCTGCTTCGAAGCCAAGAGTCGAAGTCTTTTCATCAGAGAGCAACTTGAACACAAAAACCTCTCAGGTTCCTCCAACAGACGGAGGACCTTTACATAAGCTCGTAAAACGGAATCTTGGCAACTAACAGAAAGCAGCCACGTAGAACTCGGCCTATCTTAACAAGCCAAGCTCGGAAAACTGAAGAAAACTTCTCCTTTTATAGGGTTTCTGGGGTTACGCCCCCCCGAAGAGACAGCTCATCCTTCAACCACTCTTTACATCCGGGTCTTCCACATGGGCCGACTCTAACAACATATTACACTAAATTAACTAAATGCCGGGCGATCTACATTAATATAATTGTGACGCCGGCCAAGAAAAGGGACCACTTGTCTCAAATGGACTTATCACCAGTTTCTATAAGCTGATACTATAAGGAAGTCAGGGTAAAAGTTTCAGGCTCATTGGTCCAAAATTCATGCATCTATTTTCATTTTCACTTTCAACATTGTAAAATATCAATTTTCTGCAAATTGCGTTTGAAAATTGACATACACCTAACTTAAAGACTGTTCGCATGTTAGTATTTTTATTTACAGATCTAATTCAGTTATACAAAAACTACAGAAACACCAAATTTCAGCCAAATATGAACAAATTTGAACAAATTATGGTTAGTTTCTTGAAGCCGAGCAACGTTAATATTTTACAACTGAAAAGACGCTATGCATTTCTAAAACGTTCAGCTACCGGAATCAATAGATTTTATTGGAAGTCACACCTAATCATTATTTTCTTGAGCTCTACGTTTAGGGCACATAAATAATCCGTTTTTGTTTTTTCTGTTAATATGCCCAGTCTCCTTGCAAAATCCACAAGTAGGTGGTGCCCGACGAGCCGTCACCAAGGATGCTTCTGACAATGTTTGCAAGTTCTCTAAAGTCCCTACAGTTCTTTCATGATCAGCTGATGTTGTTTGAGTTATGGCATCATCATAGGGCCTAGGGCAAAGAATATCTTGAGCCTCCTTTGTGCAGAATCTGCGAATATTCTGGAAGAGATATTGCTTCCTATCAGTGGAAAGTCCCAATGGAAGAATTTCTTCTGGTAGATTAGCCAGTGCTTCTTCCTCAGCATCAAACAGTTTGTGTAGAATTCCCTCATCACCAAGTTCCTTATGGCAGATAACATGACCTGGTATTTGAGTATCAAACTCAAACTGGCAGAAGGTTTTTAAATCTCTGACTTTCTGAATCCTCAGTTTGTCATTGAAATATGAATGCCAATTGTTAACAGGTATGAAAACATTGCCTTGCTCATCTCCAGTAAGAATTGCCTTGTTCAATTTTGTTATTGGAGTGCTTCGTTCAATGCAGTTCTTCAGTTCAGTGAGGGTGCAAACCTTGCTTAATTGAAACTGACGCTTCAGAAGACCAAATGCCCAATCTGGAGAGAATTTTGTGTGTCCAACAGGAAGGAAAGAATACGTAATATGACTGTGGAATCCTTTAACAATTCTCCATGCCCAGTACGCAATTACAAAGTTATTCTTATTTTGGCCAATGCAATTATCAGCAAAAATGCTAAGATCTGTCTCTCCAAGGCCAAACTCTTCCAAATAATGGTTGATATAGGAAACTACAGAGTCCGAACCCTTTCCAGTTGACACGCATTCTGGAATGACATAAGTCATCTGCTGGCTCAATGAATCATTCATTATTCCAAACAATCCAACTTTAAATGGGGTCAAGAAGTAAATATCTCCTGGTTGCTGAGGATCCTGAGGAATATGAATTTGTTGTGCATAATCAAAACCGATCTGCAGCATTTTTTTGAAAGAGCAGGGATTGTTTCTTCCAAGTTCTTTTGTAGGGTGATCTTTAATGTTCTGTTGAGACGTAAACACCCTTTGCCTATAATCAGCTCTGGATATGGTCACAGAATCCAAATGACTACTGATTTTAGCGGTTCGTTTCTTCTTTTCTTCCTCACTCATGTTTGACATGTTGGCAACTGATGTTATTAGCGAGTGACAAGTTCCACACAAATCAGATCTTGGTCTTTGCAACATAAGATTTGGCAGTGCTTCCTTCCATATTTTACGGAATGATTTGCATGACGTTGGTCTTCTTTCGGTCAACTTGCAAGCTTCTGCATACTGTCTGTACATACCCTGGACACTGAAATGACTAGGCAATAAAATAAGATCCGGTGACCTGAAAGCTGGAACTCGACCTGGAAGAACCAGTCCGTGGTTTTCTCCAAATTTAATCAGAAAGTGAACAACCTCAGAACACTGTTCTTTACTCATAACATGATGCTGTTTCTTTCCTGTGTTGCCATGATAAACAGGAGATAATCCAGCTTCCTTCAGTCTGCGTTTCAATCTCTTGTACCTCTTTTCACCGATATTATACAGGAAAAAGTAGACAGCTTTGCATACACTTAACCCATCAAACCTAAACACTGAATGTGTCATACAACGGTGTGTTTTCTTCTTGCGCGTCCGCAGAACATTCTCACCAGTGGCACAGAAAGATCGCAGCTGACCAACGATTAGATCGTTCAAAGGATTTTGATGTAGCTCGTTGAAATAATCAAGTTCTGCAATCTGCAACTGATGCTCAAAAACCATACTTGCATTAAGCTGTGTCGTACACATGGATTTGTTGGGACCCATGCTGACACTGACATCCTTTTGTCAAAAATGCTTCAATCTTATTTATATCTGGTAATTGGGCATCAAATGCTTCAGCAATGTATGAAGTTTTCTCTTCATCCCGGAAGACTGGAACAGGATCTGCATCTGGTTCATCTTGCAGCACTTCTTCGGTTGGACTATTCTAAGAAACAAAATGAGGAATAAAATCAATGCATGAAAAAAGTTAGAAATTCTTTTATAATTGTTGTCTTCATTCATTCATTCATTCATTCAAGGAATCTATATAGCGCCCCTTCAAGGAGGCCTGCTCAGAGGCCCTCCCAACCCATTCCTCAGAGTAGGCCCCGCAACAGAAAGGGCACGATGCTGCCCGATGACCTACCGTCTTTAATGTAAATGTAAGTGATTGAACCGTCTTAAAATTAAAAGAGACTGACAATGGAAATAAAATTTATGTTAGAAGAAATTGGCCTTTAAGTTCAAGGACGGCAACTGGTTAATCTCAGTGTAGGAGAATTGCGATTTTGATTTGAAGTGCTGTCGATTGATGCGTGATGCTTTATTACAGCGGCGCTATAGAAGTGCTGAGATTTGATTAGATTAGGTCAGGGTGAACATTTACTTTCTATTAACATGTAGTTGTATGCTAGCTACTAAAATTTACCTCACTGACTTGTGATTCAGCAGCCGTTTCGACCTCAGAATGCTCATCACAAGATTCTTCACTGTCACAATCTTTCGCTGTAGTGAAATAATCTTGCAACACATTAGAAACTTCCTCTGTAGATAATTTTAAATTCAACAAATTCGCAATTTCTAGAAAAGTTTTGTCAGCGTTGACCGCCATTATTTCCCTTTAAACTTTCGCGTAACGGCCACTTTGCGACCCTCGGTATATGTTTGCTAAGAAAATAGTTCCTCACTTGAAAATTTGTAATTATAAAAGACGCAAGTTTTATCTGTCTATGAAAATTTACCTAATTCCATTTTTTAAAATTATATTTAACAGAAATATTTATTAAAGTTAAAATTAATAAATATGTGATTTATGTAAATCCGAAAATACCGAAGTAGATTCAAACGCTTGGCAACATGCTGGGCGACAAGTGGGCCCTTTTTTACCCTGTCTGTACCCATGTCTTTAACTGCAGATTCTGGTTTTAAAATAGCAGGCGCAGTAATACCTGGTATAGTAAAATGAAGCTGAAATGCAGACGCATTCATTGGATACAAAAACCGAAATTCTATGAATATTCATGTTCTTAGCTAAAACGGCCTTTTCTAGCTCTTCTAGAAAGCGACAAGTGGTCCCTTTTCTTGGCCGGCGTCACTAAAGACACTTATGCACTAGTCACTAAACCAACACTTTTACAAAACTTCCTAATATTAAACATTCTAAACTTAACTATAAGCCTCAATAAGAATTATTGCGAAGGATAAAGGAGAATTATGTGGCGGGTGCAGTATGTCAGAATTACTACATGTAATCCCCCACAAATTAAAATTTGGCATAAATTTTCATTCCTCTCTTTCAGAAAATTCGCATTAATCTGTGCATAACATCCTTACTTCTTAATTACTCTCTTAAAACTCTAAAACACAATCCAAATCAATCGCATCAGTCCAGATGATCTGTATTTACACTACTTTACTACTATTTTACTTTAATGTACATCCTAATACTCTAGGCCTCTACTGAGATACTCGGCAATTACATGCTGAGGTCCCTTTATATATCTGACTTTGAAACAATCATTCTGAACTGCTAGATACTAACTCAAAACTCTAGCATTCTTGATCTTCCCTAGATACTGTACTTTCTCAATGATCCGTTTCCACAACAAACTCCTTTCCGTATAGGTATCTATTGAATTTCTGGATCCCCCGGACTATCGCCAAACATTCTCTTTCTTCAACCGAATACTTCTCTCTTTTCAACTGCTTTTGCTTGCATAACCCACTGGGTGTTTCGCTCCCTCGTGTTTCTGCATCAAAACATCCAGTATCTACATTCAATGCATTCGTCTGAATCAGAAATTGCAACTCAAAATCGAGCAACCTTAATATTAGCGATTGTGCCAAGGTCTTCTTCAACCATAGGAACGTTTTCTCCAATTCAGGAGTCCATTCAACCGTTACCGTTATCTTCGCACTCTTGTTAAATCCGTTAATGGTTTCATAACCTTACTGTTCGTTATAAACTTCCTGTAATAATTTATTGCCCCCATGAAACTCCTTTCTTGTTTCTTATTTCTCGGTATCGGTGTATTCAGAATCCTTTAGACTCCTATTTAGGACTAATCAATTCTCCATCAATGGTATGTCCTAGAAAATCAACTTTACCATACCCAAGACTACACTTCTTGGGTCTTAACGTTAAGTGAGCCCTTCGGACACGACTGAAGAACTCTCTCAAGACATGCACGTGATGTTTCCCAAACTAAGTGTGAGCTAAATGTTATCAACATAACTCCCCAAATTTGACGTGTCTTCCAGTAACTTCCTTATCAGGCGATTAACTGGAAGCATTATATACTAATCCAAACGTCATTACATTAAACCTGAATACACACAAATGGGGCTAAATCCTTAGCCTCCTCCTGCATCGGAATTTGCCAATATCCTTTGCAAAAATCAAACTTGCTATAAATCTTCCCACCGCCCAACATGTTGAAACATCCTTATTAGCCATCATCGGTTCTGGATCGAAAACCGTGATCTTATTCAATTGCTTGTAATTGCAACAGATTCTATTCGAACCATCTGCCTTCTTTACCACCGCCAATGGTGCTGCAAAAGCGGACTTCAACCTTTCTATTATTCCATATCGCAACATGGCTTCAATTTCCTTATCAATTTCCGTCTATAAATTATATGGTGTCGGATAGGCCTTAGACCTAACAGGTTCTTTCTGTGTTAACTCAATGTCGTGTTCCCCTAAATCCGTCTTTCTCGATACATCAGAGAAAATATCACTATATTCCTCCAGCAATATCTTTAATTCTCTGCTCTTAACCTCAACCAACTCAGGATTTACATCAATATCCCGGTCCATCACCTTTTGTACATGGATATACAACTCTAATACTTCCCCCTCTTCCACATTCTCTTCATCTCTCACCATCGTAGTTACCGATACAACTGTTTCTCCTACATCTTTAATTTCACTCTGAGCTACTGTCCCTCTGTTAAAGTATTTCTTTAAAATGTTGACATGGTATTAGTATGTCTGGATCTTTCTTGTTGACTTCGTAATCCTGTAATCAAAGTCCACAACCTTATTGCAAACCACATATGGTCCTTGCCATTGTAACATTAGCTTATTCGTCGTAATCGGTAATAACAATAAGACTTGTGACCAATATCAACCTTAAGATACCTCTTCTTTTGATCGTAATATTTATTATTTCCTTGCATCTGCTCAGTTTCCATATGGGCCTTTATGCAAGTTTCTTCTATCCTTTCCTTGGTGTTCAGCACACAGCTATCTATATATGTCTCGCGCTTCCCCTTCCATCCCTTCATTTGTCCACAACTCCTTTAGAATCTTAATTGGACCGGGAATATTCTTCCGAAAACATGTTCACAGGGACGCTAACCATGACTCTCATGAACAGCGTCCTTCAAGGCAATAATAAAGAAGCTAAGAAACGTTTCCACGCCTTGGGTTGTTCTGAAATTAACTTTCTCAATGATGCGTTGATTGTTCCATTCAAAAGTTGCACAAGTCGCATGATAAGGAAATGTCAAGGAGTGTCTAATGAATAGCATCATGTTTACCTCAGCCAACAGTTCAGAGGCAAACTGACTTCCCCCTTTCCGTTATGTACCTACCGAATCCACCGCTCAAAGGTGAATTCAATAAGGGCGCTAGGTTGAACAACTAACTACTCTGTTATAAAATAATATTAGAATTAAAACAAAGTCGTCTTATAGATTAATACAAGTTTAAAACATCAGTTAAGGCCGATGAGCCAAACACTGCATGCGATATAACTATTGCATGCGATATACTGTAATCTAAATTACACAGTGTAATTAAAGATTGTATAATAATAGCTTCCTGGTTACATCGTTAGGAAATGCGTATGCAATGCTACTAAAAGGTTAGAAATACCACTAAACAAGCTCTACAGTATGACTGCGTAATTATGTAAAATAATGAACATGTCATGTCATGTCATGTAATCATCTCTGGACTGGATCCAGTCGTTGATTTCTCTATGACACCCCTCCACAAATCTCGTTTCCCGGCCATCTCCTCAAGGGTCATTCTCCGTCTGCCCTCCGTTTTCCCATAGATAGTAACTCCGGCACCTTTCAGATCCTCTTCAAGGCAATCTATCCATCTTCTTTTCGGTCTTCCCACTGCTCTCCTTCCGTCCGGTTTGTATTTAAAGATTTTCTTTGGATTGCGGTTCTCCTCCATCCTCAGGACATGTCCTGCCCACTTCATCCTTCTTTTCTTGATCACATTACTTATCAATGGTTGTTGTGTTCGTTGTCTAATACTTTCATTCGTTACGTGGTCCTTATAGCTAACTCTTAGTATTCTTCTGAGCCATTTGTTTTCTGCTGCATTCAGTTTCTTCTCCATTGCTCTTGTAATACTCCATGACTCACATCCATAGATTAGTACTGGGATCACGCATGTGTTGAGGATTTTTAGCTTTATCGCCAGTTTTATATCATGTCGTTTGAAGACCTTTTGTAACCTGTTAAAGGTTGACCCTGCAAGCGCTATTCTCCTTTTGATTTCTGTTTCTGCTCCTCCCCCTGCTTTCATTTCACTTCCCAGATAGACAAACTTATTTATTACCTCAATTTCCTGTCCCTTAAGCTTAACTATTGGCCCGTTGTATTCCTTTTTTGTTATTGGCATTATTTTAGTTTTGTTATAGTTAATTTTCAGTCCAAGTTTTCCACTTTCCTCTGCTAATGCCTCCAACAACTCCATTACTCTTGTTAGGCATTCTGCAATCATACATGCATCATCTGCATGTATAATATAATGGTTATAATATAATGAACATATAGGCCAGTGATTTCAGTGGAATAACTTCAGATTCGCCTTCATCGCCGTTCAATTACTCATCACAGCCCTCTGGCCTACTTTCTAAATTTATCCGATACTCAGTAGACTGCTATAGGCCTGTCACTAAATTGTGATAGGTGCTACTCTACAATTGCAGGATATGTTTGTGAGGCCAAAGTATCACTCTCCATAATGGTAATTACTAAATTAGTCAAATGCATGATCATTCGTAGTCATATAATTGAAGGAAGCAGATATCAGTCTGTGTATGAGCTTATGGACACTGGTCGATTATAAGAAGCTATAATAATTGTTTGTGGTAACGAACTCAGAGGTCCGATATTTCACTAATGCTGTTTTCGGACTTTGTTGATGAATTCCACTGCTTTGGTGTAAGATTCGCGGCACAGTTGCACAAAAGCTCCTGTTAAGAAATCACCAGCACACCATTTAGTGCAAAAGCTTACTGAAATTCAATGTCTCATCCTGAATTTAATTAAGTACAGTGTATTGCGTTTTCTCATTTTGTTCCCCAATCGACGATCAGCAACATAAACAGCCTAAAGGTTCTTAATTCCCCGCAAATAACCTGGAAACAACAATTTTGACCAGACTTCTCAAACGATTCTGATTTTAACAATTGTTCAGTTAAAGCGATCATCAATTGTGCGTTATGATAACGGAGCTATAGAACAGATTTGATTAGATCAGACAAGATTAGATTGGATTAGATTAGATAATACGCACACAGAGCGTTCACAGACATCAATGTGTGTGGTCCAGAAAGTAGTGTGGCCTGGTGTAGTAATAAGATAAAACAGCCGACAATATTCAGCACTGGATGTACTTCCGACCTGACAGTTTATTTATGGGCGTTCTGTAGCCACACATGTAGCATACGCTGTTAGTAGGTATTAGTCTAGTTTAAGAGTGTTTTGCACCTAGACGGGTATAATAGAATTATAACGTTTCAAAACAGAAAACTTAGAAAAATGAATAGAATATACGAAAGCTGGGCTATTTTTATAGACATGGCGCCTTTCTGAAAGTCTCAAAAGTAATAGACGTATATCTTCGAAAAGTCGTGTACATAGTACAGGATGGTTATACCTGGAGCAGTGAAGTAGCCGTGGATGGCGCCTTTGACCAGAAACACTTCGTTTTCAACACCAGCCGCTGTCAGTCTTTTGGAATACTCTGAGTCATTTAGAACATTCACAACCACATTTAAGCGTAAACACAAGCTAGGGGTCGCACTAATATCCCGCTCTTTAGTCCTTAAGCCGTTAATGGCCGAATTCCAAGGTCCTGCACACGGAGCCAATGCATTGCAGGACTTGCCATTTACTTTCCAGCTTACCTCGGGACCAAATTACACTACAAGGTGACAGAGACATGTGTGCCCGAACAACTTGTCCATGGTCGTTACACGCAGTCCGCTCACCAGGCTCGAACCCGCAACCGTTAGGTCACAGCCCAACAGCGCTTCTTATGGACCACAGTGCACACAAAGGTATGCACATTTCATATATAAAATGAGCTATTTTCTGAATCAGTGTTTGGGCAAACTCCACAGTTCTTCAGAGCTTACAAAGCTAGTCTTGGAACGTGCATGGTAATCCTAGGCGCTTTTCTACCTGTCTGTATGTGTGTCTGTCCGCTTGTAAATACATCACTGTGTCCTTCTTTCCTTCTATGTGTAAAAAGATAAAGGTAAAGGTAACACATCTGTTTACGCGCCTCTATGTAAACTCCTCCTAACACGTGATCCGAGGTCGAAGCAGCTGTCGACTGAGGCACAAACATCACCACAGCAATCAAGTTTAGCTGCTATATTTCCAGCAATTTATGGATGTTAAAGTTCAACAGAGATGACGGGTTTTTCGAAACAGAAGGGAAACAGTGAGGGACTGTAGGTTGGACAGAAAGAGAAAGGACAATGAGAGAAAAGAGATTTAGACTGGAGACGCCTTTAAAAACTTGCAATTAGCAATAGTACTCGTTAGTGTATATATAAATAAGTAAGTAATACACACAAATAGCAAAAGTTTAAGATTTAAGATAATGAAAGAAAGAAAATTTTGGAGGCTTTAGCTTTCAACTAGATCTTGGCCCCAGAAAATTAAGGTGATTCAATTATGCAAGTGAATGTGAAGACGAAAATTAAAACGAAACCGTGACCAAGTAACTGACGCTTTATTGCTAGAGATTTCAGAAGATGTTAACATTTGGTGGAGCATATTCTAAGCAACCTATGGCAACAGATTGTGTAAATTAAGAACTGAACTCTCTTCAGGGAACTATATATTACTTTCAGCATGAATGCTAGTAATTATCAGTAGTTGCTTGTAAGCGAGTTCTTATTCCTCTCTTCTCTTGAAATATTATAATGACTAAATCAGTAAATTCCAACAGGGTAGGACGAGTTTGATATGTCCAGCATGTGTGCAATTAAATACGACGATTTTTTGCTTTTGTTAACTGAGTTCTTAACCTGTCTATCTTGGATTAAATTCAAACAGAAAAGAACGACTATAATATATATATTATACCGTAGCTTTCATCTCGTAGTACATCGAACTCGGCAACGATGAGTAAAGTCGGTGGTAGATGATCGAATTTCTCATTGCGTAAAATGTAAAACCTTGGATCGAGTAGATCTTCCTTCTTCTCTACCATCTGACTGTCGAGCCTTCATCACCCAAAAGAAATTAATAGCTCAATCAAATCTGTAGTTCTTGTACAGGTTACTTTCATAATTCATGTAAAATATTAGTGCGCAAGCCAGTCTAAATCTCTTCTCTTTCATTTTCTCTCTCTCTCTCTCTCTCTCTCTCTCTCTCTCTCTCTCTCTCTCTCTCTCTCTCTCTCTCTCTCTCTCTCTCTCTCTTTCTGTCCACCCGACCGTCCCTAGCTGTTTCCCTTCTGTTTTGAAAAAATGGTCATCTCTGTTGAACTTTAATATCCATAAATTGCTGGAAATTTAGCAGTTAAACTCATTGTCCTAATGGTATTTCCTTACAACGATAATTTAATGCATTACATACAGGTCATTGGCGGTGTAAAAACGTGCATGAAAATCGCCGATTTGTTTCACGCTGTGTCTGTGAACGTTGTATTACGTCGTTTAGTCAGCAAGTTTTAAGCGAAGGTTTGTATAGAAAATTTCCTCAAGTCATCGGATTACAGATTTTTGTGCAACGCGGATCACGCGCTGGCTGGCACGCATCGAACACGTGGTCGGTGTGATAGGCTGCGGCGCCATGCGGGCAGTTGGACTGGCATCAACAGGGATACTTGCATTTATCAATTTGGCGCTAGAGCGGGTAAACATCACGCTGAGGCTAAGTCAGCGGGTTTTAGAAAAAGCTACTATCGTGCAACACCGGAAGGCATGTTTGCGTTTGTCTGCTGTATTGGTGGAAATGGGCCTATATTAGCGGACGCAAATGCATTAGAAGGAAGCACAAAGATTTGTAGCACTGGTCTGTCTTTTGTTAAGTTGAAAGTCTGAGCTACAAATGTCGTCGATAGATTCGTTTGGAAACTGTGAAGATTCAGGTACTGTTTTGAATGAACTGTTCGTTTAATTGTATCTGTGGAAATCAAAGATTGTGTCCTTATTTGAGTTATCACTACGCTACGATCAAGGAAATCGACGATTCGAAGCCCGATCGTTTACAACTTCGAAAGATCGTTGACAGTATTGAATAAAAATAAAAGAGATCACAATAAATTATAAATTATACACAATAGATTATACGGTACAGCAGGATCATGGTTAAAATAATTCAATTGCAGGCCTAAGGTTAGATATATTTACCAGTCCATAAAGTGGTCCATTCCTAACGGACTCTTGCTGAACTCTTTATACGACGGAAGACTGCGATCGCCTGCGCTCAGGAAAGGATAGATCAGAATCTTTTGGAAAGAAAATAAAGAAAATAATGCAAATGAACAAAACACAAAAATAGAAGCATATTTATCATATATAGAAATTACATTTTACAACGGTTAATCCGAATAACTTCACCTAAATTACTTTTTAAAATAGTTGTTGCATGTTTAAGCATGTAGACATGTTATGCACACTCGTTATGCTATAAGATGTTGTGGCGCACTATAAATTGTCAGTTTAATTACTATTTTAATACACAGTGGTACAAGGTCACCTAACACACAATGCCATGTAGTCCTGTTGTCATGAGAAAACAGTTGAAACTCTCTAAACACAAACTAGGCGAACTAGATTACCAACTTTAAAAACAACTGCAAATAATGTAATTGTCATTACAATTAGCAACTTCTATACCGCCGGAGTATAACTGCCAAGGTATCAACCGATGACGCAGCAATATCAGGTCGCACTCAGATCAACATCCAGGAAGTCAGTCCGATGAAACGAAGAGGAAGCCTGTGGGGGATAAGCCAACTGAAAAATGTCTCATTTTGAGACCAGAATGACAACGACACTGAGCAGAACGAACAGACACAGGGAGAGAGTTTCAAAATTTTGGTCCAGCAACCGCAAAAGAAAAACAAGGGACTACGTTGTTTAGAGGGTCAAACGACCTTTTAGGTTTGCCCCAATGACATCTTAATAGCAGCATGTGAGTTTTTCTCTGTAAAGTCTCCTGCGGCTATGTGCTGTTGATGATTCAATAAATGGTTCAATAAACGAAAGCCCGTTCACAAGCAACAGTTCTAGTCTTAGGTATAACAAGAGAAAGACAATCAGGTGACTGGATGAATAATGACAAGACTGATTTTAAGTATTGCGTTTGACCAGAGTTTAATGTTTCATAAACTATGAGCCCCAATTTGAAATAAATCCTTTGCTGAACAGGAAGCCAATGAAAAGGTTTAAGTACAGGGGTTATATGCTCATATTTTTGAAGTACCAGTTATGACTCTAGCCAAAGAATTCTGAACTCTGCGGAGTTACTGCATGCTCGATTCTGTGATATCAGTTACAGTAAACAAAGCAACCGGAGGCCAATGCGTTTGGTAGAGATATCCTTAAAGACGTAGGAACACAACGTCTACTTCTGCATATGTCTCGAATATACATGTATAATGACTTACAATACCACCTGCGTAGTCGGTAAAAGACGTCGTTGAATCAGAAATAAAAATCACGATCACTCTCAGCAAACTCAACATATCAATCACCAGGTTTTAATGATTTAAGCCATTCGAACTTCTTATGTTGCTATGAAGAACCCAATGCTAGAAATTCAGTATTCGATGGGCTATGGAGAAGTTTTTTAATTAATCAAGTTATGTTCCTAACTAAATAATTGTAGGTATGTAAATAAAAAAGTGTTATACGGCTATACCTGAAAGTCCACTCCAGGTACCTGTTGTGATACAGAGGCTGAAATTTGACCTCCCGCGCTGTCACCTGCCACTCCCACTTTGCTCTTTGGCGTTCCACCTATATGCAATGCAGTGCACATGTGCTTTTATCAATAAACACAGCTGACATGTTTATGCTTGAATATAAGCGAGTCAAAAGTCCGTCAAAAGGCAACTGACTCTCACCGTTCCCCTAACATATTCTACCGAATGCAGATGGAAAAATAGGCACCCCGCATGAATTCGTTGCTGGAAATATGATCTGTTCCATCTTATATATACGGGTCACACATACGTCATATATAAAAACTTGATGGACGCCTTTATCGTCGTCATCATTTCGTCATATTCATGTCACCACCATTGTTATTGTATCATCATTTGCATTCTTTCTTAATATGAATCAGCAACTTCTGAGAGCTAGTTTGCAATGCTTCTAGGTGTAATGTAAAGAGGGTGTGCCAGAATCACAGATCCACGACTCAGTATCTCATACGGACGACTTTATGTCGCGCACAAATCTTAGCATGTAGATGATGGGATTCTTGACAAAGACAGTATAGTGTCCTGATTGCACTGTTCTGGTCTGCACCTCGGCAGTCAGATTCTTCGACCTCTGGCCCTTTCGGTTAAAGCGCACACCACGGCGCTTCTTTGCATAAGGTCGGCATAACGACTGTGAATATACTTTATTGTTCTGAAACTCAGGCCAAAGAAGTTCGTATACTGGGAACTTAAGATGGAATGGAGCGGCTTCAAGTCATTCAAACGGCCAAAAGTGGTGACCAAGTGTGTCGCCCAATAAATTTAATGAAACCGAGCGGGGTCAGTTCCTCGAGATCGCAGTTGAAAAATAGATTTCAAATCTATACTGTTTTTGTCAAGAATCCCATCATCTACATGCTAAGACTTGTGCGCGACATAATGAGTCGTCCGTATGAGATACTGAGTAGTGGGCCTGTGATTCTGGCACACCCTGTTTACATTACACCCTAGAAGCATTGCAAACTAGCTCTCAGAAGTTGCTGATGCATATTAAGAAAGAATGCTAATGATGATACAATAACAAATCTATACCGTTTTTTTGTCAAGAATCCCATCAACTACACGCCCATTTCTTTTATGTCAGGCAAGCCGATATGCATAGTCTCTATATGTGCTTTTCCTTACCGACTGAGCTTCGGTTGTCCAGGACCCAACGGACAACAGTATAAGCATCGTTCATCATCGCTGGAAACTTATGCTCAGGAGCCAGACGATACTCCACGTTGACGACGATACAACCGGCCTGACTGGAAACAGTAATGACAACCAAGCAACATACATTGCATTAAAGTACAATATGTAAAGCTATAAAAAAGATAAAAGTGCATACAAGTGCACTTGTTTATAAATTTATACAGACTATAAAACTCATCAGAAATATCTCTGCACAAATTTTTCAACTGCGATCTCGAGGACCTGGCCCTTCTCGGTTTCTTTAAATTTATCGGTCACTTGGTCACCACTTTTGGCCGTTTGAATGACTTGAAGTCGCTCCATCCCATCTTGTTCCCTGTATATGAACTTCTTTAGGCTGAGTTTCAGATCAATAAAGTATATTCACAATCGTTATGCTGACCTTATGCAAAGAAGCGCCGTGATTTGCGCTTTAACCGAAAGAGCCAGAGGTCGAAGAATCTGACTGCCGAGGTGCAAACCAGAACAGTGCAATCAAGACACCTTTTCTGGTGTATAATAGCACTCGAATATAAGTTTAATATGTAACACTATCTTGACGATTAAGCGGGCAGGCCCAAGTTAAGGTCGCTGTCAATGGCCTGCAGGACAGAAGTCCCTAAACACTGGATACTACTACCACTACTAATGTAAAAGACTTGTCGACATAGGAAGCAGATCTAGTAATAAACAGTATGCATAAATCTATACGTGAATGTGCGTGGAAACTGATCGAAGTGCAGAAAAGGCCAAGGTGCTGTCTGGCCGTTTAGAAAACAGTGAATGGATAGGCTGTCTTAATAAAGCAACAACATTCTGTGCGGTCAATTAGGCATGTGTAAATTGCATTGCATAGTCGACTTTGCAATTCTTGCGTAAGAGTCACGGTGGATTGAGTGGTAGACTAGCGGCTTACAGTACGAATCTGGTGCAGCTTATAGAAGCATGTTTGTTATACATATTCTTCATCACATGTTAATTCCTGGTCACAAGGTTACACCCAGATCGCGCACAGGAATTGGTAAGGACAGAAAAGGGATGCAACAACGCATTCATGACAAATCAGATTCAGTAATGATCTTGACATCCACGAGATGCTGAGTGGATGTTTTTAAAATAAAATCTAAGCAATCGTTTAACTTTTGCTAGTTGTTCGTTTTTTTTTACTTAGTCCGTGTACACAGACCTTGACAGCATCTTACAGGTGTCATCGACGTGGTCACGAGAGCCCATGACGCTTCCACCGCCGTGAAAGTAGACAAGAATCGGAACCCCGTCGGATGCATCATGGTCCATTGACTTTGGCTTATACACATAGATTGGTATCCCGCCTTTCCACGCATATACAATAAACACACAAAACACGTTATAGCGTCGTGTACATTTATATGCAGGTTATGAAATCTATATACAGGGTCGTATGCAGAAATATTTTGTAAAAGGTTTAGTATATACGTTAAGCGTTCGTAACGGAGAGTGATATGCGGCCGCCTGTAAAGCAAGTTTGGGCTCGGAGAGGGCCGCCCTGTTGCGCGCAGGGTGAAATCCTGAAACTCCGACCCCAGGGGCAGAGGGAAAGGGCACCACAGCAATCTTTGAACAGGTGACGGAAACTGTATCGATACACTCGATGGACAACTGAGTACCTAGGACAAGCCCCTCCTGGACAGTCTTCTTTTCGCATGAGTCCTGTTCCGGGCCACTCCTGTAACAGGGAGATGCCTTACCTATGTCGTGACTGAATATCAAAGAAAACCAAAAAGCGCAAGGGTAACGGCCTGGAATGACTAGTATTCTGTTAAGGAATATTATACGTTAAACTCAAGAATTTTTTGATGGCATTTTAGTCCACCAGTTTTTAATGTATATGACATCGTACTTTCGCTATTTTTTATATCTGAAATTTCTTCATGATATTTGCCTGCTTTTCCAGTTTTTTCATTACCTTCTCCCCACTCATTTATGGTAAAATGAGAAGTTTTGAATGGGCTGAAACCTAAACTACTGATACGATACATGTATAGGCCCATGTAACCTGCATATTTAGTTAGGAAATATTAGAGTATACTTGTAGACTGGGAATTTCAACTTAAAACTGAACCTGATCGAGTCTATCCACTGAAAATTGAAAACTTAAAAAAAATTAGCGCGTACTCGTTAGGCACTAATAATATGTATATATATATATATATATACCTACATTTCTATCATCTTTCGTATCTATAAATAACCTATCACCGCACATCAAAATTATTTCATAGTATACTGCCATCTAGATCTACATCGGTTAACCATACACATTTGTATACAGTTGTCATAATTTGTTCTTGACCTCGTGAATAAATTACCATAACTTGAGCATAGCACTACCTATTTAACACATAATGATGAGATGAGCTTTTAGATTTCTTCTTAGTATTTAAAATTGATTCACGGATTAAACCTCCACAAACATTTCAGATTTTACCGTTACTTCATGGGTAGGAAAAAGAAAATTCATTAAAAAACTGGGAAAGTAGAAAAAGGAGATGTAATTATATCTGACCCTTGACTTCTTCGGAATCTACGAAGAGTTCTTCTCTGGTTCCCTCGTACTCTTTCACGGTTCCGATTCCGCCAAACTTCACGACCTCATCCAGCGTGCTCCTCAATTTTTCAATCGACATGTCCGATTCCATTGCTGCCCAGAGACCGCCGACTGCTTGTAAATAAGCCTTGGCCTCCGGATGGAGATCCTGTAAATATCCGGTTTCTGCCATTTTCGATTGTCGATAGAAGTTTCACGATGCGAATCCAATTAGTCAGTTTACTTCTGCAGCTCCGAAAGTAAAAATAATCTCTGTTAGTTTCGACCGGAACTATGAATATTGGCCGACGTACAAGCCAACTGTACAGCTTAGGATTAAAGGCTACAGATCTATCTCTATATTGAAACAAGTACATCCGTTTAGGCATATAAAACATCCACTGGGTTCTTTTATTTCACATTTCTGTAAATATACGCGACGCTATGCAGTAAACTTGCATGCATATATATTCTATATATACATGCATATATATTTGCATGCATATATAGAGTATGAATAGTAATAATATTATACGCTGGTGCGGGCGTACGTGTATATAGGGTACATAGGCCTTAGTCCTTGATGCTTTAAGCCTTGCGTATGATTCGAGGTAATAAAAATCAGAGCCTATTGGATCAACTAAATAACACGTGAGACATCCCAGCAGCATATGCGATCACCAGATTCAACAATGTAGAGTGTCCAAGTCCAAAGTCTCAAATTATCGAGCCTGTCCTGTCTGCATATATGGGCTTAGCCCAACTGTCTGCGCACGCTGCAACGTTGACCAAGAGACGATACCCAAACGATGTGCATAGGTCCTTGGAAGTGCACGCTAGTTCGTTAGTTCAGATGCGAAGGAGTTGTCAAACGAATAAAATCAAACAAGTCTTTTACACTGTTTATTGATTGATTGCACTGCATATTGATAACAGTGATTGTATAAAGGTCTTCATATGTAATTTATAGTGTAAAATAATGTAAAATTACCTTCCGCAAAAATCCGAAGATATTTATTTATTTATTTATACAGAACACTTATATAGCGCCCCTTCAAGAAAACTACTCAGAAGCGCTCCCAAACCAACCTCGGCGAAAGAGAACAGTCTTAAGAGAAGAATAGAAGATAGAAGTAAAATCCCGGGGCAGAAGACGTAGAGTAACAGGAAGTCCATTCCAGAGGGTTGGGCCAGCAACAGAGAAAGCAGATATACAGACAGTGAACTCCGTTAACAGCGTCGGCACAGTTTTGACAGTGGGGTTCAAGGTACCGGATCCATTTGTTCACAAAGGGGACAACCAACCGTCAGTAAGTAAGTACGTGTATATAGGCAGGTGTAAGTATGTAAGTAAATTATTATTGCTAAATATTATTAAACATACATTTATAACGGGCACAAATAAAGTAGAGTTATCAATGTCTCGTGTAACGACATCTTAATACTTGAGCTGGTTAGCTACATTCGTTAAAGTGCAGGTCAAACGCGTCTCTGAGCGTGATCATGAGAAAGCCGGTTTCCGTCCCGGGCGTGACATATCTCAGAGATTTGAATCTCGATCTAGTACGGTCCGTACACGAGGACCTGAAATGGGCGGCACCCATTCAACCCGGCGTCTGTGGTGAAGGATCTCACCCCATAAATTCATTGGAAAAATGAGCATGGTCGAGGTCATAGGTCGCTTTCGAAAAACGTGTCCATTTATATTTACTCGCTGGACTCGTAAGTTACATTTGTTAAAGAGTACGTCAAGTCGCCTCTGTGCGTGAGTAAGTAAGATATTTGCTAACACGCAATGTGTCCATCGGCTGAGTGAGGATCGTGACGATGCCGGTTGACATCCCGAACCGCTAGTGGCTATATTTCAGAGATTTTAATCTCGAGCTATAACTCTCTGTAGCGTAATGGGAAAGCAAGATGAAACTCAAGATTAAGTTATAGTGGCATCGATGGCTAAATGGTGAAACATGACAACGCCAAGTTTAGAGGACATATGACTCTTATGCCTCCACATTATCCACCGCTAAAAGGTGAATTCAGTAAAGGGTGGTAGGTTGTTAGGTTGAAAAACTAACCCTGCGTTATAAAATAATGTCAAGAATTAAAACAGTCGTCTTGTAGATAAATTCAAGTTTAAAACATCAGTTAAGGCCGATGAGCTAAAGTTAACCACTGTGTGCAACATAGTCAAAATAACACAGAGTAATTAAAGATTGTACAATAATAGCTTCCTGTATATAAGGACCTTGGGAAATGCGTATATAATGCTAATAAATAGGCTAGAAATACCCCTAAACAATCTTCACTGTATAACTGCGTAATTATGTAAAATAATGAGCATATAGGCCAGTGATTTCGGTGGAATAACTTCAGATTCGCCTTCATCGCCGTTGAATTACTCATAACAGCCCTCTCGGCTACTTTCCAAATGTGACCGGTATTAGTGGTTTGCTGTAGATCTGTTGCTAATTTGCAATACTGCACAATTGTGGGATATGACTATGAGGCCAAAGTTTCAGTCCCCAATGGGGGTTATTACCGAATTAGTCATATGCATGATCATTCGGAGTCAGATAATTGAAGAAAGCAGATATCTGAATGTGTACAAGGTTATGGACACTGGTCGATTATAAGAAGTTATAACAGTTGTTCGCGGTAACGAACTCATAGGTCAGATATTTCACTAATGTTGTTTTCGGATTTTATTGATGAGTTCAACTGCTTTGGCGTAAGATTCGCGGCACAGTTGCACAAAAGCTCCTGTTAAGAAATCACCAGCACACCATTTAGTGCAAATGCTACTACAATGCAATGGCTCTTCCTGAATTTAATTAAGTAAAGTGTAGGCCTATCATGCTTTCTCATTTCGTTCTTCAATCGATGATCAGCAACAATAAGCAGCCTAAAGGTTCCTAATCCCCTGCAAACATTGTCTGGAAACAACACTTTTGATCGGACTTCTCAAACGATTCTGATTTTAACAATTGTTTCATAGAAGCGATCATCACTTGATGCTTTGTGCGTTATGATAATGGAGCTATAGATAGACTAGATTAGATATGAACAGATTAGATTGGAATAGATGAGATAATATGCACACATCAATAATCAGATTGTGGTCTAGAAAGTAGCGTGACCTGCTCTAGTAATAAGACAAAACTCTCTGACTATATTCGGGACTGGACGTGGTTCCAACTTGACAGCATACACAGTTAGTAGATATTAGTCTAGTTTAAGAGTGTTTAGAGCTAAGATGGGTAAAAAAAATTATAAGGTTTCAGAACAGAAAAATTAGAAGTAATGAATAGAATGTACGAAAACTAGATTATTTTTATGGACATGGCACCATTCTGAACGTCTCAAAAGTAACAGAAATAAACTTTCGAGAAGTCGTGTACATAGTACAGGATGGTTATACCTGGAGCAGTGAAGTAGCCGTGGATGGCGCCTTTGACCAGAAACACTTCGTTTTCAACACCAGCTGCTGTCAGTCTCTTGGAATACTCTGAGTCAATTAGAACATTCATAACCACACTTAAGTGAAACAGAAAGTAGAGGTGGCATTAATATCTCCTCGTTAGTCATTGAGCCGTTAATAACCGAATACCAAGGTCCTGGAACGAAGACAATGCATTGCAGGACTTGCCATTTACTTTCCAGCTTACCTCGGGACCAAATTACACTACACGGTGACAAAGACGTGTGTGCCTGAACAACTTGTCCATGGTCGTTACAAGCAATCCGCTCACCAGGCTCGAACTCGCAACCGTTAGGTCACAGCCCAACAGCGCTTCTTATGGACCACAGTTCACACAAAGGTATGCACATTTCATATATAAAATGAGCTATTTACTTAATCACTGTTTGGGCAAACTCCACAGTTCTTCAGAGCTTACAAAGCTAGTCTTGGAAAGTGCATGGTTAATCCTAGGCGCTTTTCTACCTGTCTGTATGTGTGTCTGTCCGCTTGTAAGTATATCATTGTATCCTTCAGTCCTTCCGTGTGTGAAAGATAAAGGTAAAGATAACACATTTGTTTACGAGCTTCTGTGGACACGCCTCCTAAAACGAGGCCCGAGGTCGAAGGATCTGTCGACTGAGACGCAAACATCACCACAGCAATCAAGTCATATGACGCCTTTAAAACTTGCAGTTGGCATTGGTACTCGTTAGTGTATATATAAATAAGTAAGTAATTCACACATTTGTGAGAAAAGACAAAGAAATGAAGATAATGAAAGAAAGAAAATTTTGAAAGCTTTACCATTCAACTAGGTATTGGCCTCTAAATTAAGGTGATTCATTCATGTGTGAATTTGAAGACGAAAATTAAAACGAAATCGTGACCATACAGGCAAATGTCGTTTTATTGCTAGTGATTTCATAAGATGTTAAAATTGTGTTGAGCATATTCTAAACAGCCTATCGCAATAAGTGGCGTAAATTAAGAACTGAACTCTTTTCAGGGAACTATATATTTCTTCCAGTATGCATTCTAGTAATGATGAGTATACAGTTGCTTGTAAGCGAGTTCTTATTCCTCTCTTCTCTTGAAATATATAATGACTAAATCAGTTAATTCCAACAGGAAAGAACGAGTATGATATGTCCGGCATGTATGCAATTAAAGTCGACTATTTGCTTTTGTTAACTGAGTTCTTAACCTTGTCTATTTTGGATTAAATTCAAACAGAAAAGAACGAGTATAATACACATTATACCGTAGCTGTCGTCTCGTAATGCATCGAACTCAGCAACGATGAGTAAAGTTGGTGGCAGATGATCAAATTTCTCATTGCGTAAAATGTTAAACCTTGGGTCGTGTAGATCTTCCATCTTCTCTACCACCTGACTGTCGAGCCTTCATCACCCAAAAGAAATTAATAGCTCAATCAAATCTTCAGTTGTTGTACAGATTGGTTTCATAATTCTTGTAATATATTAGTGCGCAAGACTATCTAAATCCCATCTCTTTTTTCTCTCATTCTCCTTTATCTCTTCCTTTCTGTCCAACCTACAGTCCCTCACTGTTTCCCTTCTGTTTTGAAAAAAACTGATCATCTCTGTTGAACTTTAATATCCATAAATTGCTGGAAATATAGCAGCTAAACGCATTGCCCTAATGGCAAGTCGAGGATTCGAAGTCCGATCCTTGACAACTACGAAAGATCGTCGACAGTATTGTATTAAATAAAGAGATCATAATAAATTGTACAAATATACGATTATACGATACAGCAGGATCATGGTAAAAATAATTCCAATTCTAGGCCTAAGTTTAGATATATTTACCAGCTCAAAAATTTTTCATTTCCGAACTCTTTATACGAAGGAAAATTGCGATCGCCTCCGCTCAGAAAAGGATAGATCAGGACCTGTTGTAAAGAAAATAATGCTAACGAATAAAAGACGTAAGTAGACGAATTTTTATCTTATATAAGAATTACATTTTAAAAAGGTCAATCTGAATAACTTAACCTAAATAACTTTTAAAAATGGTTGTTGCATTTTAAACATGTAGACATGTTATGCATCTTTGCTGTCTTATAGGATATTGAGGCGCACTATAAATTGTCAGTATAATTACTATTTTAATATACAATGGTGCAAGGTCACCTTCTGCACCTTCTGCTACGTAGTCCTGTTGCCATGAGAGAACAGCTGAAACTCTCTAAAGACAAACTAAACGCACTTACTTATCTTCTTTAAAAACAACTGCAAACAATGTAATTGTAATTATAATTAGCAATTTCTATACCGCCGGTGTATAATGCTCAAGGCATCAATCGATGACGCACCAAATATCAAGCCGCAGTCAGGTCAATATACAGAGTCAGTCTCATGAAATAGATAAAAGTCCTGTCGAGGTTAAGCCAATTAAAACATGTAAGTCTTAATTTGAGACCAAAGTGACGCAGGAGACTAAGAAGAACGAACAGATGCCCGAAGGGAGTTCCAAAAAGGTCCAGCAACCATAGTAGCGACAGTTCTAGTCTTAGGTTTAACAAGAGAAAGACAGTCAGGTGACTGGTTTAATAATGACAAGATTGATTTTAAGTATTGCGTATGACCAGAGGTCAATGTTTTATAAACTATGAGCCCCAATTTGAAATAAATCCTTTGCTGAACAGGAAGCCAATGCAAGATTTAACTACAGGGGTTATATGATCATATTTGGACGTATTAGTTAGGCCTATGACTATAGCCAGAGCATTCTGAACTCTTCGGAGTCTCCGCAGGCTCGATTTTGTGATATCAGTTACAGTAATCAAGGCAACCTGAAACCAATGCGTTTGCCAGAGGTATTCTTTACGACACAGTAACATACAAATACCATTACCATAATCGGTGAAGATGTGGTAGAATCAAAAATAGTCCCAAATCACGAGCAGCATCAGCCAACTCAACATATGAGTGATCCAGTTTTAAAGATTTAAACCATTGGAACTTATGCTGCTGTGGAGTGCCCAGTGGTAGAAATTCAGTTTTCGACGGGTTAAGGAGAAGTTTTCTTTATTAATAAAGTTCTGTAGCTAACAAAATGACTGGAAAGGTATGTAAATGAAACTGTGCTATACCTGAAAGTCCAAACCAGGTACTTGCTGTGATACAGAGGCTGCAATATGACCTCCCGCGCTGTCACCTGCCACTCCCACTTTGCTCTTCGGCGTTCCACCTATATGCAGTGCAGTGCACATGTGCTTTTATCCACAAACACAGTTAGCATGTTTATGTTTTAATATATACGAGTCAAAATTCCGTCGAAAGACAACTGACTCCCCGTCGCCCTAACATGTATATGTTGCAGGATAGTATGATCTGTTCTATCAATAATAGCCTACTACATATCGTCGCCCTAACATGTATATGTTGCAGGATAGTATGATCTGTTCTATCAATAATAGCCTACTCCATACTTTATGAACTTATTTTATCGTCATCATCATTTCGTCATACTCATGAACCCACAGTTATTGTTTCATCATCTTTATCATTTCTTAATATGCATCAGCAACTTCTGAGTGCTAGTTTGCAAAGCTTCTAGGGTGTAATGTAAAAAGGCTGTGCCAGAATCACAGGTCCACGACTCATTATCTCATACGGACGACTCATTCATTATGTCGCGCACAAATCTATACCATTTATGCCAAGAATCCCCTCATCATCTGCCTGCCCATTCGTCTTATGGCAGGGCGAGTCGACATGCATACAAAGTTTCTATATGTGCTTTTCCTTACCGATTGAGCTTCGGTTGTCCAGAACCCAACGGACAACAGTATAAGCATCGTTCATCATCGCTGGAAACTTATGCTCAGGAGCCAGACGATACTCCACGTTGACGACGATACAACCTGCCTGACTGGAAACAACAATGACAACCAAGCAACAGACATTGCACTAAAGTATAATACGTAATGGTATAAAAAAAGATAAAAGTAACGCAGTTCCTTACACATCTAAACAGACTATAAAACTCATCAGAAGTATCTATGCACAAGTTTTTAAACTTCGACCGTGAAACCCTGCTCGGTTTCTTTAAATTTATCGGGTGACACACTTGATCACCACTTTTGGCCGTTTGAATGACTTGAAGCCCCTCCATTCCATCTTAGGTTCGTACATTCTATTCATTTTTTCTAAGTTTTCTCTTCTGGAAAGTTGTAATTCTTTTTTTTAATCGTCTAAGCCCTAAACAGCCTGCAAGACAATTAAGCCTGAGCATTCAGATCTTAAACTCTAGGCGTTTTTGCATAGATAACCGGTGCATCTCCTGCCGCATGAAAATGGACATCTGCCAACCGGATACACCTCCGATCTTCCGAGCTGCAGCCTTTAAAACAGGTTGTAACTGATAAAATCGGAAAACAGTTAGGCATGTGTAAATTGCACTCCATAGTCGACCTTGAAATCCTTGCGGAAGAGTCACGGTGGATTGAGTTATTTGTGAGCGAGCGGCTTATAGTACGAATCTGGTTCAGTTTATAGAAGCAGATTTGTTATATATATTCTTCATCACAGGTTAATTCCTGGTCCAAGGTCACACCCAGGAATTGGAAAGGACATAAAAGGGATGCAACAACGCATTCATGACAAGTCGCTTTGGAAATCTGAATTGAAATCAGATTCAGTAATGATCTTGACATCCAGGAGATGCTGAGTGGATGCTTTTAAAATAAAATCTAAGCAATCGTTTAACTTTTGCTAATTCTTCGTTTTTTACTTGGTCTGTGTACACTAACCTAGACAGCATGATGCAAGTGTCTTCGACGTGGTCACGTGAGCCCATGACGCTTCCACCGCCGTGAAAGTAGACAAGAATCGGAACCCCATCGGATTCATCATGGTCCACTGACTTTGGCTTGTACACATAGATCGGAATCCCGCCTTTCCACGTATATGCAGTAGACACACAGAACACGCTATAACGTCGTGTATATTTATATGCATGTTATGCAGTTTATATACAGGGTCCTATGCAGAAATATTTTGTAACAGGTTTAGTATGTTAAGCGGAAGAATTTTTGACGACATTTTAGCCCACCCCTTTTTGCTTCGTACTTTCGCTGCTTTTAGATGACATTTGCCTACTTTTCCAGCATTTTCATTACCTTTTTATTTCCCACTCATCTATGATAAAATGAGAAAAGTTTCGAAAGGTTTGAACCCTAAACCACTCATAAAGTACACGTGTAGGCCCATTTAATTAGGAAATATTAGACTGCTGGCACGAGTACTCGTATATCCTGTGAATTTCAACTTAAAACTGAACCTGATCCAGTCTCTCAACTGAAAAATGGAAAACCTACAAAAAATTAAGCGCGTAATCGTGTAGGCCCTAATAATATATGTGTAGGCCTATATATACACCTACATTTCTATCGACCTTCGTACCTATAAATAGTCTATCACTGCACATCAGAATTATTTCATAGTATACTGCCTTCTATAGATCTATATCGCTTATACATATGTCAACTTAAAACTGCATACAGATGTCATAATTTGTTCTCAACAATGAATTACCATAACTTGAGCATAGCACTACCTATTTAATACAAGATGATGAGATGAGCCTTTAAATTTCTTCTTAGTATTAAACAGTGGTTCACGGATTAAACCTCCACAAAAATTTCAGATTTTACCGTCAATTCATGGGGAGCAATTAGAAAATTCATTAAAAATCTGGGAAAGTAGAAAAAGGAGATGTAATTATATCTGACCCTTGACTTCTTCGGAATCTACGAAGAGTTCTTCTCTGGTTCCCTCGTACTCTTTCACGGTTCCGATTCCGCGAAACTTCAAGACCTGATCTTGCGTGCTTCTCAATTTTTCAATCGACATGTCCGATTCGAATTCTGCCCGGAGACCCCCGACTGCTTGTCGATAAGCCTTGGCCTCCGGGTGGAGATCCTGTAAATATCCGGTTTCTGCCATTTTCGATCGTCTATAGAAACTTTTTAATGCGAATCCAATTAGTCAGTTTACTTCTGCAGCTGCGAAAGTAAAATAATCTCTGTTAGTTTCGACCGGAACTATGAATATTGGCCGACGTACAAGGCAACTGTACAGCTTTAGGATTAAAGGCTACGGATATCTGTATTTGATATTTAGCCATATAAAATACACAGTGGGTTCTTTTATTTCACATTCCTGTAAATATACGTGACGCTATACAGTATACATACATGCATATATATTCCATATGTACATGCGTATATATTTACATGCATATACAGATTTTAAATAATTATAATATATGCTGGGGCGGGCGTACGTGTATATAGGCTACATAGGCCTTAGTCCTTGATGCTTCAACCCTTGCGTATGATTCGATGTGTAAAAAAGCGTAGTCTATTTTTTCAACTATAATAGCACTTGAGACATCAGCAGCAGCATACGCGATCACCAGACTCAACAATGTAGGAGTGTCCAAGTCCAAAGTCTCGAATTATCGAACCTGTCCTGTATGCGTGTATGGGCTTAGCCCAATTGTCTGCGCAGCTTGTAATGTTGAGCATTAATAATGCAAGAGACGATACCCAAACGATGTGCATAGGTCCTTGGAAGTGCATATGCAGGCCTTGTTGTGCGTCAGTTCAGATGCGAAGGAACTGTTAAGCGAATAGATCAACCAAATATTTTACAGACAGTGAACTCGGTTAACAGCGTCAGCACAGTTTTGAGAGTGGGATCCAAGGTACACAAATGTAATCCAAAAATTTATAAAGCGCCACTTCAAGATAGACTCCTCAGAGGCGCTACCTGCCGGACAACCCAGAATCATTGGGAAATAGGAAGGTCTTCAAGTGCTTGATGAAAATAAGGAGAGAGAGATTACTGTAAGAAACTCCTGGCATAGGTCATTAGGAAACCCATTTAAAAAGCGGGACCAACCACAGCAAAACTCCTGCGCTGGACTGTGGCTGTTCGGACCGATGGAACAAGCAATTCACCCTGTACCTCCAAACGAAGTAGTCTGCGGCCCGGAACGGAGGAGGCCAAAACACAAAGCTCCCTAAGATAAGAAGGGGCGCAACCTGAGAGGCAATTGCGTAGAAAAGCTAGGATTTTGAATTTGATGCGCTCCGGACAGGCAGCCATTGGGGTCCTCCAGCATGAAAGCAGAGATGTGGCCGAACTTGGGGATACCTCCGATCAGACGAGCAGCAGCGAGCGGGACAGATTGTAGTTGCGAAATGCAGGAGAGACCCAAGCCAGCAAAGAGAGCATTGCCACAGTCGATCCTGGAAGAGATAAATGCATGGACCAGAGTGGTTGCAGCCTGGGTCGTGAGAGAGCGGCGGATAGTGCGCAGTTGACGCAGATGGTAGAAACACGTTCGACAAACAATATTCACATGCTCCTTCAAAGTAAGTTCCTGATCCAAAATCTTACTTAAGGGGACAACCAAACGTCAGTAAGTACGTGTAAGTAAGCAGTACTTCCACGAACTAACAACGTAAATTATTATTGCTAATTACTATTAAACATACAATTGTAACGGGCACAATTAAAGTAGTCATCAGTGGCTCGTGCATCGACCTCTTAATACTTGGACTGATTAACTACATTGGTTAACGCTTACGCCAAGGCGTCTCTGGTTGTGAGGACGCCGATTCGCGTCCCGGTCGTGACATCTTTAAGAGAATTGAATCGCGATCTATTACGGTCCGTAGACGAGGACTTTAAATGACGTGACATCTTTTCAAACGGGCAACGGTGGTGAAGGAACTCACCCGATAAATTCATTGAAAAAATTAGCAGGGTCGAGGCCATACTGTCGCTATCGAAAAAAGTGTCCATTTACATTTACTCGCTAGCTTCGTAAGCTACATTGGTTAAAGCATACGTCAAAAAATTGTAAATTGTACACGTTTTTCTAAAGCGACCATATGGATTCCACCCGCGCACGGGTGAGGTCCTTCACCACCGCTACACGCCATTTAAGGTCCCCGCGCACGGACCGCACTAGCCCGAGATTCAAATCTCTGAAATAAGCCACGAAATAAGCTACGTCAAGGCGCCTCTGTGCGTGAGTTAAGTAAGACATTTGTTAATTAACACGCCATGTGTCCATCGGCTGAGTGAGGATCGTGAGGATGCCGGTTCGCATACCAAATCGCTAGCGGTTATATTTCAGAGATTTTAATCTCGAGCTAGAAGGGTATGTAGCGTAATGGTAAAGCAGGATAAAACTGAAGATTAAGGGTCGCATGTCCACTATGCCCCACCATATCTTCCACTACAAGGCGAATACGGTGGACATAACGAGGCGGATTCAGCAGACTGTGATAATGAAAAAATTATGACTGACTTTCAAAATAGTGTCAAGAATACTCTAAAACCGAGCCATGTTACATCGATTTATTTAATCTAAATTAAAGCTGATTAGCCTAAGTTGATTATTGTTGACAACACAATCTATAATAAGCAGTATCATTATTGACTGCATAATAATAGTTTCCTGCGTGATTAATTGAGAAGTCAGAGGAACCCATAAACTACCTTGACTGTATACGTGTAATTACAAATTCTGGTTTAAAAATTGAGCACGTATCCAGTGAGTCGGTGAAATAACTTCAAATTCTGCCCTGGTTTACTAATACAAGCCCTTAGAATAGGCTCTCCAAAAGTATCCGACTCTTGGTGGACCACTAACTAGATCTGTAGCAAATTTGTCCCAATACCGCGTAATTATGCGTTAAATCTGGAAGCCCAAACTTTCGCCTCTGGTGATAATCACTTAGAATCAAATGACTGAACAAAGCAATTGAGTTTATGAATAATCTGTATAAGTATGTGCTTAGTAGTCGAGAAAATGAAGTTTTAAACAATTGTTGATGGCGAGGAGCTGACGTCCGACATCATTTCACGAATGTTGTTTTTGGACTTGGCTGATAAATCCAACTGCTTTGGCGTAAGCTTCGCGACATAATTCGCCAAAAGCTCCTGTTAAGCAATCACCAAAGACCAATAAGTGAAAATGTGCTTAATGCAATACACTCTCTGAAAAATGTTAGCAGAAGGTACCTCGTTCTGCTCTTTAACGATGATCCGTATCACAAGAGGTCGCCCATTAAGGACGTCCGCAGAGGGTGGAGGGTTACCCAAATGCGGACAAATATGGACAAGAAGAGGGAAAGTTTTGTGCAATGCGGACGTCTACATTTAACTTTGGTACAGCCTGTGTACAGACATCAACTTCAGTCAGATGGCAGAGTCTGTAATGCGATGGATATAATAAAAGATTTTAATGCCGTACGACACCTTATCAGAAAATAAACGATATGACGCCCGATTATTTTTTTGCCAACATGAACAGCTTCACACTAATATGCGAGGCGTAAGCGTGCTTCATGGGTGTATCCAGGCCTGTTGAACTGAATCTATAGCGCTTTTATAATTTCTCACATTAAGTAAGTAAATAATTAAATTAGTATGTGTAGCAGAAGAATTTGCAAATACTCAATGTGGCAGATTATAGTGTTAACTAATGGCCTGAGACACGAGCGATGCATCACGATGTATAATAACGTGATTTCTCGCCACTTGGTAAGGTACAGGGATATATACACACAGCGGGCGCACACACAAACGAATGTGTTATCTCGGTGATATTATGCTTGCACATGTACATATATAAATACTTAAGTACTTGCCTACTAACTACCATGTATCTAACTGTCAGCCAGCTCGAATTTTTTGCGTGTTTCAACTGCATATAGGCCTACTTACTTAACTGCCATCCAATCACAAAAGCCTCAAGAGCCCAAAGACTCATCACCATAACGTAATGGAAACATTCAATACGAACACGCGCTTAAAACATGCTGAGGCATCACTGAAAAAATCATGCTCTCATTTTGTTTAATAAATTTCATATTATTAATAATAATTACAACAGGTTTTCTTTTAGGTCCACATGAAAGCCACCACTGAATCCTAACAATGGTTTTGACTTAATGAACACAGACCACATATAACGCAATTAAATCGCAACAGACTAGTTGTAAATCGGCCGTTTTAGCTTGTGGGGAAAATAGTGGAGCTGGATGCAACAGAACTTCAGGGATAGACTTCAGGTGCACATCTACTGAAGTGGTACTGGAGCATAACACACTTCAGCAATGGATTATTGCACCAACAACTGGTGAAGCATTCTCTTTTCCACAGTCGACCATTGCATTGGTGAGCATTTCACCTCTAGAACGGTAGACCAGTCTACCCAAATCTGGTAGAGCATGCCACCTTTTGAACGGTGCACCATTCCACCCGAAACTGATGAAGCATTCAACGTTTGCAACGGTGGATTATTCTACCACATGCAGTTGGTAGAATAGTGAATAGGTGAAAAGTCCACTAAAATATTGGCAGACCACTGAAACCACCAAACTTGGTGTAGCTCACCACGGATTTTTAAAGTGTGGAACCGAAAGCTCACAGACATCAGCTGTCTTGTACTTAAGAACAATCAATTACTACAACAGGCACAATATCATGTAGTTGTAGCAATTAAACAAAACGGTCTGGCTATAGTCAACATTGGATATGCGTGCGACTAGATAGTTTCTGTGAGGGCATTCTGTAGCCATACAAGTATACTAAACTGCTAGTAGATATATGCTTAAGATGTTAAGGACTTCGAAGAGTGAAAAAGAATTAAGACGTTTTATAACGTAATAAATAGCAATAATGAAACAGAGTATACGAAAGTTCGGTTGTGTGTACTGACGTGGTGCCTTTCTGAACGTCTCTAGAGTAATAGACACAGACCTTCGAAAAATCATATGGGTAATACTGGATGGTTATACCTGGAGCAGTGAAGAAGCCGTGAACGGCGCCTTTGGCCAGGAACACTTCGCTTTGAACTCCAGCCGCTGTCAGCCTCTTGGAATACTCTGAGTCATTTAAAACGTTTACAAACACATTAAAGTGAAGCTTCCATGTTCCTTTTAGATCGTTGGGGAGCCGTTAATTTCTCGCCACTTAAAAGTAAGTCTTTGTGTTCTTCTACCTTTCTGCGTGCGTGCATTGTACGAAAAGTAAAGGTAAAGGTAACATGCTTGTTCATACGACTCTTTAAAACTCCTCAGAGGCTAGTCCTGAGATTAAGAGATCATTCGGTAGAGATGCAAAACACTACCAAACGATCCAATGTTCTGCCCCAATGGGGCACTGTTTAAAGCTTCCAACAGGCATTAATGTTAGTAATATATGTTTATTATATATATATTTATGTACAAAGCAAGAGACAGACAAATTAATAGATCGAAGCAAAGATAATTATGAAGTCTATAACTTGCAACCAGAATTTGACCACAGCAAGACGAAAAAATTAAAACATTTTCGAGTAGGGATCCTAGATTTTATAGTTATAGACATCTCTGCAGAAAGTTAGGATGTGTAGCATATTATACACAATTTAGGCAATATCGGGTGCTAAGAAAGAACTGAACTCTCTTCAGGGAACTATATATTACTTCCGGCGTCTTTGCAATTAATGATGATTAGTTGGTTTTAGCAAACCGAGATCTTAATCATCTCTATACTGGATTTAATCAGTAAATTCTGACAGTAAAGAAAGAGTATGGTATACCGTAACTGTCGTCTCTTATCGGATCGAATTCTGCAACGACGAATAAAGTCGGTGGCAAGTGATCGTATTTCTCATTGCGCAAAATGGATAACCTTGGGTCGCGAAGGTCATCCTTCTTCTCCACCACAAGGCCATCAGTCCTTCATTACCCCCCAAAAATCGATTGATGCATTAAATCTTGAGTGCTTATCCATGTAAAGTCTCATAATTCATATATAACACTATAGATGCAAAAGCCAGTCATAGTCTTTTCTCTTTCCTCTCCTTTCTCTCCTTCTCCTCTCCGTTTCCTTTTCCCTCTCCCTCTTCGTCTGACCTTCCCTCAAATTGTCCCTCCCTTTCAAATGAACTGGTCATTTTACCTAAACTCTAACGTCGAGGCCATACGGTCGCTATATAAAACCTATACATTTACATTTTACATTTATCCTTAGAGTGCTGAAATTACAGCAGCTACTCGAATTGTCCTCGCCTTTTTTGGACACACAACAATTCCTTGGTGTCGTATAGGCCTATACCGGTCAATGACGGTGTAAGAAGTGTACTAGAATTGCAGAATTGTTTCATATTGTATTGTAATAAAATAAAAGATCATGATAAATTATACGATTACGATCAACAGCTACAATTGGAGTGTTGGAGGTACTTTCAGTTAAGTCGTCAATTATAAATTACCAGATCAAGCTTTCTTTCGTTATTAGCGGCCCATTTTTGAACTCTTCATGCGACGGAAGATTGTGCTCGCCTACGCTAAGATAAGGATAGATAAGAATCTAGTGGAAAGAAAACAAAGGAAATAAGTAAACAGACGCTTTTTATTATAGCAAGTACATTTTTACTAGGGTTAATCTAAATAACTTTGTCGAATTCAATTATTTAAAATGTACAAACATTTAGACATGTAAGCATGCTGTGCAACCTTGTTCTTTTATGTGATGCAATGCAAGCTACAAGTGAAAACGAGGGAAACACCATAGCAAATGGCACTGATCGCGGGTACACACGGCACACCTTATGGATATTACGGGGCACTAAATGGGTAGCTCAGTAATAATATTAGCATACCGTGAAACAAGCTAGGTAATTTCTGGACAATGTCATGGTCATTTCCCACTGAAAATCTGCTATTATGCGAGAACAGATGAAACTCTCTAAATAGAAACTAAGCCTACCAACGTACAGCTTTGTAAAATGAAGTGCAAATAATGATTGTACACATTATACCGATCAAATGAAACTATGCATATAAGATTAACTAAATAACTGAAAAAAATTCGTCAACCATGTTTCCGTATTCTGACTTACCTGAAAGTCCAATCCAGGTACTTGCTGTGATACAGAGGCTGCAATTTGACCTCCTGCGCTGTCACCTGCCACTCCCACTTTGCTCTCTGGCGTTCCACCTATATACGCAATGCACAGCACATGTGCTTTTATCCATAAACAAAGCTAACATGTTTATGCTTTAATTTTTACGAACCAAAAGACTGTCAACATATTACTAACTATAACTTTCACGCTAATAGTCGCTGACGGAAAATATTAATACTATACTTGCGAATTGTTGCCGCAATCACTGATCTATTCAATTAGTAATATTATAAATTAACTTCGTCATTATCATCAACGTAGTTGTCAACATCATCATCACTATCATCGTTGTCACCGTCATAATCATCGTGTCGACATCGTCGCTGTCGTCATCGTCATCTTCAGCTTGTTTAGTTCTGTGAGCTAAATGGAAGACACTACTTTTGTAGCACTGGTCTTAGCTACTGTATCAAACACAAACAGTCATTACTGAGATATAGTGAGTCATATGCATCAGCTCCTTCAGCCAACTAACAATAGTCTACAACATTAAATAGTCTACTACAGAAGTTACTATGCACAAGTTTTTCAACATTACCTCGTAGGCACGACTTACTATGTATTATGTATGTATCTTAGAAATTATATAGCGCATTTTACGAAGCTCACAGAGGCGCTGAGTCATGACTATCTAGAAGTTCCAAAAAAGGCACGTCTTAAATGGGCCGAGAATGTTTCTTGAGCTCTTAAGGGAGCAAAAGTTCGAACTTCTGGAGGAAGACTGTTCCAGAGAGACAGTCCTACACACGAGAAAGAACGATGTGACCGTACCGTCATCCGGGAAAGCGGAACTAGCCATACCGTGTGTAATTACTCGTCGAGGCGCAACACGTGACATCCACACGACTTTTCTCATGTGCCCGACTCTATTATCTCATGTGCACGACGTATTATGTCACAAAAAATCCATAATATTTAAGTCTGTCAAGATATCACTTAGCCGTCTACCTCACCATTTGTTTTACGCAGGAGCAGGCAGATTTGCATACATAGCTTCTATTTGGCTTTTCCTTACCGATTGAGCTACGGTTGTCCAGGACCCAACGCACAACAGCATAAGCATCGTTCGTCATCGCTGGAAACTTATGCTCAGGAGCCAGACGATACTCCACGTTCACAACGATACAACCAGCCTGACTGGAAACAACAATGACAGCCATACTGATTACAGTCACGCCTTTTAAGCACAAGTATACATGCAATGGTACAAAACTAGTGTACTAGACAATGAAAATATTGCAACTGATCATATCAACTGACTCCATAAAATTATTGAAAGTAGGGCATGTTAAGTGAATAGTTTTATTACAGTTAATTTTAGCTCAGTAAGTGTGATGCATTTGTTAATTTTTCGTTTTGGACTATTCATACACTGACCTAGACAGGCTCTTACAGGTGTCATCGACAAGGTCACGTGAGCCCATGACGTTTCCTCCTCCGTGAAAGTAGATAAGAATCGGAACCCCATCTGATTCATGGCCCACCGACTTTGGCTTGTATACGTAGACTGGAATCCCGCCTTTCCAAGTATATACAATAGAAACAAAACACGTTATAGCTTTATTGCTAATTTACATACAGAGGATATATATACTCCTTATGCAGGGTCGTATTAAGAAATATTTCGTATTTAGTACGTTAGGCGAAATAATTTTAAACACATATTTTAGTCTACCTGTTTTTAGATGACCGTTGTACTCTCTCTCTCTCTTATGATATTTGGCTATTTTCCTGGTTTTTCGTGACAATTCAGAATTTTCAGTCAGTAATGGCAAAATGAGAAAGGTTTCCCATCGGTTGAACCCGTAAAGCATTCTTAAATATGTCTGCATGTAATCTGTCTATCTTGTTGGGAATTATTAAGTTTCAGACAAGTGTAACGTAGCCAGTAAATTTCGACTTAGAACTGAACCTGACCGAGTCTTTTTAACTTAAAAATTTCAGAACTTAGGAATTTTTAAGGCGTAATTGTGTACAAATTTAAAAATTGTCCTAACAATTGCACATTTTGGTTCTACCATTTTACGAATACGATATCACTGCACACTAACAAATTCCCTTATATATATATATATATAGAAAGAGAGAGAGAGAGCCAGAAACTTATATAATTCTATCGCATTTCGTACCTATAAAGTCTATGTATATAGTCAGGTGAAATACGTGTTAAATTATTTCTAAACAGGCATCTATAGACCTGTACCTCCTAACCATACACAAATTTACAGATATGTTATAATTTTTCCCAATTTCATGGATAAATTAGCATAACTTGTCCAAAAGATTGACTATTTAATACATGCAGATCGGATAGATTTTAGATATCTTTATTGTATTTACGAGTGATTTACTGGTTAGACCCCGCCCAAATCTTTCCGATTTTACCGTCATTTTATGAGCGGCAAATAGGAAGGTCATAAAACTGGAAAAGCAGAAAAAGGAAGAATAGCATATCTGACCCTCGACTTCTTTGGAATCTACGAAGAATTCTTCTCTGGTTCCTTCATACTCCACGCTACCGATTCCACCAATCTTCGCGATATCTACCAGTACCCCTCTCAACTTTTCAATCGAAGTCGACTCTGCCAATGCGAATTTTTCCCAAAGACTCCCGAATGCTTCCAGATAAGCCTTGGTCTCTGGGTGAAAGTCCAACGAATATTTGGCTTCTGCCATTTTAGATCGTCTATAGATACTTTTAATGCGAATCCAAATAGATAGTCTACTTTTGCAGTTGCGAAAGGACAACTATCTCTGATAGCCTTGACTCCAAGTAAGAAAATGGCCGATGTGTAAGACAACAACTTTGGATTTAAGGCCACATATCTTTATAATGAAACATGCATGTCTGTTAAGATTAACGCCCTTTAACCCTAACCTTTAACACCCTTTAACCATATAAAAATCCACTAACTTCTTTCAGTACACGTTGCTGTAACTATATATAGCGTTATATTATACATACATATAATTCACATACACAAGCATATCTATATTTGCATGCATATATAAAGAGTTTATAAATATATAAAATGGTGGGGTTGCTTGTATATAAATGTAGACAGACAATACAGGCCTCAGCCAATACAGGCCTCAGCCCATGCATCAGGCCGTGAGTATACACACAGTTCAAAGTCCGAGAAAGAATCCGAATTCGTCAAAGTGCATATGATAATGACCTATATGTACCGTCTTGCTTTTGTTGTCTGACCGCTGCGACCTACCCACACCTACGACTGCTCGCCCAGCCGATGGACATACTTACTTACTTTACTTTTATTATAAATGTTGCTTGTACACGCCTGCAAATAGAGGAGCAACAGCAGCAGCAGCGAACGAGAGCACCAGCCTCTATACTGCATAACCACAAAAGTCTAAAGTCTCGAAAGATGCCGATCCTGTTCTGTACGCTATATATGGATTGTGTGCACACGATGGCGACCAAAGCACGACACAGCTGCCGATGCGCATAGTGCCTATATACACTGCATGCAGGTCATGTTAGTTAGTTGAGATACGAAGAAGTCGTTAAAGGAATTTAGTCTACCAAGTCTTATCATATATATATATATATATATATATATATATATATATATATATATATATATATATATATATATATATATATATATATATATATATATATATATATATATATAATACTACATATATATATAAAATGCTGACTGCGATAGTGTTTTATCTTTACATTTAATATAGAGCCTAATGTATATATGATATAGCGCCTTTTAAGTACCTTACAATGGCGCTGCCTGCTCTAACCTAAATGATATTAAAAGTCATTGACAACAAAAAGTTCGCCAATTGGGAAACAGTGCTCAAACAATCAGAAGAGTCGCCACTGACGGGCTTCCGCAGACACGCAGAGCCCAACCGACTGATTCCCATCCAGAGTTTGCAGCTGAACGCATGTTTTTCAGAGTTCCTGGACCACGCGGAGTCGAAGAAGAGGAACGACGACGACGGGCGACGAAACTCTCAGCGCACGATAGCCTCACCGTCCAGCATCGTAATCGTACGTTCGAGATTTCTACAGCGCCCAATGAAAGCTAAGTCGCGGGAACCACCTTATTCACAGGCGCTCAGTCAAAACAAAATCGATAGGCAAAAGGGTTCAGTACTAGGTCAAGATCCAGGAGTCAGGAGTCAACAGTACTTCGCAGATGGCAGAAGATGCAGTGACATCCCTCGGCCACCCGAAGGGTAAAGGAGGACATTCTTCAGCAGCAACGGTCAGCGCCAATCCAACAGCACCGGCGTCCCTCAGACAAGACCTGTGCATGGTGGGCTGCCAGAAAAGACGCCCCTCTGGAAAACCCCTTCCCATCCAAGCAATCCTGGATCCGCCACTGCACCTAACGACTCTCTTGGCTTTTCCTAGTGCAGCTCAACGCTGTCCACCCAGTTAAAAACTGTACCTCCTCAACGTGGACGATTCCAATGGCGGCGTAAGAGCCTTCGATAACAAGTATCCGAACATCGTTCAAAATACGCAAAAGTGATGGCGAAAGGGAGAGTTTATTCCAAAAAGTAAGGTTGGGTGGCATTAGAAGTCAGAACGAATGAAAAAATATCCAGCAAAATCCGCCTGAGCACAAATAATTGATCAAAAACGAGACTCTAGGCAAATTTCGCAGCCATTTTGACCACGGATATGTACGAACATGTAATGTAAATTTACCTTCCACAGGCATCCGACGATATAGATATAGCTAGACAGTGTACCCGTTTAACGCGTCGGCAGTTTTCAAGGTAGTGGATCGACGAGTTCGCAAAGGGGACAACAAAGCATCATTAATTATATCAGTCATCGATTTCGGTTTATTCTATGTCCGGTAGGCATTTGTCATGTGTGTAAGTAAGTAAAAGTTAAGCAAAGTAAATTAGTGAAACTGCGACAGTAACAGCTGTCTTCGTCTATAATTAGTGTTCAGTCTATTTCGTGGCACGTATTTATCTGGTGTCACGCTTGAAAATCAACTGGCATTTCATATCGAGACCGTTGCGCCTAGCGACACCTGTTGAACTTTCAGGAAGCAACCAAACATTGCCGAAAGCTTGGCAGCCATCGTCATAAATAAACTGGTTTCCTTGGATCCAACATAAGCAAACAGTGGAACATGCGTCTAAGAATTGCGCTCCCTAACGCAACCCTTGGTGCACACTCACTCCTGCTTATTAAGACTGCTTGCCTAGAAAGAACAGAAAAAACAGAGCAGTTCGTTGAGAAAGTTCTTAACCCCGAGAAGCAAAAATCGACATGAATTTTTAGCTACTTCACTTTCTTAACGTCGGCCAATCAAGGCGGGTGACCAGTACCCACACCCGCCAGAGTAGCTTTTCATTGCGTGTATCTATGCCGGTAAATGCATATGCAGCCGCATCTCTCTCTGGAATTAATCCTTCCTGGGGAGGGGTCAACCGCATGGATCCTTTCTTTCCACTTATTTCCAGTGTCCTTCTTTAATCTGAATAGTTCGAGGTCATGTTGGACTATTGGCAGCCGCATGCATGCATAAGGTTGAAGCGACGAAGACGTATATGTCAAAGTCAAAATCACTCTTTCTCTGAAACGATGCTTACATGTTGAATTATCATGACTAGAATTCATCTTCCCACCGAAAGTGTACAGTCAATGTACTCATTGTACAGCAGAGTTGATTAGAGGGAACAAGTGGAGCAGAAATTTTGAAACTTATTTCTGCCCTAGCTGGAGTTTGAACCTATGATTTCTGGGTTGACAGGCCAGCATGCTAACCAATAAACTATCGCACATCACTTTAGCCAAAAAAGCCAGGCTTAATTCGAACCTCAGGCTGAACCCACGACCTGATTTCATGGAGAAAAGGGGAAAACTAAGCCCTCACTAACCGGGTAACATTCTCCTCCTCCTACTCCCAGAAAAGCCAGGCTTAATTCTAATCTCAAGCTCAAGCGAGGATATGAGTTCTACGGAGAAGCGGGAGAAAACTTCCTCTCACAGGTTCAGACCACATCCAGTTAAACTTCTCCTTCTACTCTACATCATGCTCTTTCCCACCGCTTCAACGCCGCAATAAGCTGTACCCTGCAGTGTTTAAGTAGGCTATCATGCAACAAATTATAAATAATAACAACAAGGGGATTCATAGAGAGCAGCAGTAAATAAAATAGATAAAAGAATATATTATATATATGTTAGTTTGTTGAGGCACAGATTTTAAACAGAAGGCTTTTGTATTAAATCCACTTGATAATATGATGTAGGCCTGTCTTGTGCGACATGGGTTTGAAATACTTGTGCTTTCATTTGTAGGCTTCATTTGTAGGTGCCATTTATACTCACTCATATATATATATATAGGCATAACATATATATATATATATGTTATGCCTATATATATATAAGAGTGAGTATAAATGGCACTTACATGTCATTAATTACATATATATATACATTTCATGTCATGCACGCATATATCTAGCGTATACACGTGTTATGCCACGTATATAAACTCAGCTGTCTATCGTGGTGTCAGTCGAGCGACTCCTAACAGGGCCCGTGATTAATGATACCCTCTTTAAATCTTGTGGGGGTGAAGTGACAGAGAAAGAGACCTCTAGTGTCGGCGGAGACTGTGAGGTCCGTGCATCGGACGACAACAGATACCGAACTGATCCCCCCACTGAATGGAATATTTACGGCAGTTAGCAACACTTGCCGCGCGGGACCCTTTATGCCGCGGCAACGGTTGAGGCGGAGTTTCGTTGGTACCAGAACTGGGGTGGGCGCCGGGTGTGGTGCCAGATCGATTGCAGGGCGAAGACAATTCCGACTCCGCCAACTGTTGGCACAACTTACTGGGGCAAAGTTCAAAGTATCCTCTTGCAAAATTTACAGGAAACAACATATTTAGCAAATTGAAAAAATAGAAGCATAGGCAAATTGTACTTATGTCCCTAAATAAAACATGACTTTGACGAACTAAGCAAACGTTGTCGAAAGAACAGTTCTATTCTTAGAAAGAAATTTCCGCGGCCAGGTCACGCTGACAAATCACAATTTTTTGGAACTATTTTCGCCCCTGAATTTATTTGGCCTCACACCCGCCGACGCATTCGTCGATGGCGACGGTGGCCTCTACAATGGACGGCGTTAATTTTATCTGATGTAATTACGACCGGCGTCTGAGAGGAGCTTATTATACCAGCTGCATACGTAGCTTCGTGTGTCTATGGACCGAAATAGAGGACGGATGGCGGCGCACAAAGGCTTTATAGGAGGCGAGAGCGCTGCCGGTCGAATGCTCTTGTAACTGCTGATGTCCGTTTGTCCGGTTGCGTGCATGCGCGCCACACGGGAATGAATAATTGCACCAGAATGAATAATGATCGCCAGCAAATTAACTTCGTGTTCGACGCATTATAGGCGCTTTATTTAGTTAGTTATTTATGTACCTTTGTTTATGTGCATGTATATATATATATTAGTATGTATGTGTTTGTATAATTATGTAGTTGGGTGTATATGTATTTGTTTATAAGTTCACATAATTTTCCACTTGATCTTACATGTAGGCATCCGTGCAGATGCTTTATAAGGATTCTTCTATTTAAGTCAAAGTTCCGTATGTTTGCTTCTGTATATGACTCATTAGGCCTTCGCTAAATCATTCAGCAAATTGATGAACCGATTTTATCGTAATCTAATCTAATCTAATCTAATGACTTGTATAGCACCGCTACCATGATGCATAGAGCATCAATCCATGGCCTATTGAAGTGAAGCCGTAATAAATATTCATAAGTCTGCTACTTGTAGAAACTAGTGTGTTTAGATTGCTTATAGACAATGTCTGCTAACTACAGCAACTAGTGTGTTTAAACTGCTCATAGACAATGTCATTACGCATGTCTGCAGCGTCTATAGGCCCGTGTGTTGTCTGCAGCTACACAAAAAGGTGGCCTTATGAGAAAATCAAACGTAAGTCTTTGTCCCTATAGGGCAGGTAAATACAAAGGTAAAGCATCCACATCCCATACTGAAACGTAGGGAGACTCCCATTTCCTGTTCTTCGGCGTTTGGTCCTGCAAAGGATGTATCCCAAGGTCGTGGACACGGGACAGTGCATCGCAGGACTACCGTTTACCTCCCAGCTCACGCCCGTGCGAAATTCTACTGCTTGGTGACCGAGACTAGTGTGTGCGAACAACTTCTCCCGGGCTTAGACGAAATAACAGAATTTGCCAGATTTAGATTAAATGTTCATGTGCAGGGTTCTCGATGAGGTATCTGACCTAACGGCTAAGAAATACAACCCTCACATAGATACATGTTTACAACTAGTTAAATATGATACTGAGACGGACAGACGGTGTCGATAACAGCAGGTCCTTCGTAAAATGATTGCAGTCGAAAACTTCGTAATTTGTAGTATTTTTATGAATTGTTTTAAGTTTCTCGCGTTGTATTCTAACCATAATTTGAGTCTTCCATCCCAACACAGCGGACGACGGGGACCGTGACCCTCAGTTCCCCTTGATTCGCCTTTGCCTATGGCACGATACGAATAAATAATGATAAATCACATTTAATTAAAGAGCTGGTTTGATTGAAAACTTTAAGTTGGACCGAGTATCTTTGAAATTAGAAATTTAAGCCTCGGAGTATAATATACATCGCTGACATTAAATTTAGGAAGTCTTAAAGGAAATTGGATGGATGTCTGCGAAATCCAAAGATGAAACTTGTCATCGGCGAATTGCAAACGAATAAATGAAGCGTGGATAAATCTATAATGACACTCTCTATAGACACTCGCGCTATTCAACGACGTACAATACGCTTTCTAATTAGTTTTCTTTCGAATTCAAATGAAATATTAATCCAAGCGGAGTTCTCTCAAGTAGAGTGGGAAGCGCATGCATGATCGGCATTTAAGTGACTCAGGTCTTTGAGTCAAGAGGCTCAAACACAAGCAAGCAATTATACATGCATATAAAATATATGCACGCGTAGCACAGGTATCCTTACATGTATACGTATGTATATATATATATATATATATGTACTACATGCAGTACATGTTGCCTTTCTCTAAACATGTCTTTTATATCAAAAGATGTCAAAGAAAAATGACGTCACAAGTGTTGACTGTTGAATCTTGTTATTTCACCATCGTTAGCAGGTGACAGTCAGATTACAGCTCAGCAACACTCGAACGTTGTTACCGTTTCAATTAAAACTTTAATAAGATCCGAAGATGCGCCCTTTACAAACTGCGGCGACCTTTGCCCTATAGGCTACACGAGTTATTGTGCCTCCTTCCCTCTTAGGTCCGCGCCCCTCGCGGACAGAACCTTCCGGAAATGACGAAGGCAGTCGGCGAGGAACAAGGCATCATTCATCAGGTTCACTCGTGACTCATGAGTCTCGGGTTATTTACGACCCACTTGTTGCAAAGGATCCTTGCAACAAGTGGGTCGTAAATAACAAGAGACATCGGCAACGAACCAACGCCGTGCCTCTTTCTGTCTCTCTGTCTCTGTCTGTCTGTCTGCGGCCCTGTCTGTATCTGCCTTTTGTCTCTGCTTCTGTCTCTGTCTTTAGCTCACTGCCTGTCTCTATGTACCATTTTCCTGCCTCTGCATCTACGTCTCTCCAAGTGTCTTCTCTTTCTCTCTGTGTCTATCTGTTTTATTCTCTTAGTCTCTGCCTTTCTCTCCCTCTGTCTCTTCTCCATATTCCCGAAACGACGGCGACAATGAAATACAGACAGAAACTCCACCCCATCATCTGCAGGCCCCGTCTCATCATCACCCTAATGATATTCGCCGGATATTCTTATGACCCGCATATAAGGGGATCCTAAATTTGTTCCTGTGGAAAGCGGCGACTCTTCGGTTAACATCGACCGCCCATCAAAGGACGTCGTTAACCCGTCAGACGGTTGACCCGGTCTCTTACGAACGGCAGTCGCGGCTTCTATACCGAGGCTCACGGAGGCAACTCAACGCATAAGGGTCGCCTAATCATTACGAGTCCGGTCTTTCAATCTGCTGACCGCAGGGTCAATTGTCCGGTAATTATTTGGGGAGGAGATGCAATGTCCAGATCATTAACATCACTGGCCTGTCATCCGGAAACAAAAGCCTTGCGATGTCCTTAAGAGCCCCCTTTACAGACCACCGTGGCGCTCTCTATCTTTACGAATCCCCGCATCTGTAGGCATACATACCACAATAAACAATATTATTTTACACATGCTTCTGTCGCCTGGCCGTAGCTTCTGTTTTTTTAAATTTTGTTTAGTTTTTAGATGTGACTAATACGGTATCAAGATAAAAACTCTGCCCGTTTAGACAGAACTGAGTTAAAATCTTAGTTAAAAAGAGGCTTAGTCTCTTAGATTATACAAAGCAGGGTCACTTACAGATCACTCAGTTAAAATAACCCGGACTCATAAAAAATCCCAAACCAACGCGTGCTTAAAACTTACCGACTAAGTAACGTAATATTATCTTCACGAAGGCCTTTAAATAGAGTTGAAAAATATCTCGGCCGATAAATAAACCAGCGACAATGGCAAGCTAAGCACTGGGTAACTTCTTCCTTTGCTTTGCATGACCTGTTAACCAAACGTCAATTTAACAATACATATATGAATATTCAGTTGTTAAAACTTAAAACGAAAATAATCAAATAAAAAATCTCAGTTTATAGGGCAACAAGATACTGAATGACGGAGACCACACACAGAGCGGTTTTGCCAAGGCAGACAGATTAAGTGTGCACAGGTGCACACACACATATATATATACGTGGTGTGTGTGTGATCATAATGCATTTAGTTAAACTGTGTCATATACAGGTCCACATATATATATTTGTTAAGTATATTTTTTCTTTAGGTCTAGACATATACAGGCATACATGTAGATTAGAGTGATACAGACAGGTAGAGAGACACAGAGACGATAGATAGACAGACAGACCAATAGTAACACAGACAGAAAGACAGACAGACAGACTGACAGACAGACTGACTGACTGACTAAATGATTGCGGACACAGGGAGGCAGACACACTGGGATAAATAGAAAGAGACAGATTCTGTTTGAGCAGGCAGACAGACACACCGACAGGGATAGCACATAGACACCAGTTCAATCAATAACAGAGAGGTTAGGCAGCATATTTTCGGACCGTAAGGCGTTTTGCCTACATACATACTAATTACATAGTATATACATACTAGTATTATGTACTTAATAACCTGTAAACCCCGTATGGAATGCTGATAAAACGGAGGTGAAAAGCGGCATAAATAGATTTTCATGCCTGTTGTGTGGGATCTACATATAAACTCTTTCAAACTCCAAAGCCAGGGCACTCTAAGTATATCCATGCATACATAACGGACTGCGGGCTACATAGATCTAGCTGTCTATGTATATAAGGTTTCTTTCACTTTCGGTATATAAATAATTAGATACTGCCTATATAAGTAGGTGTACTTCCTACATTGGGAAGTAAATTCAGGTAATTCTTGGTCCATTAACGTCCTTCGTCAGGTGTAAAGAGTTATTCTTCCAGTGTGATATAGGCACATTAGTCCTGATTGTATGTGTATGGGAGTATTCGTACCGTAATAAATACAACACGATACAATACAATACAATAAACCGGGGGCGTTTTGCTTTAGTACGCATACGGCCGTTGACTCCATTGTTAATCGCAACTTTTTGTAATGCTATTAAATAAACTATTCAGGCAGTTTGCTCGAATTAATTGCCTACGTTGCAGCATTATTGACAGTTGCATGCTTTCTTTCTCCTCCTAGTCTTCTGTAGCTTTAACTGCACATAATCATTAATTGTATATTGACACGTGAGTCTATAAAACTGTCGCCAGGTTTCTCACGCCTCGACTTACGCGCCCCCTGCAGGGCTGCTGACTTGTGCCTTCTAGGCGTTGAGAAGTCGGTCCTTTGCATGCAAGCCCTTTAAGACTCCGTTGAGGGCAAAGGCATGGAGGCTGAAATAAGGCCTACAGTAACGGGGTTGACACAGGGTTGGGCTGTCGCCCGCTTTGTGGCAGCTACGTATTCGGGGACCCCTGAGGAATGCGCACAGATAGACAATCGCGGCATTTAGGGATCTGCCTGCTCCTCCGTTTAGGCTAGACATGCCACGAGGCTATAATTTCCAATTCAGATACCAGAGGTAGCTGGGGTGCCGAAATTATCATCATCGCCATCATCATCTCTGAATGTAGTCAATGACAACACAGCACACTTATGACTAATCAAAAGATCTGTCAACCGTTCACAACAATGTCACATTCACCAGATACACACGCATATACACACAACACACCGTTAATATACGTATATATTTATATAAGACAGAGATACATTTCTCTCTACACATATTTATGGATGTACACTCACAAATAATACAATACACTGTACTAATCATAATATGTATATGTATGCAAATGTATGTATGATAGCATATGTATGAGCAATCAGGGCATGCACCTTTATAACTAGTCCTAACGGCAATAATTTATTAGATATGTCACCGCGATGGTGACATATCTTGTAGCGTCGAAGATTAAAATGGTGACATATCTTGTAGCGTCGAAGATTAAAATGGTGACATATCTTGTAGCGTCAAGATTAAAATGGTGACATATCTTGTAGCGTCAAGATTAAAATGACGGGAAAAGAAAGAAGACGTCGGAATAGAACTGTTCATACGAGTATACGCATTCATTAAGTATAAATATTTAGTATAGTTTACTAAGCACTATAATTAGCACTCATTTACAGGCCCTATACCATGCAGTATACACATGCATACATGACAGACTGCGGGCTACAGAGATCTAGCTGTCTATGTATGTAAGGTTTCTTTCACTTTCAGAGTATAAAAAATTAGATACGGCCTATATATGTAGGTGTACCTCCCACATTGGGAAGTAAATTCAGGTAATTCTTGGTCCATTAATGTCCTTCGTCAGACCTATATGCATGCCAACAGGTCCAGGCGGTTTTCTAATCTAATCTAATGACTTCTATAGCGCCGTTATCATAATGCCCAAGGCATCAGTCGATGGTCGCTTCAAGTCAAAATCGCAATGCAAAACCATAATCCGTTGGAGAAGCCGGGTAGGTCAGAGAAACCAGAAGCAGAATAGAAACATACACATCAGTCTTAAGTTTAGACCTGAATGACATCACAGAATTGTTTCTCTTAGGTCTTTCGGCTGAAGTCCAAATAACAAACCGTAGGAAACCGTTGTTAAACGTTGTATGACTTGGCTTCGAATGCCATTTCCACTCAGCTCTCGCCTGGATTCGAACCTCGTGCGCACTGATAAAAGGCGAGGTGTTACCAAGTATGACATCCATGGGGGCCATGTTTTCCTTTGCAGCACGGAGCACGTGTAAGAATTGTACACGTGTGCTTACCTCCCTAAGGTTTAAACACGTGTACTTCTTCTATTAGGTAAGCATACCTCCCTAAGGGTTAAACACGTAAATTACTGGTATATTAAAATCAGAAACGAGCAGATAGTTCGATTGACAGATGGGTGATTGACATATCGATGGACATATTGGACCGTTAATTATACCCTTGCGGTCTCCAATGTATAAGACTTCTCAATTGACGTCCAACACATTTAAGTTAGAAGAACCGATCCGTCAATCCTTCCACACAAACCACCCATTCTCCCACTTAACCATTAATCCTTCCGTCTTCCCTTCCTCTCGTCCGTCCCTTCTGCTCATCCAATCCTTCCTTCCGTTAGTCCGGCCCATCGTCAATCATTTAAGGTAAAGAAACATAATAGACTTGCAGTTGAATGGCGGAGGCGAAAGACATCGCCATCTTCGACAGAAACAGAAGAGTCAGGCCGCTGTCGAAAATAGAAACCAGCCGACCGTGACGCTTCTCGAGCCAATGGCGTTGACGCTTTGCGCCCAACCCATAGATCTTGTCACGCCATCGGCGCGTAACGGCGAAGGTATCAATCTCAGTCAGCCGTAGTCCTTATAAATGAATCCGGTGGAAATGAGACCACGCATTGTAAGCCCGGTATACAATGCAGGCGTTAATTGATTAAAGTGAACCGTCTTGTCCGGCATATGCGAGACATATGAGCCGACTTCTTCACAGTCTTGTTTATACGTTTATACGACACTGTAAGGGTACAGCCAACGTTTCGAAAGACTCTCTTCTATCTTCGGCAAGGACTAGAAGGACTCCAGGACGAAGCTTAACGAGAACACTACCAAAATAAAACAGCAACGAAAGCGATCCAGTACTTGCAGTGGAACTGGAAAAGTATTTCAGGTAGGCCAACGGTACACACTGGTAAACAGCAGATACACGCATTAGATACGCACGTTGTATACCATAGATCATTAGATGGGGCCTTCATATAGGAACAGATCGTACAGAGCGAGAGATATAAATCAATCTGTCGCAGCGGGTGACTTGACAAGCCGCAGAGCTTACGTTTATAGCGAGAGATGTGTGTGACGACGCATATAATCTGGTTGGGGCTGATGTTTAGTTCCTGCAGGGAATCCATGCTGCCTCTGCTTTTGGTTGATGATAGTCCATCTCCCGATGAGTTCCCACTTGAACTGCAGCTCGACTTGCGATCTCGCCTCGCTGTCGATTGCCAATGCGTGCGAGCTCCAAAACACGTTCTGTAGAAGTAACAAAGACACTTATGATGGGCCTTACGTGTGTCATCAGCAGCAGATAATAGACCGATCGATAGGCAGGCAAATAGGTAAGCGTTTGAATTTCTAAAAGAGTTGGCGAAGCTATTTTCATTTTCATTTTCTTCTTCTTTAAGCCCATGGGATCATCGCCCGTTGGTGTCGATCGCACGCTTCACAGTAGATTTCCACAGTCCTCTGTCCTGTGCCAACAGACTCGGCATATGCTAATCATTGCCTTAATAAATGTCCACGTACATGTATACACATGCCCAGGTGCATGTCTGTATTTGTGGTCGAGTGTCATTCTGTATGTTTGCCTTTGTGGCTCTGCGTCTTCATTTGTCTGCCGTTATATGCATTTAATTGTTTGTGTGTATATCGAGGCCTATGACTCTTCGCTCAGCCGATGGACATATGGCATCATGTTAACAAAAGCATTACTTACTTACTTAACGATATTTTCAGTCAAAATCCAGCCTCTTCTTTATCTATCGTATGCATATGCATATACACGTAATGAGAAACGACTCTGCTGAGCAATGTTTACAAAGGGTAAATGTTCTGTTCTTAAAGACATTTAACATCGGTAAAGCTAGTGCAGTTTCTCTTAAGAGGCGCTATACAACTTTCTGATTGCAACTAAAATTACGATTAAGAGGGGAGGGTCATCGCTGCTAATGAAGTAACCAGACGTGTCTTTGTAGAAGCTGATCACTGCCATGTTCCTCCTTCCTGCCTGGATGCCGGATCTGAAACCAGAAATGACGTCATCGTCCTCATCTGAGACAGTTACTATGACGACGAGCGCACCGCCGTCGTCATCATCTCCGCTGTCGCATCCCGAGTCGGCCTTTGCCGCTTACAAGACAATGAACGTCACAGCCGCAGCACCTAGCATCATTTCGCTCCATCCGCCCCCACCACCGACTCTCCCGTCGCCCATATTCGAAGTGAGTGACCATTTACATATTAAATATTTGGAATCTCTGTCTTTATATATATATATATATATATATATATATATATATATATATATATATATACTCCGTTCATCTATCTGTCTGTCTCGCCCAATGCCCGCTAACCCACCCAAATCTATCGATCCATCGATGAATCCATCCCCTACCCACCCATCCATCTATACATCCATCCATCCATCCAAACATACATACAACCATCCACCCATACATACATCAAATCACTGAACCATCGATCCATCCAACTGTCCATCTATCGATCCATCGTCGTATAACTGTTTGGATGTTTTTCGACGCAGAGGGGTCTGTGGCAGAATCTGCTTCCTCCCGACACCATCTCAGCAGCTGCGGCAGTTGCTGCTGCAGTCAGAACTCATCCGGGGCCAATGCATAGCACGTGGAACAGGTATTTTGGATACTTTTAGACTCATCAACATCTACGTTAGCATGGCTTCTGGTTTCCCTGATATTTGCTACGTATTAGGATTTCTAACTACGGTTTCCCTTGAAGCGCCATCGACTGATGTCTTTTGCATTTTATATTAACAGCGCTATAGACGTTAGCAGATTGGATTAGATCCATAATGTGAAACTTCAGTCTACCGGTGTCTCCGGTTAACTGGCGCACTGTATACAGCATGAGGGATATAGAGATTTTGATCTACGACTTCCACCTTTATATTAGAAGCATCAAACTTAGTATCAGAACAATCGGATTCCATTCCATGAACACCAGTCTGCAAATACCTCCCTCCTCCTCCTCCTCCTCCTCCTCCTCCTCTCCTCCTCCTCCTCCTCCTCCTACCTACTACTACCATCACCATCAACACCCTCACCACAACTACTAATTATTACTGTGGAAATCTTCTTCTGCAGCGGATTCGATGACCTGCAGATGGATACGGGTCTTCATCGCTTAAAGAACGGGGCCCGTGAGTCGACGGGAACTCTCAAGGCGTGGCTCTGTCGAAACCTCAAGAACCCCTACCCTTCAAAGGGCGAGAAGATCATGCTGGCCATCATCACCCGAATGACCTTGACCCAGGTTTCGACCTGGTTTGCCAACGCCCGACGCAGACTCAAGAAGGAACACAGCTTCCGGTGGCAAGTCGATGATGACGACTACAGCGATGAGTATAACGACGACAACGACGATGACGGTCGCGATGGAAACGATTTACTATCGCTGGACGAGGATGAAGAATCTAGTAGAACGAGTCTGACACGAAGCCCGAAGAGGAAACGTCCAAAGATGCCTGACGACTGTTCGGGTAAGATTTCTAATCGAATGTTTAACCTAGGGCAAATGCAGGGTCTACGCCTAAATGCGACCGTTTCTCAGAAAACCCTCACAAGGTGGCCAAAAATCAAAACTGAGTTTCCGCATTGAACTGTATTAGGCTGGAACTGCTGAATAATTAGGTGAAAGCCGAATGTTTATACTTTATAGCACAGATCTCATTAAAATACACGACGTTTGCATTTGTATTTTCGAGTTTACAATTGTAGTGTAATTGTAAACAAAATGAGCAGAAAGTTAACTACAGTATCTACAATAGATTAAAAAACAATGTTTGTGTCGCATTAAAATACATGACACTTGTATCTCATTAAAACACATTACGTTTGTATGTTATTAAAACACATTGTTTGTCTCTCATTAAAATACATTAGTTTGTATCTCATTACATTACTTTACGTCTGTAGCGTCCAAACGTCGGTGCAGCGAAGACAGATCGATGTCGAAGCGGAAGAGGAGTGTCGTAACAGAGGAAGAGAAGGCGAACGGCGGAGGTCTACTCCAGAACTTGATACTGACACGGGATGAATCTGGAGATGCCGATAACAAAGCAGTGGCATCTCCATTGGGGAGTCTTACCTGCAGCAGCAGCAGCCCATCAGCTTATGTTCCACTCTCGACTTCAACGTATTTTCCTGACGGCCGCATCGGCGACCAGCAGGTGGCGCTAGAAGATACAAAAAGCGACGTGGCGCCACCTGGCTCCGTCTACCTACTCCAGGCTGCTGACGCTGCTACCGCCGTTGATCTTAGCATCACGTCCAAAACGAACTACATACCTGTACCCTCCTCCTCGTCTTCTTTCTCCTCCTCATCTTCGTCAGCATCAGCAACCGTGAAACCCCGCATATGGTCGATTGTAGAAATAGCAACGACATAAACTACTGAACTTCCACTCACTGTTATTATCATTAATTTATTAGTATTCGCGACTAAAATAAAGTATACGTACCTGCTAAGTAGTTTATTTTCTGCTCAATTTGTTTACAATTACACTTACCATCTGGAGAGGTTACACATCCCTAATTAGGCCTACAATTAGGCGATAATTAGAAGAGCAGTCCCTTGAGGCAACCAAGAGAGGCAGCCAGAGGTATGAAGTAGCGATTGCACTTTCTTCAACTCGGAGTGAAGCGAAGAAGTGCCTCCACATCGCCGTCCGATCTTCCCATAGACAATTACGGTAAGTGCAGACGTTTTACAGCCGAGTTCGCTAATGTAAGGGATACTTAAGCCTCTCGGCAGGAATCAGTTTGTAGTCATTATTATGGTAGTTAATATTGTTGGTGTTAGTGAATTTATCTGGTTTATTTAAAGGACGCGATACAATATACTGTACAGGCACAGCATTGCTTAGACGGCTCGCGTCACCTATCGAATGAAATTTTACACCTATTCTCACGTTTTCATAGAAACGCTGGTCGCATACGCACAAATTTTCAACAGGAATTTTCGAAAGATAAGCCCTAACCACGTTGGTAGCTGGGACTAAGTCCCTGACCCGCAGGGACAGCAGCGAACCAAGCGGGCAAACCGGCCAAGCAACATTTTAATTTAATGGGCGGTGCCGTTAAGTTGCCTCAGTTGGTTTGGGCGAGGGTTGCCCACCGAATTTGTGAAGTTACAAAAGTGCTCAAGATGACTCTGGGAAACTAGCGTAGTGGTTAGCGTGCAGGACTGTCAACCCAGACACTGGGAGTTCAAATCCCCGCAAATGCTGAGACATGTTTATACTTAGAAGTCCATCCACCGTCGACTGATCTTCTACCTAGGCCTATCCAGCGAACTCAGCTAAACAATAAGTACACTAACCGTACACTGTCGCAGGTAAAATCAGACGAGTGGGATAACTGGTCTAACATGATGAGGCTAAGAAAATGAAGTCGCTAGCAATTCACACCTATGGTTGGTTATAAAGGGTGCTCTTCTCCAACAATGCCTCTGCCGAAGGTTACAAATGGTGACCAGGTATCACAATTTCTATTCATCAGATGGCAACTGCGTACGTACGCCAACCCTTACCATTTGATTCCAATAAGCCGTCGGCATCTTTCTATTCGCCAGAGGGCGAGAGCAAACCTCAAGCTTGAAATAACAAACAACCGCGTATGTACGCCAACCATTACGACTTGATTCTAGTGACGTACAGAGACCACAACGTATCGACATCTACTCGCAAATATCCAGAATAAACCGGATGAACTGAATTGTTTTCCGTCGTCTAAATCCAGTGGCATCATCGTAAGCTGAACGAAAAATTATTCCCTAGACAATAGTTACTCCGGTTTTATTCAACAGATTTCGAGGACGATAAATTAGGCCGAAGTCTGCCTATACATGTTTGCCAACATGAGAACGTCTACAGACAGATCTACGAAGATATATGGGCATACAAAGAAACAAACAAACACAGAATACAAAAGCCCAAGTATTTACGGCTGAGACTGAATAATAGGATTTAGCAACTTCTAATGCGCCGGTGTCTAATGCACAACCGATGGTGCAAACACAGGTAACAAAAGAGACAATGATGTATGAAATAAACAACAATCAGAATGGTTCCATCACCCAGAACGATGTACGAGAAAGTCGCGTCTCCGATGCATGGTGCCACTTCCGCATCTAAACACCTCACATGGCCGTCTTGGTGAAAAGTTGCCCTTTACACATTTTCAACCCACATTAATTCTGACTTTTCTGTTTCGGTTAGATATATAGCCATAGTTTAGCGCCTTTGTGAGGTTCCTCAACGGTGCTATTGCAATTCACTATTCCTGAACATAGGCTCCACCCAAATAAGCCGCCTTCAAACCATACAGAAAGCTCTTGCTCGTGTTGTCACCAAACCCCCCAAACACCATCACATCACTCCTGTTCTTAAATCACTACACTGGCTTAAAATACCTGAACGAATCGAGTACAAAGTCCTATCACTTACCTACAACACACTTCAATTTTCCCAGCCCTCCTATCTCCGTCAGTTATTTACAATACAACCGCTTCGCTCAACCGCTCCTCTTCTGCCCTAACACGTCTCCGTCCTCCCGTACGTAATAGCTCCATAGCCATAGCTGCCCCACCACTCTGGAATAAACTCCCCCTAGAACTGCGACAGTTTTCTAACCCATCATACAAAAAACATCCATGCTCCACCGCTTGCAATTTCTGCTTCGGCCTTTCACTCAAAACTGAAAACATTCCTCTTTCACAGATCCTATCCTGACACCCATTCTTCCTCTCATCTCTCTCTCCGCTCCAACCCCAAACACCATCCCCCGTAGCTGCCACGCTGTCTCTCCGTCTGACTTGGATCTTGACCTGGAATCAAACCCTTTTGCCTATTGATTTTGTTTTGACTGAGCGCCTGTGAATAAGCTGGTCCCCGCGGCGCGGCTTTCATTGGGCCCTGTAGAAATCTCGGAATTACGATTACGATAAAGAGCCAGATACATACAGTCTAGTACAATGTACATAAATTACAATCAGCCCTTGTATGAGAAGCTTAGCCTAACCTGTAGCTCTGAGGGCGATTACCTCTTCTATCAGCATCTTCTGGTAAAGTATGTTGTTCCTGGTACACGTCTCTCCCCTCTGTCCTCTGTCCCTATCTGGTCTATCTGGCAACCGGGAATCGTTCATTCAGTGGCATCTCTAGACAACCCCTCTGACTTGACGCAGCTCTCGTGAATATGTTGGTGCTCAGCGCTTAGTTTTAAAGTAGCGCTTTAGAAATTTTCGAGATCACTCCATCTGGAACTCTCTACCTTCTCATGTTCTCAGCTTTCTTACTGAAACATCCTTTTTCTTTAAACTGAAAACTTGGTGAAGGATCTTACCCGATAAATTCATTGAAAAATCCCAGGGTTGAGGCCACGCTGTCGCTATATACGACCGCATACATTTTACATTTACCTCTTCCAGTCTGTTCATGGTTCCTAATGTTTCTTGTTCCCCGGCTCCATTGTGAACTCCAGAACTTTTTAGGAGGGCATTGTCAAATTTTCTATGTGCGTGTATTGTATTTAAGCAATCTACAACTGTAATCTCGAGAATTCTAAACAGTAGTTTAAAAGCTAAACGAAGGACAAGGCGCTGCGTCAAGTCAGAGGAGTTGTCCAAAGATACCACGCGAAGAACAAAGTCCGGTTGCTAGATGATCAAAAAGAGAAGGGGACAAAAGGAGCTGTTACGGAGGGTTGTCTTTAGGTTGAGAATAAAGGGGAAGGTAGTGGATTGGATGGATCAGGTAAGATTTCTTGTGAAGGTGGGACTTTAGTTTTGAAGGGAAAGCCTGAGGAGTGATAAAGGGTCTTGATACACACGACAGTTGATAAACAACTGGAGGGGTAGAGGATCGGCGAATCTGCGAAATTCAGGAGGGAGGTCGTATCAGAGTCGAGGTGCAGTGTGGTATAATGGATAGGTTACAGATATAAGATGAGTAGTTACTGGGGAGCGGCAAGAGCAAGGTAAGAGGATGAACAGGTAGAGTGGGGTCATTGGATGGTAAAGAGTTTGCGAATATAAGTTGTTTGGAAGTATTGCAGAAAGTTACAGGTTAGAGAAAGAACTTGCGTTCGGGGAATTTCAGCTAATAAGTGATTAGAAGATAGGAGTGATATGGTGATACATGGGTGCTGACGACAGCTCGGGCTAGCGAATTTTGGAACAGCTGAAGACGCTTAATTAGAGTGGATTTAAAGTTAAAGAAAAGGGAATTACAGTAGTCAAGCTTGGAGTAAACAGCAGAGGTAACGATGGTAGAGGTAATTTTAAATTCGTCCACTGAACGAATAAGGTGATTGTTACAAACATGAATGAAACAGGTGCGAGAGACATTGGAGAAGTGATTTGTAAGCGCTAGATGTGGTCAAAGGTGATGCCTAGAATGCGTACAGCCGAATCAGATGCGAAAGCGAGAGTTGAGGAATCAGTTGATACGTGGATGGGAGTCAGGCATTTCTTATTCTGAAATTAATCTGATCTAATGACTTCTATAGCGCCATTATCATAATGCCCAAGGCATCAATCGATGGTCGCTTCAAGTGAAATCGTAATCAAAATCACAATCCTTTTGAGAAGCCAGGTCGAATTCGGATAGCTCAGATAAAACAGAAGTTAGACTACGGTGGCTAAGAAAGTTGAAGCAGACGCGCCTTAAGTTTAGCCATGAAAGACATCATAGAACTGACAGAACGAAATCTGATCTGGTAGACCTAGAACAATGAATTCAGTTCTGGCAGGATTGAGGCAAAGGATGCTATAGATCATCCATTCTGAGATTTGGTTGACATCAAGCAACCGAGTGATGGATGACGAAACAGAACTTGGAGAGGATTTCTACACAAGTTATGTAGCAAAATGTAAACAGAACATTTCACATCATCGGAAACCGAGTCGTATTTCGTCGTTTAATTAATTGATTACATGAAGATCATTATTTGGAATATTGCAAAATCCATTTACATAATTGCTTTTGTCGGAGCCATGCATGCAAGCGATTAAGCAAACAATCGGGCAATGACAATTTAGAACATAAATTTTCACTTTCCTTTGTAGTCGGTGCTTTTCCCATGAATGCCAGGGCACTCACTAAAATACCGCTAAGTGAATGCCACTAATAACTGCCACTGCCTCATGCATTCTATTATGCAGATTCTGCTTTGATAACTCTTCAAACATTACATTTTTAATGACTTTGGCGTCAAAGTCATTGTCATTTCTTTATGATACGCTACCATAAAAGTAACGCTTATACAGCTGATGTTTTAGAAAAGGTTTTAGTCATTCATACATTGAGTAAGCGAGTCAGTCAGTCAGTCGGCGGCCAATCAGTCAGTTGGCCGCAGAGCAACGCTAATTGTAAGTAGGTAAGTTAACCAGCCATACCCACCCAGCAAGCCAACCAGAGTCAGTCAGCCAGCCAGAGTCACAGTCAGTCAGTCAGTAAGTTAGTCTGTAAGAAAGTAAGTCAACCAGCCAGTCAGCCATCCAGCCAGTTAGTAAGCGAGCCAATCAGCCAGCCAGTCAGTAAGTATTTCAGTCAGCCAGAATGGGATGACGCAGAGGATTTGGTAGGCCTACATTGGAGAAACCACTTGATCTCCCTGAACTCCAAACTCCCTGATGTACAGAACAAACAGCCAACTTGTAATCAACGCGGCGATAATCAAGGCTGTACTGACAGACACAGTGATAACGACGACTACACTGACGAAGACAGCGGTCAAGACGACAATCCTGTGATGCAGAAGATAATGATGCCGAATAATTGGCAATGATAAAGACAACGACGATACAAGGGTTGATGAGAATGATGAAAACAACAAATAATACTGCAAACAACGACGACGAGACGACAACAGCGATCGGGTGAGTTTGGCCCGAATGCAAAATGCATTATCTCGTTTTCCATTTCCTTATTAAAATCTGGCAAGATGAGTAATTGCCAAGGGCCGGCGAAAGCGCCTGTGCAAACACCGGTCTGGAACGTGAGCAAGCACTAGACCCATAAACACCGGCATAAATTTTAATCGAGTGACATGCTTCCCGCCAATGAACCACAATCTAAAGCATTAGAAACGTCACCCAGGCAATAACCCGTCCTGTTTACACTGCGAAAACCGCATATCGCATTAATTTCAATATTGATAATTATTTTTATGGTGGCCTTAAAACGACTCATAAATACAATGAACCGCTGCGAGAGAAAAGGATTCGTCGAAACTCAAACTCGCCATGAATATTAAACAAACAGAAAGGCAGCGATACTTGTCAAACGTCGATTCTTCTCGCGCTAACATTAATTTATCACGGACGCCATTTCTACTATTAAACAAATTTGCGGCGCAAACAGCCCGAGTTGCAGCGCCGACTAGCGACGGCGGTGAATGCCAATGAAAATAGCATTTGCGAAAATCTTCCATCCGAGGGAAAATGACTAAAAGAATCCGGTTTTAAAACTGTCTCTAGGTGGAGCTACAGCTCTAGCCGAATAAGCAAATTTTTGAATTTACTCCAAATATATTTACTTTCGGTAACGCGAAAATAACTTCTGTAGCGCCGCAGTTTAAACAATGAAAGTCCAGTCCAGCACAGAAGCATTGCCGTCTTTCTCGAATAAACTGCTTGCAAAGTGCTACATGAACTCCGTCTCTCTTTGCCACCCCCCTTTTGCAAGCGATTGGGGACCATTTTGCTCGATCGTAGTTTCGTATTGTTTAATCGGGGCACCTCTGTAAGTCTCTTTAAGTAGCGCTATATAAATTTGCAATACAATTACAACACAAAGAATTGGCCAGTAACTCAGTGATCGGTCCAAGAAGGGCAGATCTTTAAACGAACCGCGGCATATGAAGGCGATCTTTGCCTCTCTGCCTCACCTACACACCGACACTGTACAGTCTAAGTACTCATTTTTATTAACGCGTTCACTGAGTGCCAGTGAAACAGAAAGTTTGAAATCTATTTCTGGTTATTCACAGGACTGTCAGGCTAAACAACAAACTGGGCTGATAGTTGAGCAACGCTAATTGTCACACTATCCACCAAGCCATTCAAAAGTAGGTTGGGTCATGCTCTCCGCCGAGCCATTCAGAAGTAGGTTGGGTCATGCTCTAATTAAAGTCTGTACTGACAGATGCAAGGCAAAATCGATTGCAATTGTAATCAGAAATTTGTATAGCGCCTCCACTTCAACAGAAACTAATCTGAGGCAATCTCAATGCTAACCTAAATGATGTCAAAGCTCACGAATACAAAAAGTTCATTGAGAAGCAAACAATATTAAGATAACAAGAAAGGTCACCAGTGAAACTAAGTTTAAAAAGCTAATTTTAAGTTGCACTGAATTCACGCCAATTACCAAAACAAAGTTTGTAAAATTTCCAAGACTAAAATTTTGAAGACTAATCAAAGTTATCCTGAATAAGTCATTAAATGAAAAAGAAGACAATAGGCCTACCTGGCATTAACTGACAAAAAATGACATCTTGATGCACACAATGTGGCCAGAATGGTTGCTGACATAAAATATCTAGAATCAAAGCGCAACATAGTGTTACTCGGCTGTGGACTACAACTTTACAGCAGTGTGACTTGTTATGGTGACCTGGGTACGTGTCTGGCTGTACACCACAGTGACATTCGCCATGATTGTTCTGGCCACACTATTTTATGAGTGCACTTCATCTTGTCTATTGCTCGTGCACCAGATAATGTCAGACACCATGCAATAAGCCAGAGAAGATTTTCTTCTTCAATATTGGCGCTACATAAACGCTCGTTCACATTACCAGGTACACAGACTTTATATTACTTTACCATAAGCCAGTCATATGAGCTGAGACTACACGGAGGCGTGCTTTAGCCAGACAAACCACGGATGAAGAACTTAACAACAACGAAGCAGACACTGCAGAATGTGAGAGGTTGAAATGGGCTGAAAGATTGATTTATGGAAATCAGGCTAACAGATCAATGAAACAGGAAAGTGATATCGGTAGATAACTCGTGCTTCAGCATACTGCAACAGAATGAATGCCATTATTGCAGAAAAACTCATCGAATGCATCAAGTGAGTAAGATTGCCTGATTTCTCCAGATAAAATTAGACTGGGTTGTAAACAATAATCATCCCCATAGAAAGCCTTTACACTATGTAAGTAGTTCTAAAAAGTGATGATATAATTTAACCGAGTTAAAAATCTAACCAAAAACTAACACAAAATTTTGACATGAATATCGTAAAGAATTCTAACTAGATGATAGAAACTTCCAATCTGCAGCTGAAAGAAAATTCTAAAGCCTGACAATCACTGAAAATTCTAACCTGGAAATGACAAAAGTTATAAAATTTAGGTTTGAAACGTTTTGTTTGCATTGTCTTGGCCATAAGAGTAATTCTTTGAACCATGTACAGTCACTGTTAATAACAAATTGCATACAAACACCCACCAGTCATATCTATTCTGATTTGGTCACCTTTCTTATGGAATAATCAACAGATCATCTCACTTTGGCCTTCTGAACTTTACCTTAAAATATCTGAACCGTAAACCACAAGTGATGAATGACTGAACTTCAAAATCATGTGTGGCTCAGATCTCGAGGTTGTAATCTGATCTGTCCTAATCTAATCTGACGACTTCTGCAGTGCAAGTATCACAAGGCATCAATCAATGTCACTGGCCAACACATAATTTGTTGCCTTAAATGTTAGAACTGTTTCTGGGTATATTTGACCTGCTGATTCCAGAAAAGGCACCAGTTTTCTCCCAGCAGGTCTAGTTTTCGAGATATAGAACATTATGCCATATACCAGTCCTTGCCTCTGCTCGCCCATAAAACATAAGGCCATAGCTATAATTATGTAGTGCTCAATTTATTATGTGATACACTAAATAAACATAATAATACAAATACTTAAAAGAAAATGGTAGTACCTGAAACTGTACTTATATGATACCAAACAGAACAAGTTTGTTATAAAAATTTCAAGTCATTCGACACCGAAGAAGCTCCTTTTGTACGATTTCCGAGTGTGGCATTTGCCGGAACAATCGCGCATAATATTCCAGCAATAGTCTGCCATCATGTGTGCATCCCATCTTCCTTGATATCGATTTTCCATTGTTTTGATGTCTTGGTGAAATCTTTCACCTTGCTCTTCACTGAAGTCACCAAGATTCTCTGGAAAGCGATCTAAGTGACTGTGGAGATAATGGACTTTAATGCTCATGTTGCAGCCAAGCTTGTTGAAATGAAGAAGCATATCCTCTACTAGTTGTGCATAATTGTCTGCCTTCTTGTTTCCAAGAAAATTTTTAGTTACAAGAACAAAGGAAGACCAGGCACAAGATTCGATTTCATTCATTGATGGTATGAAAAGTGGGTCATTCATAAGTTGCCTGATCTGTGGACCATCGAAGATTCCAGCCTTCAATTTTTCCATTGTAATTCCTGGTAACTTGTGTACTATGTATTCGAAGCATGAACCTTCTTTATTCAAAGCCCTGACAAATTGTTTCATCAGGCCTAGCTTTATATGTAGTGGTGGCAGTATGATCCTATCTCGTGCCACCAAAGATTCCTTGATTACATTTTGAGCTCCAACCACCATGTCTTTCCTCGAAGGCCAATCTTTTCTTGTCCAATGTTCATGCTTGGCTCTACTGTCACAAAGACACAAAAAGCAGGGATACTTTGTGTAGCCACTTTGTTGACCAAGGAGGAAATTTACCATCTTCAAGTCTACACAAATTACCCATTGATGTTCTTTGTATTTTATCTTTTCCAGTACTAAAGAGATGGCATTGTACTCTTCTTTCATCCTGGTGGAGTGACCGATTGGAATAGAACCAAATTTGTTGCCGTTATTTAAAAGCACACATTTCAGACTACGTTTTGAACTGTCGATAAAAAGACGCCACTCATCTGGGCTGTAATCCGACAGACCAATTTTCTTCAATAAGTTGCTGATGTCATTACAGAATACTAGGTTGTTGTCTTCGGTAAAGAATGGCAGCAAATCCTTTTCTCTGTTTCTATAAATTGTAATTTTCGTTCCAGGCTGAAGTGCATTCTTTTCCTTTAGTCTGGACGCAAGCAATTCAGAGGACTCTTTGGAAAGATTTAAGTCCCTGATCAGATCACTCAACTCTTTTTGGTCAAAACGTTCACTGTGTGAAGTTGATTGGAAATCACTGTCACTGCCCCCACTTTCTTCACTTTCGTCATCTTGTCCGATATTGGACATGCAAGTCTCATCGTCTGAGAGCTGAGGTAGTTCGCGAAAAGGTGGAACTGGTACAATATCCGAATGCGGAACAGGTCTCCTGGCTGAAGGTATATCAGGGTAAGACAACTTGTGACGATTATTTCGATTGATGCCTATGATATTAACCATACAAAAGTAACAGTCGTCGAAGTGGTTTATCTGTTCCCTCCAAACCATCGGTACACCAAATTTCAGGCAGCTTCTCTTTCCAATTGTCCAGTGGCGCAATTGTTCAATACAAGTTTTGCATACTGTATGAGGAGCCCATTGCTTATCTTGATCTCCAAGTTTGACACCAAAATAACCTACATATGCTCTTTTTACAAACTCAGAAATCGGTTTCCTGTTTGCTTTTAGTGTGTATTCCCCACAAATGTAGCAGAATATGTCTGGATGGTTAATGCAGCTCCGTCTGGAAGTAGCCATAACCTTAAGGATGTTCGCATCTGAGGAATTAAATGACTAACCTAAAAAATAGTAAGAACATGTAGTTATTTAATGCTCACATTCACAGATTGTTCTTGCGACCAACTCTTAATATGCCCTAAGTCGACTGCGGCTGCTCTAGCTTTCAGGAGGCGGTTTATATAGGCTATAAATGCTGACTTCAGCATAATCTATTTACATAGTTCAAAACCATGAAACGCTGTATAAGCACAAATAAATTCTAAATGAGGCCATGAATTTAGTGCTGAGTAAGCTGTAGGCTACGGAATAGTTATTTCGTTGAATCAGCAATATCTCAGCACGCGGCAAGATATGCTGATTTTACATTATAAGGATGTAGGCATTATATGAATCAGCAAGAATTATAATTAGCCATAAATAAAGCTTATTATGACATTTTAGTTTTGCCAAAGACATCGTTTAAAGAGTGGACTGGGTTTTCTTTACAAAATCGACGATATCTCAGAAACTAGACCTGATGCACTCAATCCAATGACATTTTCTGAATCAGCGCCCAAAATTACCCCAAGAACAGGTCTAAAACCGAAGGTAACAAGAAAAAAAAATTTTTCTGTTGGCCAGTGTGTTCAGCTGAAGCAACACTATCATCATTAATCTTCATTTACCTTGAAGTTAGAATCTTCACCTGAAAATCTAAATCTGTCAAGAAACTTTCCGATTCCGCAACGCCTCAAATTCAGATTTACTGACTTCGTGCACCTAATAAGGGCTTTAAAAACTTGATAGATAGACATATAAAATTTCTGTTGCAACAGTAATCACTTGCAATTCCTTCACCATTTAGGTCTAGCAGCACAAAGATCTGGTAGGGACAGTAGCACGAAGATACTATAGGCACAGTAACACAAAGGTATGACAGGCACAGTAAAAAAACGATTGAATTGCTGTGCCTACCATATATCAGGCCAACTGTGGCTTTTCACTACCGCGTATGGAGTTTTAATCTTAGCATATCACAAAAAATTGTCCGGGGCTTGTCAAGTAATTCTTCTTGGGAGGCTTTAGCGTCAGCAGTATAAAGTGATCAAAGTCTTTTCTTTCTAATCCATAAAGAAGTTTAAAATGGCACCTGCATTTGATCCCCTGTGCACCATTTATCTACTTATGCTCAAGTACCAATGCAGTACCATCAGTACATGCACAATACATCAGCTGATGGCATTATGTAATCATGCATTAAAGATGCAATAATAATAAAAATAATAATCAATGAGCTGCTAGAGACCTCTTACTTGTTCCAGAAGATTTTGGTGCCTGTTCAATGAGAAAATGCAATCTACCTCTCCAGAACATTACCATCATGTTATCAGCCCTCTTGAGATGGCGCTTCCAACATTTTTAAACAACTTATTATTAACAACTGCATAACAGTAGTAGTAGTAGTAGTAGTAGTAGTAGTGGTGGTGGTAGCAGTAGTAGTAGTAGCAGTAATAATAGTAACAATAATATTGATAATAATAATTTTCACTGTAATTTAATTATTTTAAAACACTGGTGGATCACATCCATCTTGGAGCCAAAAAATTAATAATAATGCCGTGAATGATAATGATGATGATAATATGAAAGAACTCGTATAGCACCACTGCAATAGTGCTCAAAGCATCACCAATGCCAGAGTTTTCACAAGGAGATTTGAGGAGTATGGTAGAAGATTTTAGGGCTAATTTTAGGGTGAAATACAATAAACTCTCACGTGGTAGTTTGCCCGTCAAAACTGGACATAATTTCTCTAGAGCACATACATATAATATAATGCAAAATGTAATATAGCGACCATGGATTATATATATAATATAAATGTATATAAATGAACTATGTAGAGACTTGCACACTGGTATATTGTTTATACTGTCTCTGAATATGTTTATATACGTATGAATCTGGTCTTAATCACTAAAATGTAAATGTACATCTCTTTCTATAGTGAAAGAATGATTGATATGGTGAGGTTAGGTAATTTGCATGCCTGTATTTCTAAACATATTTACATATATATATATATATATATATATATATATATATATATATATATATATATATATATATATATATATATATATATATATATATGCATACATCCATATAAACATATATGGAATATATGTATTAATATATTAAATATATAATATATTAATAAATAATATATTAACATATATTAAATATATAATTACATTACACTGCCATTAACCCAGTAAATTTAGCTGCAAAAACACAAGCATACATGCATGTGCGCCATTTACTCGTAATTCTTCTCGAACACATAAGCTGTGACATTTCGTATAATTCAGGAAAGACCATTTACACATAAACAAAACGCTCTTAACTTTAACCTGCCTGAACATGCACATCTAAGTTCTTTGTTTTCTCGCCCGTTTCCTTATTTTGGCTCATTGGCACAATTACAACAACGCTTTCCAAATGTTTTGTGTTCTCTTGATCCTAGCAACCTCGCCTCCATCAAATCTAAATTGTGAATTAACGACAGCCCCGTATTCAGTGAAAATATCAATTTTTATTTAACGACCGAATAGCAAATACCCCAAAGGTCTAAAGATTGAAAATGCTGAAAGACCTCCTGCCAATGTTAATGGCCCGGCCACATCGTACCTGGCGCGGAGGGTGGCCTGTATTTGCATAATTTAATCAATATTGCAGAATATGGGCGTCGCGCCAACCGACTGGGGCATTAATCCTGCGCGGAAAATTTGCTAAATGTCTGGTGCAATTGAAGTTTGCCGATGTGTATTTAGCTGGAAATTAACGTGGAGCACTATGATACAATCAATAGTATATGACTGATGTAATTGAGCCGGCATCCGCTGAAAGCACACTTTGTCAACGACGAAAATGGATTATGTCATTCAGTTGAGTATATTTCCCAGCATCTGGTTCAAGGGAAAAGAGTAGAATATATATATATATATATACATATATATATATATTCAGTACATATATATACACACACATACAGATACATGCATGCATATTATATGTATTGCGCATGCATGCAACATACTGTCTATGAATAAATATATGTATATATAGTTTTCAATATATATATATATATATATATATATATATATATATATATATATATATATATATATATATTTATGCATAAAGAAAATTGGTATGTCTCTGGGTGAACGAATATATAGGATTTTTAAAATATGCACTGGCCCAGCAATGGAAGTGAAGAATGAGAGTGCATGAGAACTAATGAAGTGGTGACGGAAAAGAGCCTTTTGGTGAATTCGCTGCAAGAGGAGTTGTGATACTGAGCAGGACAGAAGCCAAAGGGCGTGGAAAGGTGGTCTACATGGATCTGGTTCATATCAGATTCTTAATGGAAATGGGAAAGAAGTCCGGCAAGTAATAACTGTTAGGCCTACAGCTGGCCAGGTATGAGTGTGACTATACAGGTGTTGAGTCTCGTTCACGGCGGACACAGTGGCATAGCGAAGGTGAAGGAAGTGGTCTGGCCGTCCGGGCGGCACTGTCCAAGAGGCAGAAGAGGGCAGTGAAATGAAATTTTTAAAGGAATACTTTTATCACCTGCACCCAAAAGTTTAATAGCAGCCTAATCACAGAAAAACAATGACAGCCTCTGTTCCAAAGATCCAAAAATTGTGCCGATGAAAGATTTCAGACTCAACAGGCCTACTATACACATTTTATACAGTAAGCCAACAGAGTTTCAACTCTACTCTGAAGTTGAACTGACCCAGTCTCTCTTTCTCTCTCTAAAAGTCCCTGCACTCAGTATTATTTTATTAGGCTTATCGGTCCCCGCTGTCCAAAGTAGCCCTCTCTACCCTCTCTACTCGACCACTCTCTCCCCATTTCTGTCCCTTTCACTGTCTTGCAGGATGAAATATTGGGCATGTCAGATCAAATGAACTTCATCCCTGTCTGGATTAATAAAGAAGATAATCTCTGACTGGCCAAATTTACGTCTCATGTTTTCAGGCCAATAGCGTCAGGTTCCAGGATAAGGCATGAGGCCTTTGGCAGTTGCCTCACTGATCTTTCCATAAGGCCAAGACCAGTCTTAGGGAAAGTCCAACGAAGCGACGGCACAGGCAGTTGCACTCCCAGTCCAGAAGCTTTGCCTACGTTGGTCCCACTTGCTGGAATTGTCTCCCTCGAGAATTGCGACTTGAGCTCCTTTCTCTCCCCTCTCAGTGTTCCGCAGGCGCTGAAGACTGTACTGTTTAACAGTGATTTTACTTTTTTTGGGTCGGAAGCACCTCTGTTGAGTTTATCCTCTAAGAGACGCTTTATAAATCTCAAATTACTCAGTTCAAATTACTCAGAAATTAAAACTCAGACAATAGTAATAACTGTACACTGAATACTTAGACAATAGTAATAACTGTATACAGAGTACTCAGACAATAGCAACAACTGTATACTGAGTACTTAGACAATAGTAATAACTGTATACAGAGTACTCAGACAATAGCAATAACTGTATACAGAGTACTCAGACAATAGCAACAACTGTATACAGAGTACTCAGACAATAGCAACAACTGTATACAGAGTACTTAGACAATAGTAATAACTGTATACAGAGTACTCAGACAATAGCAACAACTGTATACAGAGTACTTAGACAATAGCAACAACTGTATACTGAGTACTTAGACAATAGTAATAACTGTATACAGAGTACTCAGACAATAGCAACAACTGTATACAGAGTACTCAGACAATAGCAACAACTGTATACTAAGTACTTAGACAATAGTAATAACTGTATACTGAGTACTTAGACAATAGCAACAACTGTATACTGAGTACTTAGACAATAGTAATAACTGTATACAGAGTACTCAGACAATAGCAACAACTGTATACTGAGTACTTAGACAATAGCAACAACTGTATACAGAGTACTCAGACAATAGCAACAACTGTATACTGAGTACTTAGACAATAGTAATAACTGTAGACAGAGTACTCAGACAATAGCAACAACTGTATACTGAGTACTTAGACAATAGCAACAACTGTATACTAAGTACTTAGACAATAGCAACAACTGTATACTAAGTACTTAGACAATAGTAATAACTGTATACAGAGTACTCAGACAATAGCAACAACTGTATACAGAGTACTCAGACAATAGCAACAACTGTATACAGAGTACTTAGACAATAGCAACAACTGTATACAGAGTACTCAGACAATAGCAACAACTGTATACAGAGTACTTAGACAATAGCAACAACTGTATACTGAGTACTTAGACAATAGTAATAACTGTATACAGAGTACTCAGACAATAGCAACAACTGTATACAGAGTACTCAGACAATAGCAACAACTGTATACTAAGTACTTAGACAATAGTAATAACTGTATACAGAGTACTCAGACAATAGCAACAACTGTATACAGAGTACTCAGACAATAGCAACAACTGTATACAGAGTACTTAGACAATAGCAACAACTGTATACAGAGTACTCAGACAATAGCAACAACTGTATACAGAGTACTTAGACAATAGCAACAACTGTATACTGAGTACTTAGACAATAGTAATAACTGTATACAGAGTACTCAGACAATAGCAACAACTGTATACAGAGTACTCAGACAATAGCAACAACTGTATACTAAGTACTTAGACAATAGTAATAACTGTATACTGAGTACTTAGACAATAGCAACAACTGTATACTGAGTACTTAGACAATAGTAATAACTGTATACAGAGTACTCAGACAATAGCAACAACTGTATACTGAGTACTTAGACAATAGCAACAACTGTATACAGAGTACTCAGACAATAGCAACAACTGTATACTGAGTACTTAGACAATAGTAATAACTGTAGACAGAGTACTCAGACAATAGCAACAACTGTATACTGAGTACTTAGACAATAGCAACAACTGTATACTAAGTACTTAGACAATAGCAACAACTGTATACTAAGTACTTAGACAATAGTAATAACTGTATACAGAGTACACAGACAATAGCAACAACTGTATACAGAGTACTTAGACAATAGCAACAACTGTATACAGAGTACTCAGACAATAGCAACAACTGTATACTGAGTACTTAGACAATAGCAACAACTGTATACAGAGTACACAGACAATAGCAACAACTGTACACTGAGTACTTAGACATAAGCAACAACTGTATACTGAGTACTTAGACAATAGCAACAACTGTATACTGAGTACTTAGACAATAGCAACAACTGTATACTGAGTACTTAGACAATAGTAATAACTGTATACTGAGTACTTAGACAATAGTAATAACTGTATACAGAGTACTCAGACAATAGCAACAACTGTATACTGAGTACTTAGACAATAGTAATAACTGTATTCAGAGTACTCAGACAATAGCAACAACTGTATACTGAGTACTTAGACAATAGTAATAACTGTATACAGAGTACTCAGACAATAGCAACAACTGTATACTGAGTACTTAGACAATAGCAACAACTGTATACTGAGTACTTAGACAATAGCAACAATTGTATACAGAGTACTTAGACAATAGCAACAACTGTATACAGAGTACTCAGACAATAGCAACAACTGTATACTGAGTACTTAGACCAGTGTAGTGAGCTCCTCAGATTAGTTTCTCTTGAAGTGGCACAATGTAAATTTCCAATTACAATTACCGAGTTGCAACCACTAAACTTGGAAAACAACAACAAACAGTGACAACCGGAAAAACAAACACTGACAACAACACCAATGGGGACAATCAATTTCAAATAAGCAATTAAATGATAAGAATACCGTTGTATTTCAAAAATTTCTACTTTTTGTTTTTCCTTAGAATTGATGAGAAAAGATCACAAGTCACACTTTGCCAAACCACACCTTAATTTCATCTGTTATTCTCCCTCTGCCCACACCGTCTCTTCTAATCGTTTGGATAGATATTATTGTTGTTGTGTTTCTATACTTTTGACCTTAATTGTCAAAATTAAAAGATAAATTATAATTATTAAATATCAAATATTAATTATCAGTATCAATTATTAAATATTAATTATCAAATGACAATTACTGGTAATTCTCAAGTATGTTACTACAGCACGTGCATATACCGTTTACATCAAGGCTCATGTATGTTACTACTAGCATATACCGTTTACATCGAGGCAATAAAAACGTTGACACCTTTGGACATTCTTACTTTGGTGGCAAGTTAACAATAATATAACTTGATAAAAGCTATGATAAGTAGCCCCCTACATGTATGAACATTCCTGCATACTAGAACTTTACTTTCATTTACTGCAGTTTAGTAAACCAACGATCTTCTACAGTTGCACAATTGTCGGCAACAGATAATAATACGTCCGTCGTTTATCATCTGTTTTGTTTTAAACATGGTCATCAGTGCTCTTTCACGGCCTTCGTGAAAACAAAAGAAACATCTTTGGCTGAAATCTAGTAAAAACTGGCCAGGAAGAACAGAATGCATTTGAACAAAAGCTAGTTCTCTTGAAGTGCTTCCTATATTATAAGTTATAAAGCCAACGAAACGAATCATAGCCTTGGACCTTCTTCGTTATGTCATTGCGCGTTTCCTTTGCTGTACAATTTCTGGCCACTACCGAGTTTTAGTCTCTGTTTTTAAGGCATTTTGTGGGGATCCCCACGAGACCCTTGGGATCGAGACCAGACCTGATATGTCCCACCCCGAGATCGAGGTGTTCACCTGGGAGTCCGGGGCTCCGAGACGAGGCCGAGACGTTTGGCCTCCGAGACCGAGTCTTGGACATCCCCTAAAGCAGGGCCGGATCAAACATTTGGGGCCTCGTGCAAACTATACACGTGGGCCCCTGTCGTACTGCACATGGGAAGATGGGAAACCGCGTACGGACATGTTATAATTAAAGTGTAGAAATGCGAGAAAAGGCATCTATTTGCATAGCTGACCTTATCAATTTTGCAAGACGGGCACAGCGCAAATTCTTATTTAAAATGAAAACATACATAACGAATCTTTCCTCCCAACAAATGGCTGAGATAATGAATTCTATGTCAGTTTTTGCCACTCCATTCATGGGGCCCACGTCAGCGGGTGTCCCCAAGCAATTGCATATTTTGCATACCTGTCAGTCCGGCTCTGCCTGAAAGTGTATTTTATTGCCAGCACTTAGTAGTTTCCTTCTTCCTGCATGCAGTTGACGGTAACTTACTTTGCACTGTTTTATACAAGTAAAGCTGGATCAAACAGGCGGATGCAATGCTATAGCATGGATTCGACTGATGGTATACTCGGAACGTCGACTTCCGTTTTAGGAGGTTTCTTAGTGATAATAAATTCAATAATTTTATAATTTTGTTTGCTATTTATTCCAAAAGAATGGTGAAAAGCCTCACACGGAGTGTAATGCTGTGTGGAGTTGATACATGGACCATCAAAAAGGCAGAAGTTGGGAACCTGGAGACGTTTGAAATGTAGATACGGTGAAAACTCGCCAAAATCAGCTGGAAAGATCCTAAAACAAATGAGGATGTATTGCATTTGGTGTCGGAAGAGAGAACACTGGTGAATACAACAGAGAAGAGACAATCAAATACTGGTTCGGTCACATACTTCATGAGAATCTGTTACTGAAGACAGTGTTTGAAAGAAGATTGGAAGGCAAGAAAGCTCCAGGAAGGCCAAGAACTATATGCTGTTGGAGTGGATGATGGAAAAAGGAAGCAGACGGGGCTGTAAAGAAGTTACCGAAGTGCCACAGAAGAGAGGCATATAGCGTCGTTGGATTACGGACCAGAACACTGAAGAAGTTTGTTATCTATTTATGACGGTAGCAGTTACAGTATGTTAGTTCACTTTTTGGTTACTTCTAATCTTGTAAAGTAACTTAGTTAATATTATTAATAATACAAGGTGACAGACTGATACCAGTCTGCTAGTAGTTGGCAGCTTAGTAAAATAGTCTTCTCTTTCTAAATCAATCATTACATATTAATTCATGAATACGATTAATCCCAAGTTCCAAATGCCAACTAGACAGATGTATTAAAATGAATACTGACTAAGTATTAGGCCTAAGTTATGGTGTAGGGCAATTCTAGATCTCATTGTTTAACACTAATCATTAGCAATGATAGCGCTGCTGACAACCCTGTGAAGATAAATTTAAATGTACATGTTTTTCTACAGCGACCGTACGGCCTCGACCCAGCTCATTTTTCAGTGAATTTATCGGGCGAGATCCTGCACTGCTGCCAACTCGCTGAAGATGGCTACTGTATGGCTAGCTATAAAATTACGCTGACCGAATGCAGTAACGGGAAAAGAAAGTTGTTATTGCGTATTAAAACGCGATGCAAATCTGAAATGCACAACAGCGGACTGCAGTTACGCGCTTAATGAATTGACTATCCTTACGGTAAACTTATTCCGGCATATACTACGACTTATACTACGACTGGTACCAATGGCAGTGTTGCAATTTCTTCAATTTGTCACAAACATGGGGGCTCGGGATTTGCCCACCAGACCTCAACAGGCGAGACCAAGACAAGACCCGAGATGCCCTTCCCCTAGACCGAGATGTTGGCCAATCTGTAAGAGACGAGACCCTCTAGGTACTTCTTGAGATTGAGACTATATCCTTGGCATTTCGGGGGAAAGCCATTTGCAATATTGAATATACAGTGAAAAGACTATGATTCAAATGCAAGTGCTCAGAGTTGAAAGAAGCTAGCTGTATGACAGCATGTACTAGGTTGACAAGTGCTGTTGACAGACATAATTTCTTATCAGTTTTGAAAAATCTCATTTAGGATCTGCGGCAAAAGGTTATCTCTCCGTGGGGAGACTACGGAAGAACATCTACCCAAACAATGGGTACTGCAGCATAAATTTACTTACCAGGCCAGTGGTCAGTGTGCTGGACAGTAAACCCAGAGGTTGGAAGTTCAAATTCCAACGACAGAAAGCTATTCTGAGGTTTTTTCCACTTGTGCCTGCAGTGAGATCAGAGTACACCCATGTACACTCCATGGTAAGATGACATGTTAAGGGAGAGGACTGGCCACCCATACCATATGCCAAGGCAAAGAAAATGAAGTTGTTCACATTTCAAACCCATGGCTGGCTCGCAGGGTTGGCTAAGGGATTGCCATTCTTCTTTTCTACAAACAGATTGTTTTCTGAAACTGTAATAAATTTGTGCATGTCCCTAGCCGTGTTTTAATAGCAAATTTGTTATAACAATGTGTTTTACACATAGGGCCGGGTGTTTATGCATTCCTTTTACTTCTAAGTGTATTTGGTCCCATACAACTACCGGGTAGGCAGCTTCATTGGCCACTCTAAAGGGGCCATCGCCCCCAACTGAGTGCCTGGCCCACCCAGTGCCTCCCTCAAACGAAATCCCTGTTGCACTGGCAGGAATTGCTAGGGAGAACATAACAGAAGAGGTTAAGAAATCAGTTTTTCTTTTTCTATCCTTGTTGACGAAAAACAAAGAAATTAGTCACAAGGAACAGCAATCTTTTGCCAACAGGAACTTTAATGAAAGCTTTCTTGATAAATGAATTTGATGCCTAATCATTTTCGATGCTTATTATAGACACCTTGCAGTCATAAAGTTAGACACAAGTTCACGTTAGTTAGGTCAAGGGTATGATAGTGCAAGTGTAATGAGTGAAGTCAATAAGGGTGTTCACCCGAGAGTAAGGCAGTCAGTTCCATTAGCCATTAATTTTCAATGTTAGTATGTAAACTGAATTTGATAGATGCCTGTAAATTTGCTTCAGAAGCCAGACATATTGTTGCATTACTTGAAAGGTTTATTTGGATTTATTTAATGTTCTCTCGTGGATACAAAATGGGTTGAAGGACATTGAATGAATCATATTCAGAGGAACCGGCGAGGCAACTCCAGCGGCTCAGTGATGTTACTGGGTATACTGTTTTGATGGCCATAATATTCATGTTTGTTTAGATGTGCTGGAGAATGTGCTAGAGGATGTTGCTATTACCTGGTTATTGCCTGTATCACTTCCATATTAGAAAGACTATTCTCTGACCCTTCGCTTACTGTTGTGATTGTCATTAACGTCAAAATATACGTATTTTTAAATTATGAGGGAATTCAAGATTTCGCACATTGAACGGGAACAAAGAAGACCTCAGCCATGAAATTCCACACGTGAGAGGTTTGTTAGTTTGCAGATTCAGGCTACAATGTTATACAATTTGTGTTGCCTGAAACCATGAATAAACTTGCTTTTTGTTAAATATACAGACTATTAAACATAGACACTGTTTTACCGGTAACATCAGAAGCCTGTGAGTTTATTAATTCTGCATATATGCAAAATAACTTTGTTTATATATTTAAATAGTGAATATGCTTTAAATTGTTGTGTTTTAACTTGAGGTATTTGAAGTGAACATATCTTGTAACTTCAGTCAGATTTAATGTCAACTTTTGACTCAGTGTAAAATCATTTTAGAGCATTATCGGTTTTCAGCAAATCCAGGCATTCAGCTGCCCCACTTCCGGTCGCTTGCCCATCTACCCAAGACATCCCTGTTGGGGAAACCTAAAGCCACCACTAGGCAGCTTCTTTGATACATTTTCATCATGCAAAATGGACAAATCATTGTCATTCCTTGCAGCCCATTACGATAGGTTCCTGGTTGTCTGAATTGCCATTGGTTGGTTCTTCTTAGCTCGCATTAGTATCAAATAAGCAGAAACTTCTCCTTGAAAAACAACTGAACAGAAGAACATACGCACAGGAACAAGATTCAAAGGAGAGTGTTCATATGGAAGAGCATATTTGATAAAACGAACGGACATCTGTTGACAGGTGATGTTCACGAAAAAAGAAACCCAGTTCCTTAATGCAGGACTGTGTAGTACCTAATTCCGATGCTAATATCTAAATGTATCCTTCAAAAACAAATAATGCCAATAATAATGATGACTTCAAAAGGTCCATAACAAGGCCAGAACGAGAAAATCCATTAGTGGAAATAATTTCTACGCGCATGAGTCGGTCTCGATTCACATCACAGTCGGTCAGTCGCTATTGCGTTCGTGTTTATGCAAGTTAGTCGTGACTACCGTGGCAGTAATTTGGCGCTGGATTTAGCGAATTTATGAAATGCCAGGAAAAATGTAGGGGTACTGAGCGATGTGCACCACAAAAAGGCCAAACAAACAATGCTTAATTTGACATATGGATGGCAGAAGGGCAGTAACCTCATTGGCCAAATGACTTGGAAAACCTGAGTTGAATATCGAGCCGCACTGCAGTAAGACAAGCCAGCTTTTGCTCAGCAAACGTTAAAAGACAGTTTGCAAACGTCTGTATCATCAAAAATTTCATCTGTCTTCAGCAGCTTTTTGTGCTCAGTAAGGCTTCACCACAGTTCAAAATACATCTAAGTCAGACTAAATTTCTACCATATCTCAACTGCTTCTAAAATCTGACCTAATATAATCTAATCTGTCTGGTGATTTCTTTGGGTCTGGTATTTAACAGATAAACACATAGTTGTAAATCTGGTTGAATTTAGAGGAACCCATAAGGGTAGTCCTCTCTCCATGTTTCTATGGGTAGATCGACCTGAGCAAAACTCACTGGTTTCTTAGTTTCATTTCTTATAGACCTGTTGGTCAATATCTTACATAGTAATGATGTTACAAAAGATCTGAATAGGTATTCTTTGCTGGTTCATCTTCGTAACAACATAGTATATTCAACAGGCCAAACAGACTTCCAGGAAAATCAAAGCAGGTCTTGCTTGCCCATTGTTTACAGATGTGCAAATCCTGGAAACACAGCTGGTATTCTGGCAATCAGTATTTATAAGTTCTGCTTTGGTTTTCTTCTAATTTATTTTCCTGTTAAAAACACTGAAGAGTTTCCTTTAATTACACTTTTTATCCTTCTGCCTTAGTGTTCATTATGATATGTATATTACAATGAAGATATTTTACTCCCGTATCTTTTGCAATATTGGATGCTATATACAATGCAGTGTCTTTAAAATACATTAACTTTCAAGCTAAAATGCATTCCTTTGCTGTTTTCTGCCAAGTCTATCCATTTCTTTTAGAACTGTAATCAGATATCTTAATGATGCTGGAAAATAAAGGCAAGGGAGACTTCAGGAACAACCTTCCATTATGTTAAAGCTAGATATATAGCAGCTACTTTATTACATGATGAAAGCTACCTGGATGTTCAAGTTGAGTTTACAACAAATAGGTGCAATAAATCCGCTGATGCCTCACGCATATCATATTAGCACACCAAATTAGGTTACCCTAAAATGACAAGAAAACAGAAATTAATAAAACTCAGGATAGCAGTAAAAAACCACCAAAACAACTACAATGTACTCTAATGTAATAAAACATTTATAAAGCACCTTTTAACAGCCTGTCACCAGCAGAATATCGTGGCTGCTTCCGAGTCATTTTTAATCTACTGTATGGCTTTGCCCTCTGATATCAAATTTTTAGGTAATTTCGAACTTTCTGATTGCAGTTGATTCATTCTCTTTTGAAACTGCATGGCAGTTTCAGCAGTTTGCTCGGCAATGGCCCGGGTTCTGTAATTACATTCGATGCCGAAAAAAGCAGCAAGTGCGCAGCGCCGTAGAAAATTTTCAATGAAACGAATTTGATGGGTAAGCCATTGTCCGATGGCTTGTTAATTTACATTTGTCATCTAGGCTGGCATTCTGCCACATTGCATTCTTCATGATTATGCCCAACACAAATATAATTGCATCAGTGACAAATGCAACTGTCTCCAGCAGCCATCTGAGAAATTAGCCAAAATCCTGCATTATTCACTAATAATGCAGCCTAAATACACTTACAACGTCGACTTCAATTTCTCGTGAAATGTGTACAATTCCAGGCGCCTCATTCTGTTTCAAGAAAAATCGATTTTACCAGCCCAGCCAACTCACTTTATCATCTCCACTGCACATGGCTGATTCAAACTGCTGCTGTTTGCACTACAAGGCAATCCTCAAGCTATGGAGTCAGACGTTTGGCACTTAACGGCAACTTGACAGGCCATGAAATTTCTAGAGAAAGATTACTCCGTTTCTCATCATTATATCCCACGGGAGATACAAAAATTATCTGAAACTTATTGTTATCAGTATCATTATTATTACTATTATATTATTACTATTATATTATTGTTATTATTATTACTACTATTATTACTATTATGAATATGCATTACTGCAATGAAAATCTATCTGCACGGTCAAGCAACAGTGCATATCAGAGTTCATGGACAGTAGTCCTACGAAAGTAACCAAGAAACAACTGGTGCTGATTCAAAGCCACAATGGGTAAAAATGGACTCTTTAACATATATATCAACTCATAAGATCTGCCAGCCTGGCAAATGAGAAGTTTTCCAGCACTGACAAAAGGTGCATGCAGCAACCTTGGCTTTTAATGAAATAGATCTTGAGGAAGGCCGATCCAGGTAGATGGTCCAACTGAAAAGTCCCAACGTTGAACAGAGGACTCTGGAAGTGTCAGAAATAGTATGACCTCTATGATCTAGACGTGGGTTAGTTTTTGCAACTGCTCAATGAGCGTCCCATTATCACAACAGCAGTAAACGTATATCTATATCATTATCATGTACTTCATGAGGTGACTGACTGGTTTAACACTTGCTGACCTTCCTCTGAGGCTGTTGCAAAACTGACACCAGGTGTCGACAGGATACAAAGACGCTCAAACCTTAGAGATCATAACATTTATGTCATTTCCACAGAGTTCCCATTGTCAAAGTGTGGGCAAAGGAAATAAGCATGCATCAAAGCTGAACCTGAAACCAGGCTTCTGTAGGCTACCCACCGGACTCAGCCTGATCCACATTCACCTCTCAAAGTCAAAGCACTGTGGCCGAACACGCGGCCAGTCAGCTCCATCACGCCCATACCAGTGATCATACTTGAAGTTGGAAATACACCAATATACCTAGCAATTGAACACAGCCCCCATTACCAATGCAAATTCACCTTACGGGAAGACACTACTGGAGTTCGTCCTAGTGCTAACGAATGCATAAAAATTAAGTCATTCATAAAAATGAATGACCACAGTACATAACCCTAAAAATGGAAATAACCTGCAACTGGCTAAGTTGATAGAAAGATATTAGGCCAAATCAGTACTGCAAAAAAATACAAGGCCAATTCAGTACTCCGAAAAATACAAGGCCTAGACGTGTGTCAGTACTCTGTCCTTCTGTGGCTGATAAATGAGTACCAAAGCTAATAAGCCAATCAAAAAAGATGTTAAATTGTTCTCACTGTTTTTGTGCTTCAGCTGAAAGATCTTTCGAACTCATAGACAAAGATTTTCTTTCAAAGCAAATAAACAAGTGTTGTAATTGTAACTGCAAATTTATATAGCACCACTTCAAGAGAAACTCATCAGAGGCACTTCTGACCTGACGAGACAAAACCACAATCGAACAGAATGGTCTTCCAGTGCTTATGGAGAAGAGGTAAAGGTAGGCCAAGTGTTATCTACCGGTAACTTCTGTTGCTTGTCCAGTCAAAGTCAATTTCTTGTCACGGGCAAGTATGAGATCATAGAGAACAAAAGAGGTTAACTTTTGAAAGTCAGTAGCTACAGCAAATCAATCCATGCGAAGCAAGTGGAACAACATGTTTGTATTGATCCTGGAATGGAGCTAGTATTTGCTTAGCAGTGAACATTAGCCCATTCTTGGAGCATTATTATAGCAGCCTAAACAGAGCAATCAAACGCAAAATGACCCCAGTTTTAAGATAGTATATTCTAAATCACATGTATTGAATTTAAGACTGTTTGCATAAGAAACCTGATTCTTGAGAAAAACTCAAAGTGTAAGTGGTAATTTCCGTCCATTTTTGGACCTGAATCCTGGATGCGGCAGTTTTATGGATGTATGTATCTGGACACTGTGGCAGTATGTATGGATGTATGTATCTGGATATTTATACAGTGCATTTTAAGAACTTCACAAAGGTACTAGCATCAACTGCAGTGCTGGATTTTGATATTCCTAACAAAATTTGGGACTTTCAGGATTTCAAATTTATCTATAGGTTGCATTTACTTAAAGCCTGATTCTTCTGTTTTCTGAATAGGGCCTTTCAAATTCGGATGTATTGCTCAGTTTGGACAATCATTGATTGACACCGTTCCCTTTCATTGTTCGATGTGGTGCAATCATCGATTGACAGCGCGTGAATTTCGTGCGAAGGCTATCGAAAATTCAGGATGAAATTCTTGAAATCCGCACGGCAGCCGCGAGCTTTTAATTTGATTTATTTTGTTCAAGTGAGCGGGCAAATGTTTGCATGTCTCAATTGATTCATTCTGTCCATGTCAGACTCTGGCAGGATCAGCTACGCGCTCAATAATGGTCCCTGTTTGCATTTCAGCCTGTCAACACACCCTCAAGATGGCTGCCTTACGGCTCAAAATCCCATCTAAAGTGGTGCTCAACTATTGTCAGATTAAAATACACGCTGCCACTACATTTCAAACCAAGAACATCTGTTCGAAGGACAACGGCTTCAGGTCTAGTTTATCCAGCCACCAGTCTTTTCCCACAAATGTCTGCCTTTGATGTGCCTATACATATTGCAGCCGACAGACCTTGACGTTTGTGATGTAATGAAATGTATAAACTTGTGCTGTACTAGATGTACAGTATGGACTTATATTTTTGCAGCACTGAGTTGGCCTCATATTTACAGTATGGACTAGGTTACAGTCAGAAAATGAATGTAGCTACACAGCGTTCACCTTGCCAGTATATGCTCTAGTTAGGCGCGCCTTCTCCGTTGCTGACCCCAGACTATGGAACTCTTGACTATGGATTGCTCTGTAAAGTCGGTGCTGGTCTTTAGGCCTTGACTAAAACCCATCTTTTCCCGCACTTGCTTCTTCTGTAAGCCGTTTTTGCGTATTCTCATATTTCTCTCTTGGCTTTTGACTGGACTCACCCTGAAAATTGGTAACCACACTGACTGCTTAGCAGTGACCAGTGACTGAGCCTTTGGCGTTATTACAGTGGTGCTATAGGAATTCTTGGATTATTCAATATTACTTTTGGATGGTAGGTATGTGAAGCATCATTTCATTCAGATACATTTATCAATTACCTTTAGTGGCAACAGCAACCCGAGACTGTCATGAGGATATAACTGCTTATCCTCCAAAATATCACCTAGTTTTACCCATTAATTACAATCTGAAAACTTCTATAGTGCCACTGTAATGTGCAAAGCATCAAATGATATGGTTGTTGAGGATGTGCTGCATGTAGGTACACGAACTTGACCAGTATCTCTTAACAAGACGGTACCAGCCTCCTGAAGGTATCCTATTGTTCCACCATTTACAGTCTACTTCAAAGCAGGTGTGCCATTCCACATAACCTGTTCCATTACTACCATAATCATGGATCCTGATGCCACTGACTCCTGCTGGCATACTTGCTCGACCTTCGGTGTGTATCCGACCGGAGCAACCACTACATGCTTCCACAAACACGACATGACTTGAATATGATGGCTTCCAATTTGCTGCTCACATCAAATGCGCGCCGACCAAACTTGATTCAGTTGAGAAAAATTGGCAGCGCGCGGCCCAATTCCAATTCGTTGGCACTCCGCCAATTTTATCGTGATTTACCGTAGACCAATTTGTTGCGCTTCCTTCTTGTTGTAAGTTCTTGAAGCAGACGCGTTGGTTTTCGTTATTCAGATCTTCCAAATATGCGGTTTCACTTAATTGTTCGCCGTTCTGAATCCCAGATGGAATTCTAAACTTGGCCCGTGTAAGGATCTCCATAACGGCAAAGGCGGCGGGGAATGATTGGCGAATGATTTACGGGCACTGGCTAAAAATGTAAGGAATTCCTTGGAATTTTACTGGTAGCAATATTGTCCGGTCTTACACTTTGGTCCGCATCGCATGAATACAGATTTAAGTAGCCCGCTGGGCACGGATGAAAATGCAAGGTCTCGCATTTCCATTCAAATTTAACCAATTTTTATGTTTACATTGCAAGGAAATTTGTGATTGGAATAATTTACAGACTCAGCGGCTATAAACGCGGAAAAAATGCACCTGCGGCTCTACGGCAAGAGCAGGGGGGGGGGGGGTTCACAGAAATTCTGCAGGAAGATACAGACGCCACCGAAAATCCGACATTTATTTTAATTTTTAATGCCTGTTTGACCAGATGGGCGAACCGCTGGGGACATCTTGACTTCATGTTTAATAGTCCACACACTATGACTAATTCTTTGTTCAGGAGCAGGAACCATTCTTCTCTAGTCAAGCACCACTTCAGCACAACTTTCCACTCTCACCCTCACCGGGCCAGGCCCGTGGGCACTGCCTCCTTCTAGCCCTGATATAATATTCTTAGCCTTTGATATGAACATGAAAAACATCTTGAAAGACTCTTTAAGGAACTGTGCGGGGTCTTAAATACAATGTCTGGAAAAAGCAGATTACTAATGAAGCCAGAAGCATAGTTGCTGTGGCCAATACCAGACAGTAGCAACGCGATCTTTCATGTTGGACAAAATTATCTGGCACTAGACAACACTGAAAGTGCCTTAACTAGACAGTTTGTGTGAAAGTGTCTGAGCAGCCAAGCCACATTACTGTCTGCTATCAGTAGACAATATTATTTTAAAGAGTGCACTGCCACATTAAGTTGGATCTACACTTTTTCTTCAAATCCTTTGAGCTGTTCATTTTCAAGGCACGTTGGGGTTGAATCCCAATGTGTTACCATTATCACAAGAAATAGGCAATTCTTTGGTAAGACCTGCAAAGTAAACGATCATTACTAGATTTTAAATTTGTGTTTCATCATACAACTTTCAATATAGAGGGATCCCAAAACACCAAGGGGCACTTCCAACGAGCTTTTGGTTAGCTCTCAGTCTGGCACTACAGAATTCATGAGATTAGATTAACTTCTATAAGAGCCTTTATTTTTATGATGAATTATGTTACCGTCTGTTTCACTATAACGCTGCAATCTTTCCACTTCTTGCATTTTTCAGATGTATAGTCAGCAAAATCCTCACAAATTTTGAATCCTCAAAAATTAATACATTTTGGATATAGAAGAGTCTCTACCACCCTCTAAACACAGCAGGCTCACCTTTTCCCATATGATGACAAATAGCCATGTAAAGCTAAGAAATATTTATGAGGCACAATAATTTTTTCTGACAGTGCTGTTACAATTACAATTATTATTGCACAATAACAAACATAATTGTAAGGGACATGATCTATTTGCATGGCTTAGGTTTTCTAGATCATTTGTTTGAAATCTAAACATAGGATCAGTTTGAATACTTGAAAACATTTTCAAATGGTTGAATAACCAAAGTGACAATACTCTGGCCTACAAATTTCAACTAAGACATCAGCATTCAAATCCACAACACTGCAGAAGAATAGCATCACAACCAATTAGCCATATCATGACCAAAACCTCTTACGAAGACAGAGCCAAAGCTTCAGCTAATACTTTACAATCTGACTGGCTGTCAGTAATCAGCATGATCCGGGGGGGCTTGTCCACTAAAAGAAAAAACGATACCAAGTTAAAAGAGAGACAAATTGTGAGCTGATAAATATCTAGAAGCACAGATGAGACTTGTTTCAGATTAGCACAGTTAAAATGAACAAGCACACTTCTAAAAGCGCTAGCAATGTGTACATACAGCTATAAATCACACAATGGCAATATCAAACAAGCACACACGCGCGCGCGCAAACAGTATTCCGGAAACAAAGGGCCGTAGATATCCCGCATGCAAGCACAAGGAACAATTACGCAGATCTGCGGTGGGAAAACGCGCAGTTTCGCCAACCCGGCCGTATCAATTAACTGCAAAAGTAACAACGACCGAAATGAATGAGTGGCGTGAAAGCCACACTTAAATTCAAGTTTGTCATATTGCTTATTGTCCTAAACTGGTCCCCGCGTCGCCAATGTCTTGGGTCGAACGCACCGCACGCCCGTGAGCGTCTCAAAACGCCGAATCATAGCACGCGTAGCATATATGGCGGCGACTACTATACGCCTACGCTGTCTTGAAATCATCGCTTGAGAAATTATTGATTCAATTGTTGCATAAATAAATTACCTAGGCCTCTACAGATCACCGCGAATGACCGGGATACATACATATGTATGTATTTACATATAGGTGGCCATTTGTCGAGTCTCCGCCATCTTGTATTTCGCAGAAAAACTGTTGCCGTGCGCACCAAAGATATTGCAAGCAATTGATTCGACCGATAAATTTTCAATGTTCTTAGAACACCAGATCACACATGTATGAATTTAAAATGAAAACAGGTTCCCTGTCCGCGATAATGATGCCATATGTATTCATAACCAAATCCGGCCATCGATTCGGCACATTTTGCAATTTTGATGCCCTTCATAATCCATATGTATGCTGCTTTCGCCCATAAAGCCGCACAACCGCAGTCTTGGATGAAAATCAATTTATTTACTTTTTGAGCCGCGACATGACGGGCCCAGCATACAAACCACGGCCGTTCCCAGACGGACAATAGCTCTCTAAATATTTTACGGAGTCTCAAAATGTCATTTATTGGTACGGCTGCACCTTGACTAGCCGTCCTTTGTGCTTCTGTCAAGAGATTCAGTTTCATTAATTATAATAAGACTGTTCAAACAAAATTAAAAGCATGCACAGTTTGGCCTAATAAACCAATTGTTCAGCTCAGACTCATGAAACCCTGTTCAGCTGTTGCAGGCACATAAAAGTCACACCAATTAGATCCTTAGAAATGTCACGGGCAGCAAGGTCATGGCCATGAATACCGAGTATTTCGCCTCCTCTCTGTCTCCCTCTGTCTCTGTCACTGTCTCTCTTTCGTATGCTATGTTTCCTGTAGTTTTACAGAACTTCGGCTTTGAGGGCGGCATTTATTTTGCAAGCTCTTTTAAGTTTTCTTCTGTGCATATTTTACCAAAATATACGCGTATCTGCAAGTTGTAATTTTAAGACTAGTGTACTTTCTTTATCATCAACACTGTATTTTTTGCAGCATTTACGTTTTCATTGATATTTTGGAGATTTAGTTTCTTCTGGATGATTTGCAACACTTAGATTTCTTGAACAGATTTAACAGTACACTTCCATCTTTTGCATTTAAGTTGCACAGTGTATTCAATTTTTGTTTTTCATTTTGTTACGTTTCAGTCTTCACCCCATTTTTTTAATTCTTAAGCAGCTGTTTCCTGGTTTTAAATACAGGACGCACCGCTGTCAAGGGCAAGATGTTTGGCTCATTCACCAATGCAAACGCGCATTATCAGCTGTGGACGTTTTGACTTCACCAACGATGTCAGTCGATTCCAAATCAAAAGACAGCATTGAATTTCAGCCTTTTTAACAAACGCCACCGTCGGCAATACCTTCATGATTGTTAAGACGAGGCATTCTATGCAGTATGCTCAATATTCTTACCTAATCCAGTTCACATTATCAATATAGGCCCTTGTGAAAAGCTAAAAAGGTTTTCTTATCCTCATTTTATCTATATTGTTATATAACATATATTAATTAAATCATAATATCAATTAATACACAATCTAACAGATGATTTATACAGTGATTAAAGCAGTGATGGAAAAGTAATGCAACAAGGCAAGTTCATTATTACTAGGCCTGCTGTAGCCTATATTATATGTCTCTTCTGCACTATAGCCTTTAGAAGCATCGTTACAATAAGCTAAGGCAAGGTTAGGCAAAGGTACCAAACTATTTATTTCGGATATTATAGTTCTCCAAGTAAAACACACATATAAAATTGCTGAAATGCACCTGCATGCATGGAACAGCGGGTTCTTGAAGGCACACTATAAATATTCAGATATATGCACACGCTATAGCTTTCAAATGCGCATTTTCTAAGAAAATGACACGACAGCATGTGACTTAACTTCAGGCCACTAAGCCGAACGTAGTGTATCCTAATTAATATGGGATCTCAATTAGTCGCTGTATAAAGGAATGATGTCTTAAAAACCTCTCGGATCATAGCGCGGTCACGAATTCCCTCTTCTGTTGGCTGGTCCCTCTAGAAAAGTCCGACAGTGGCACCTTGCAGGCTGAGAATTCGTTCTAAAGGTGCAATTTATTATCGGAAACTGACAAAATGATGCCTTTATGAAAGCTGTGCGCCCTTGTAGGAATGGCGATCAATAAGAATTTGAATGCCTTCGAATCGAGGGCTCGTTAAATGCCAACTTCCTGCAGTTAACAATTGCGGCTATGCAGGTTAGGCTAATTAAAAGCCAGGAAAAATACGTGCCGTCGTCGTCATCATAATCATCATCATCCATCAATCAATCATCAATCTAATTATTATTTTAATCATCACCACAACCACATCTCCTTCCAGCTACCCATGTTTTGAGGTGAATTCATTATTCCAATTAACCATCAATATCATCATCATCGTCATTGTCATCGTCATCATCTTTTTCCAGCTATCCACATTTTGGTGCATTTATTACTACTGCTGCTGCTGTTGCTACTAGTATAACTATATTACTACTACTACTAATAATAATAATAAAAATAATAAATCACTATCTATCAACGGTCGTTCATCGAATATGCAATTAAACATTTGTATAGTGCCACAGTGTATAGTGAGAGTAAGACATCATTTGATGGCACTGATCAGCAACTGTGCAATAAGTACTTGTTCTATTTACATAAACCAAAGCAACGAGCTCAGGGAGGTCTGAACCCATACACTCCGTGCCACAAGATGAACACTCTACCAGTTCACCACCTGATCAGATCATCATTACCAAAATGAACTACAGACACACAAACGCACGAGCGCACACACACACGCAAAGTACATACATGTATTTACATATGCACACAAAACACACACCGTCACACACACACACAAACCCAGACCTACATACACAAGCATAAATTCCTTTCAAATATAAATGCAATTTATAAATCCTGAAAGGGAAATAAAAGCCTAATCTACATTAAATGTCTTGGGATGCAGCAGCAGGGAAGCTTCGGCTGCTCATAGGTAGGAAGTAATTATAAACTATTTATGTAGAGGTCCGTTGCATTGACGTGGCCAGCCAATCGGTCATTTCTCTTCAGTCAACATTGTCAGTCTAGTTTATTATTTTAACTTCAAATGATTTGCTGTTCGGCTGGTACTGCTTGTAATTTGGCTTTTAGTGTTTTTCGGCAAATGCTTTATGGTCTGTTTGCAATGCTAGCAATTTGCATTAGAAAAACAATCATCAATTATTAAATTCTGCATGGAAGGCTGTTAGGACCTGTTTTATGAAGGCGATTGAGGAGAACATCATAGATGGCACCACCATAGGCAGCCGCCACTTAGAACAAACATAGACGTTGTATGATCTAGAACTGCAAACGCAAGTAAGATGATCAAACTTATTTACCAGATAAAGATAAAATCAGATAAAGATAAAATCAGATAAAGATAAAATCAGATAAAGATAAAATCAGATAAAGATAAAATCAGATAAAGAATAATCTGTCCTGGCCTTTGAATTTTCAGAACACAAGGCGCGTCGACCACAGCAATCATAATCGTAAGCTCTGCATTTCTTCAACACCAAAAATGCCAAGTCAAGTGAACCAACTTACTTTGAAAATTACTTTACTGTTTGGCTATCGGCCAAAATATGTCTGGCTTCAACCCGCAGTTGTGTATGGCTTCAGGTCACAATAACTGCACTCGCCTCACCAGTAAATTTATGCCTGGTCACTTTCATCAGAGTACAGCTACACACTTCGATACAATACAACTGAACTTTGATAATGACCCCTTACAAAGTTCATAAGTCCAAGTATATTCATGACGGTAGTTTATACAATACGGCTTCAAATTCATTATTTTTCTCAAATTACGTCAGTAATAAACTGATTTTAAAACAAGGCTGGATGTTTTGCATGACAGGAATGCTTTACGCAATTGGCCGATTTTGAAACTCGTATGTTCTCATACGTTTGTAAAAACCTAAACATGCAGGAAATTCTTGAAGAAACTTTTGTAGCAGATGAGGCATGAACTGGGCCCAGATACGACCAGAACACATCTGACATAAAGCAGAACTGTAATTTCCAGTGCAGCTAATTGACATACTATTCAAAAACAAACCAACTTCTGTACATCAGAAATGAGTAGATTATTGCCAGTAAACTCATCATTTACTAAACTCCCACTGTAGTTAATTGGCCCTCAACTCAAATACAAAGCATTTGTCCATCATCACCACAAATTCTATGCGGCACGGAGGTCTATCGGTAACGTGTTCAGTCAATGATCATGCGGTTGCCGGTTCGACTCCGTGTGACGATCCTGGGCAAGTTGTTTGCGCACCGGCATAAGCTGGAAGTAAACGGCAAGTCTTGCGGTACACTGCCAGCACTGGTCCCGAGTCCAGGACCTTTGATTTCGTCCATTGCCGGCTCAAGGGCCGAATAAAAGGAAATAAGCGCCTCCCCTACGTCTCACTTGTGGGATATGAGATACTGTACAACAAATTCCTTTGACTTTAACAGTAAATAAAACAGACCATAATGTGTAATTTCTGGCGGACCCTACTGATCCTCAAGTTCGTGTGGCCTTACGAACTCAGTAACCCTGATCTAGAAATGTCTTGATTACAACCTACGTATAGAAGTTGTCATCATAACATTTCCGCGAACTGGCAACTGAAAGCATCCACGAAACGATAGACGAAGCGCAGTAAGTCAATTCCAAAAAGATCGGTCAGACAAAACTGCTGTAGGTCGAGCACCTTCTTTGAAAATCGCCAATCGGAAGCGCTCGTTCTTCTGAGAACTGTTCGTGTCATAAGATGATTCTGACATAGAAAGTGAGTTTGACGCTTAGGCCTACATCTCTTGTTCCGAAATGCCTAGCCTTTTGAATCAGAAATCGACTGTGTGGCCAAAAACTAGCTTCGGGTGTCCGCACCATTCGGGCCATACCAGCAAAAGAGAAATATCAGAACGGGTATTGTCTTCGGCGGGGGAACAACTGAGGGTCCTGGAATGCGGCAAAGTACCGACAAAATTGATGGTGTGCACTTTGTTCGTGGATTCAACAAATAATTAGGTTTTCACAGAATTATGGTGTTTGACTTGTCAAACGCTTTAATAAAAAATTTACGCTTTCAACGATGTTACACGTTGAATTGTTTCATTAGCTTCAAGCTGCCGTGACAGTGCGGGGATAAAATCCATCATGAGAAGATGGTGACGGGATGGGGATGAAGGCCGCGGTTATGGTAAAGCGACGGGGACAGGTGTTTGCGGGGACGGGCGAGGATGGGGTTAAAACTAAAACTGCGGGGTGGGAATGGGGCAAATTTCTATCCCCGCGTCACTCTCTAATTCCAGGTTGAGATGCAAGGGTCAGGCAGGCTGACAGTCAGACGATTACGGCGGGTGGTGCTTAGAACTGGAGCGGAATGGCAGATAATTTAGTTTGACAACTAAAGATTGGTTGGATCTGAGTGATCGATTTAAAATATATTGACTGGGTTTGAATCCCAGAAGCAGGCTCAGCCAACTCTTCACACATCATCATCACCATCAGCAGCAGCCTCAATGGACGAGATGATGGACTCCACTGGCCCCTCCCTCTCTTCCGTCCGGCGCAACCTTTGCTCCTCTCGAAAAATCTCGCTCCTAATTATCATTCCGCATCGTTGTAAATAATACGACGGCTGTTCATCAGAGCTGATTGCAAAACCCATAGAAATCTAATACATTCGAAAAATTCACCTGAGCCGTCGCTGCTGCTGCCGCCTGCCAACGCGAAGCACTTTCGTAGCGTTCTGGCCGGTATGAATAATTTATAGCGCAAGCACAATAGACACAGGCCTCATTTCATTTCAATTTTGTTCGCCTTTCAAAAATAATTGCAAGATGTCTGATTTTCTTTGCGGGCACGAAGGCCGCATCATTTGCACTAGTAGAGTTTCATCATTACGCCGCGTTGGTCGCCATGAAAACCGTGCTGTGCTCAACGATCTCTTTGGCCGTGAATGCCAATGCTTAACTCTATTAACGACGGAATTTAACGATGAATGATGGACAGACAGCATCAAAGACATCGGCGCGCACACACACACACATACACAAAAGATAACGAATTTCGATCTCCGTATTACAGCACTAACGATCAATATTCGCACACAAATTGCTGGAATAAATTTCAATCTTATCAGTATAAGGTCTATATAATTAAATATCGGTGAGCAACAAATTGTTATAAAAGATTTTAAACCACATGAGTTAAAGTCAATATACCCACAAACTGAAGAAATTTCAATCTAATCTAATCTAATCTAATCTAATGACTTCTATAGCGTCGTTATCATAATGCACAAGGCATCAACTGATGGCACTACAAGTGAAACTGTAGTCAAAATCGAATTCTGTTATCGAAGCCTGGTCAAAATCCGAAAATTAAAAATGAGATAGCAATGATAGAGAAAGATAAAAATTGATAAAACTGATAAAGAGACATATAAACAGTGAGACCTACATGTCAAAAAATCACTTTCCAGGCATACAATAATAAAACAGACTTCAATCTAAAAACACTTAACGAAAAATCAGTAGAGACAAAAATTACAAAATAATTTCAACCTCAATAAAAATTAATACCCACAAACATAGAATAATAGGGCTTATAACAAATTTCAATCACAATAAAAACATTTAAAATCAATAAAGACAAATAATCACAATTAATTCAAATAAAAATAATTAATAATTAATTACAAGAATTCATTACACACTGCATGTTATAAAGCATTTTAATACTACTGAAACAATATTTCATATAAAAAACAATAAATATTTAATTTCTTAATAATAGATAAGCTTAATCTGTAAAAGACAAATATGTAACCATGCCTGAGAAAATCCTCACAAAGTCTGAAAAAATGAAAACTGGGTTTAATACTGCACTAGGCTGAAAATGGTGAATAATTAAAAAATTTAATATATTACAGTCGTACTTTTTGGTGGCTACTTTTGCAAAATCACGAGTTCAAGTTTACCTTATCTAATTCGCTGTCTAAAAGTCATGAATGTTTATAAGTATGGTGTCTTGGCATGTATTCATTTACCTTTATAGTAATTTTTTCCACATTTAAAAAAAACCTGTAGATCTATTTTGTAGACACTTTTGCAAAATCAAGAGTTAAAGTTTACCTGACTGAAGTCTAGAAGTCATCAATGTTTATGAGTATGGTGACTTGGCACGTATTCATTTGCCTCTGAAGCTGTGATAAATGAAATCTCCAAAGAAAAACTAGCCAAGAAGAATATTTACATGACATGATCGTTTGTCTAATAATCGACTTCAAAAACATTACTTCAAATTAGGGCATCAAGGGGACACGTTTAATTAAGTTTTGCTGCAGGGCATCATAGAAATCGAAAATATAAGTACTTTGCAAAACTCTATGTATGGACTTACAGTTTTATAGCAAACACAACAAGGAATATAAATAGGCTACGCAAAGAACTCATTTTGGCCTTTTTCATGCCTACTTGCCTTCTGAGCATGTTTCTAACAAATTAACTCCTCTTCTGGCTTTGTCAGACTTCTCAGGCACCGTCACATATGACAAAATACTGATTTTATTTGTAATTCAAATAATACTTTACTAAATGCTGTTAGATACACAATATATTTAAATGAATTCAAAATATAATATTTCCATTCAACTCACTGTGTCTTACTCCTGGAACAGTTTTCCATTAAACAGATATAGCGATTTCAGTGATTCTGATTACACAATTCTCTCCTTACGTGAAGTCATACCTGACTGGATCAGCTAGACAGTCGTTTAAGCAGTGCCTTTGCGAAGTTCTTAACAGGAGCTACAAAAATACTTTGTCACATATAGCTCTACCTACCTACCTACCTACTTGCATGCATACATACGTCCACATATTTATACATGCATACATCCACACATTCATGCATTCAAACATATATACATACCTACAGGCATAAAAGTATACATACCATACATACATACATATACAACATGCATACATATTTACATACATACAAAGAAAGACACTCTTGTGTGATGTCCAAAGATAGTGTCCAATATTTGCAGTCAATGGCACATAACATAAATTGCTACAGAAGTACTATAGATTATTGTCTTGGGTCTCCGTCTCCTGGCCTCTGCCTCAAGAAACTTGGCCTTGTTAACAATGCAGGTTTTCAAACAATAAATAACAGCAAAAACGTCTGCAACGCCGGACAGTTTAACAATTTTTATGACAACACACCAAAAGAAATCAACTTATGAACATATTCGTATTCGAACAAATGCTTTAAAACAATCCGATGTTTTCCCTAGTTTTTCCTTATCGACCCCAGCGCCAATTCAGTGAAATCCAGTAACAGACTTTAGAGGTTTAAAATGCACAAAGACAAAAACGTACATCTGTATGTTGAAGACAATGCGATAAAGAGAATAGGATATTTCATCTACAGCGATAGGTTAAGACGGAATATTAGCGGCAGAGTTGCACACACTACCCAAGTTCTTTGCCACCACTGAATGATACATATGCACTGCATGCGACTGAAATCATTACACGATCGAATGATTTTTGACAAAATATCTGAAACCACACCAAGAGCAAATAAGTCAAGCGACATAATCCGACTTCGTGGATCCGCCAACCATCATCAACCAGTAAACATCCGAACCAGGATGCGATCCGCGATTCTCTCCCTTCCGTCCGACAACATATTGATATAACACATGCACAGATGAAGCGCTCCTTGTGGGATCTTGCGTGGCAGATTGTCATCACTCTGACACTTCCTGCGCTCGAAAATCCCTTGGCAAACCCAGATAGCATGCGTTACGTGCCCAAATGTCTAATTCTGGGCTCCTGGGTCAAATGACTTAATAATTTGAACACTTCTTGAAGAGAATGGAACATTCTGAGTGGCTGTAGCAAAAAAGATTAATTTCATATTGGAACCTGATTTCATGTTCCAGTGTTCCCATAAAGAAAAATGGTCATTTCAAATTGGAATCTAATTTTGTGTTCCAGTGTTTCTGCTTCCTGTTTCCTGCTCACCCTCTAATATCCATCTAACTCTCAGCTCATTCTTAGAACTGATACTGACAACCCTAGAAGTACTATACATATTTGTCAGTACACTACATTACGATGCTATACAAACTGTCATCTGCACACTACATTATGATGCCATACAAACTGTCATCAGTACACTACATTATGATGCTCTACAAATTGTCATCAGTACACTACATCGCACAGCCACTATGCAATATTTCAAAGCTCTGTACTCTTGCACCGCAGCCAACACACGGAAATGACTTAAAGCTTCTATATCGGTTGGTGGCATGAGAAACGAGAACTGTGACTTCAGTGAGACACCAAATAAGAATCGATATAACTGATGACAGTTTGAAACCACAGCGAAGAAAATGAAGAAATTCAGTTTCCAGAGTATTATGATAAACATATGTGAGAGCTGCAACTGAGGGTAATCACTTATATGATGTACTAAGTATATTTATAATTAAGTATATAATTTATAATATATAAATCATCAATTTACATAACATATAGTACAATGTATAACCGGTAACTAAGGTAGCTTCAAGAAAATGGTTTAAGCCTACACATCAAAATAATGATACCATATAATAGACACAACATTTTCAGTGTCATTTACCTGCAGTCAAACGGATCCCTGAAGTTTTGAAAAAATGTTCATATTTTTTGGCTGAGGTAAGTGTAATCGCTCAGATTTATTAATAATACTATTATTGCCTGTATTATTATTATTATTATTATAATTATTAATTTTATTACCTGGATTATGATTATTATTTTTATTTTATTATTATTATTATTATTTACTAATTTGTGAGAATAACAGCAGATTTTATGGTTTCAGAATACTTGATTTCAAGATGCCTTGAGATTAGTCATGTTGGTGAAGAGGAACACCTACAGAAGTGCCAAGTGATTTACAGACTACAGTTCATGTTGCTGAACAGGCCATCGATCACCTCTCAAGTCCAGAATCTGGTCAGCGTCCTTATCTTCGATCTTAAGTTGCACATCCGACAGGCAATCATTCTTTAGCATTCATCACCGGCCTCTCAAATTTTCAAGTTGCCATGCTGAACTGATTATCTCTTAAATATATATACCCCGAAAGAATCTTACCAGCTTTCTGCATGATAGCTGCATAATCTTCCAAGGTCCTTTATAAGTCTTAAAGCGCTCTCACTCTGAATTTCAAACTCATTAAAATACATGAAAGTAGCAAAATTGAAGAGAGTGCAGTAATGGGAATAATATTTCAAAACAAAACCTAATGCACCAATACAATTAGATATGGATAATTAACTTATAGTTTAACCTAACTGAAGCCAAGAATCTCATTTCTACCTCTGCCTCCAAGTCAAACCCCAATTACCCGTCTGTCCACAGCAAAACCCAATAGTAAGTCTTAAGTCATATCTTTCAGGACCGTGTGCTAGGCATGTTTTATCACCTTCAAGATGACTTAACGAGGGCCATCTCAATATTCAAATAAGTATATAAACTTCACATTTCTGGAAAATATGCATACTTTCTAAACCATGCGTGACTGGTGCCAAAACATTTTCCCCAACTCTGCCTCAAAGTTGAGAACTAGTAGCCAACTGGTTTGAGTGTTTGCCATGTAAGACAGGGTGCGCTGGTTCGGACCTCCCCTGAGACAATTACTGTGTAACAAACTGGACAAGTTGTTCAAGCACAGCTGTTCAGCACCATCAATCAGTTCATGTTTCATCATTCGATGTCGGCAGTTAATAAATACAGAAATAACAATAAAAGCGCACAATGTCAAATTCCTGAAAGAAATGATGCTTTGGACTATTTCAGCCACCACGAAACAGCACAAAACTTCTATGCAACTGTGAAAACTAGAGATGAAAAGCTGCACGCCGCGAATGCCTCCGAGGAACTGCGCCTCGGTCTATTTTAACCAGCATGAAACAACAGAAAAATCCAATTTCACACACCGTTCGATAATATACCGCCAAAACGTTCCATTATTTTTATTGTCTGGCATCTAGTTAGCGTCAGCGCTATTCGAGACCACCATATTCTTCGTCATCGTCTTCTTCTTCCTGCTTCTTCTTCTTCTTCTTTTTCTTCTTTTTCTTCATCTTCTTTTCCCTCTCCTTCTTCTTCGTCGGCCTCTTCGTCGGCTCTTTCGCCGTGTTCGTATGTTTAGCGAAAGCGAGGTGGCGGTATATTTGATTTATCTTTGCAAGCATTCAATTTTCATTTCAGCAAATGTTAATGAAGTGCTTCGTATGTCCGATCATGAAATGTTTCAACAGCAGCTAACCATCATAAATATCGGTCGAACGCTGACGGGGTATCTGTTTAGCCGACAGAACTGAACAAACTTATAAACAATATCTTGCACATGGACGCATAAACGGATGAATGGACAGACGGACGGACAAACGGACTAAAAGACGGACGGATGGACATACGGACTCGCCGCGCCCATGCGGCGACTACTGCAGCCGAGTCAGTTGGTCAGTAGCATTTGAGTGACTGATGCATAGAGTCGGTTTCTGAGAACAATCGGGAAAACTGAGCCACAAGACATGTAAATTTGTGTTCTGCCGATGAGAAAATTAACAATGCAACGAACCGCATGGACAATTAACATGAATTCTTCCCGTTAATGGAAGTGTTATCATTCTTATGAGAAAGAAGCCACACATAATACAACTCAGAATTATTTCTGCATGACATGATCTTTGAAGCTCCATTCACACAACAATTCATGTCCACTCACCAATGCATCTTCTGAAACCACAGACTGAACACATGTTCATTCACCAGTCAGTGCATGACCATTCACCAATTCATGCATGTCCAATCACCAATCAGTTCTTTGGAGAGGTGCTTTAAAGGTGCTATATTAAAGTTCAGACACATACACTCATACATATATACATACATACTTATATCACTTCATCATGTCTCTGTTAGTTTGATTTGTTAATTAACTGTTTTTACAGTGTACGTGTCGACACTTGTGCCACATGCGGCTGCAGTCAGCGAATACCTGTACATGTACAATGCTCTCTTTTGGCCTCGGCCACACTACGGCGCTCCATAAATCATCTTATTATTATCATATAGACATATACACATCATGCATACATGTATACATGTACACATACACACACAGTACAGCAACTGATGCATGTCCATTCACCAGTCCATGCATGTCCATTTACCAGAGTTTGTCTGTCAAGTCAAAAGATCACTATTAGTATTATTATTTTTATTTTATTTTTTGCAGCTTTAAATGTAAGGTGATTTTTAAATTAAAATTATGCTGGATTATGTAAAGATTTGATTTCGATATACAAAATAACAATAGACATGAAAATCAGAATCATCATTATTATATTATTTGCGAGGTATCGCCGGCATCTAAGATCATCACGTCACATGTGCCATATTGAATTTTGCACGTGCTTCAGCTGCATATACTTACTGTTTACTTACTTAATTTGAGAATAAATATAAGGGCGCTATATAACATTCAACAGGGCACATACGCACAAGCGTGCAGCATGCCTATACCTTACAAAGTAGTGCAGAGCTGTTAATGTTCGTAAAAAGATAAATCAAAGAGTCGTATCATTTATTTCCTGACTGAGTGTTATGTGACAATAGAATCTTTTATTATAGCAAGTCTTTCAAATCGCAACTGAATAAATTTTCAATAATAGTACCAATAATACAGTCTTCAAAACAAAATTCATTTGCTGAATTCTGCAGTGCTGATGGGAAAATCCACCTTTTACTACAACTAATCGAGATTTACCATCTGCAGAGCATTGGTGGATTTTCCACCCGTATCACATCCATTCAACCGACAGGTGGAATTGTCCACCACGAGACCACCTTTTATTCCTATAGTGTAGCCCAGTGGTTCTCAAACTTTTGGTCTCAGAACCTCTTTACACTCTAAAAAATTATTGAGGACCCCAAAGAGGTTTTGTTTATGTGGGTTATATCTATCGATATTTACCGTATCAGAAATTAAAACCGAGAAATTAATGTAAACTTCATAACAAAATAACAATAACAAAGCCATTACATGTTAACAAAAATAGCATATTTTTAATAAAAAATAAATATATTATAAAAATAGTTCAGAAATGGTCTCCGGGACCCTAGGGGTGCCTGGACCATACTCTAAGAACTGCTGGTGTAGCATAACTGGTGTTAAAGTTCACGAAGAACAAAGTGTGCTCAAGTAAGTAAATAATGCTCCAGTAAGTAGAAAAACCCCCTGAACACAGTTCAATCCAGTCCACTGATCAGTCTATCTGACTTTACATTCGTCAGAGTTAATTTTAACAACTGCTCTAACCATTGTACACCATGTAATTCATACATGCTTGTCAGATGCAACTTAAAGCATACTTACTAAATACATCGGCATCCATACCTGACTGGGACACTTGCCTCAAATGCAAAGTGTAAAGTAATATGATCTGACCGGAAGTGATTTATGTGGAGCCCATTCAAGAACCTCTCGGAACAGCCAAGAGCCTCTCAAAATATTGGGTAATATTAATCAAGCGAAATCTAATCGAACTTGAATATGACAGGTCTACCTAATTCAAAAGGCATCAATCCACAGTGCACCGAGGCCCACTTACAAATGGCAGATAGACTCCAACAGAAAATCCAGGTCTCAACCTTATCGTTCTGCAGCTATTAACGTTTAATTCAAATAGACATACAGACCGAGAAATAAGCCTAAAGACAGACTCAGAAAGATATTTAGGCAGACAGGCTGGCAGACAGACACCCTCTGACCAATGAATGAACCAGAGTGTTAGTTTTAGGACATTACTGGACCAAAAGTCCACGCGCTTGGCACTAGCAATGCTGATATCGACTCCCAATTAACTGACAAGCTGAACACATAAGTTTCTGGATATTTCTAGGCTGCCAGGTATAAGGGCTAACAGTTTATACACTAGATAAGAAGATTTATTTATTGGCTCTTGAGTCAAATGGAGAAGATGAACATGATTTCATATGGATATATGAATATGTAACACATCATGCATATGCATATTACCTGGACTGATTTGAATATGTAACAACATCATGCATATGCATATTACCTGGACTGATTTGAATATGTAACAACATCATGCATAAGCATATTACCTGGACTGATTTGAACATGTAACAACATCATGCATATGCATATTACCTGGACTGATTTGAACATGTAACAACATCATGCATATGCATATTACCTGGACTGATCTGAATATGTAACAACATCATGCTTAAGCATATTACCTGGACAAATTTCCATAAGTGTCTGTTGATTGTTTTCTTCACTGCATCATAAAATTTAATCAGTCAGTCCAGTGTAGGCAAAAATTTTTGACAAAAACCTTTGTGCTCCATATTAAAAGCTCTGCTGCTCAGCTTACTTACTCCTGCACTAAAGAAATGCAGCATTTGTGGTTTTGACAAAGGGTTTTAGGTGGATTTGGACATACATTGAAAACCAAACTTGGGGTAATTAATGAAAGCATTAAAATACCATTACCATGTCACAAGCGCTAAAATGCATTAGAAAGCATTAAAACTGAGAAAGCATGCACAAGCATTAAAATTCTAGAAGTAACAGAAAGGCATTTACATTACAAAGTTATAAGCACAACTACAATATTAAAAGTATTCAAATGCCATTAAACCTGAAGTGGCATAAGCTGCAAAACGCCATTAAGGAAAATATTTTTTAAGACTTGAAATGCTGCTAAAATTTAAATGGTTAAAGCGCTAAAATGCTCTACACATAGCAATGTCATTAGCATTAAAATATTAAAAGCATTAACACACCATTAAGATTAAATGCCATACAAACTAAAATGTCATTAATTTAAAATGCTTTAAGAACTGAAATGTGACGAAAAGTAAATTGCCATTAAAGTAAAAGATACCATAAAAATTAAAATGCTTTAAGAACAAAATTCCATTAACAATAAAATGCCATTAGGTTTAACATTTCATAAGCATAAAGTGTCATTAAGAATAAAATGCCTCTAAATTAAAATGCCACAAACATTAAAATGCTTTTAAGATTAAAACACAAGAATAAAATGCTAAAACATAAAAAATGCAAGATTGTATAGAACAAATATTAAAATTAACTTAAATTAACTTATCTAAATAAATAAATAAACATCGTAAATAAACTTAATTTATCTAAAATTAAGTTTATTTCATTTAATTCACTTATCTAGTAACCTTTACAGTTCAGCATAATTTTATTAAAACCTAGAAGAGGATTTACACGACTGTGGTTTCTATCTAAACCTTTGAGTAAAATTTGCAATTCGCTCGCTTAAATTATTAAGTTTCTTTTCCTAGGAAAACAACTTTGTCCGGAGTCCCATGGGCCTCCCACGAGCCGAATCTTTATTCACAAGGTGGTGCTGCCTCGCCCCTGTTCATTGTTGTTTAGGCCTGCCCACTGCGCTCAATTTAAAAGCCTTCTCAATTTTCAAAACACACACACACGCCCGCACACGCCGACGGAATCGCAAGAGCAGCCCACAGAAGCATCATAAAAAATTCACCAGAGCCAGAATTTGTACGAGAGGCAGGGGCCAGACTTTCATCCATCCACCCTGCGCCCGCCACCTCCTCACCGCCTACACCATCGCCGTTGCCGCCGCCACAGAGGGCCAACCAGCACCGCTGCAGCCCATTGCATTTAAGCCGGTGAAATATTTACATATTGCACTAAAATTGCATTCCTTGCTAAAATCAAATCATAGTCTCTCCGCCCATCAGCGCGCCGCACAGCTGGAGAGGCTGCGCGCATAATTGGAGGGTCGGTTGCCATAGTTACAGATTCTGGTGACAGCTGGTTTTGTGTGCACAATGACAACGGTCTAATTCATGCCATTTGGACAATTTTTCTCAACTTCACTTGTCTTTTGATCGTCCGGGCCTGCGCCGCACACAATATTAGCACACATGAAATTGTCCAATCTCGAGGAAGCGTGCCAGTCACGGCGAGCTCCTTCTCTCTCTCTCTCTCTCGGCGTCTCTCGTGTGCGCCATACACTAACGATGCACTGCGCTCGACCAGCGAGCGAGCAAGCGACCGAGCGAGCGATAGAGCACACATCTGCTTAAAGTGTAGATTTCATTTTAAGTGTTACGCTCGTTGTCAGAACTAAATATTGATTTGTACGGACTAAAAACGAACCGCTGAAGACGACGACGACGCGCGTAGCGGCAACCGCGCTTTCCGCAAATGCGCCAAACTGAAACTTGGCCACCCGCTCTGGCACATCTGGTCGCGATCACAGACCGCACGCATACATACATGCGGTGACTCACTTACTTACTTGTCCGTGGTTATGCCACGCAAGTCAAACTAAAGACTCAATGGACAGTTTAAAGGCGGCAACTGCGAGCGACGACCCTGATAGCTCCGCCACCGCTTTTATTCGAGGAAAATAAACACCGCTGAGATCAACAGATCATCTCGTCAGAAGGGGAAGAAACAACCCGACAGAAAATTAACCAGAAGTTTATTGAAGAAATGCAAATATAAAGGTGAGTACAACTGTCAAATCAGATCGTAATGCAGGTCGCAAGTTAAGAACTATGATGATATCAGTGATGCTGCTACTGATAGTGATGTAGGTGTTGATGATTGCAATATGCTTCTGCTGCTGCTGCTGCTGATGAGTTGGATCATGATGAAGATTAAAATGATGAAGATGATGACGACCACAATAAAATTCATTTCGTCAGCATAAGAACTATGTTTGAAGTTGCAAGAAGAAATGGAACACAGAGTTATTATTTTTGGGGTTGGAAGTTCAAAGGGTGAGGTCAGACAAATGATATACGACACAGAATAAAGGGAAATGAGCACAGGAATGGAATAAATCTATGGATGTAACTTCTGCCTTCCATTTGAAAATGGTCCAGACGAGCTGAACATGATAACTTAATTAAAAACTTAAGCAACAAGTACAAATAATGAGGAAGTAATGAAATAATAAAAATAGAAAAAAACTGAAGGGTTGATGGCAACTGAGATAGAAACACAAAGTGAGATTCATATATATTTTGAAAACTCTTTAAAGCCAAATAAAATTCCACTCTAACAGCAAAATATTGCATGTTTCAAAGTTCTGTATGAAACAGCATATAAGTTAATCATGGAACAATGGAATGAAGTTATGAGCGAAAAATATTCTTAACACAAGTAAATTCAATGAGAAATAATGTAAATAATAGTATGTAGGCCTAATGCAATGAGAAGTAATGAAATGATGCAATGTGACAACCAGCAACGCAAAGAGAAATAATGAGAAAATTGTGTAATTCAATTATTTATATAGCGCCATCTTATAATAAGCAGGAACATCACACAATTTTACAATAATGTGACCTAGTAATTTCTGATAATGCGAAAATAATGTAATTGAAAAATGAATAATTGTACGAATGCATCTGGCCAATTATATTGCACCTTTTAAACACCTTCTCGCTAGTCAAACTGAAGTCAAAATGATTTCAAATGTGTTCCAGCATCTCTGAGTTCATGAAACGGGTGGGATTAATAGTAAAAGGGCAGCATTAATAGTACTAGTAGTTGTTGTTGTAGTAGTAGTAGTAGTAGTAGTTGTTGTAGTAGTAGTAAAAGAAGTAGTGGGAGCATTAATAGTAGCAGTTTCATTTAAATCCGCAGGGTTGAGTCCGTACGGTCCCTATAGAAAACCGTGTACATTTACATGTACTATCTAAGTACTGTTTAATGACAACTTACGGCTGGCAGCGTGACAGACGCCAACCTGCCTTACCTTAACAAAAGCAGGGAAGGCTACAGTTTTCTTATCCCAGGCTACTAAGAACCTGTTCACGAATGACAGCAGCCCAGGTTGAAAACTGCTCTCTAAACCACTAAGTAGTCTCAATAGTTATGCCTGGAAAAAGCAGGCACTAATATAGCCAGCACATACATTATTTAGTCTGGTTTTAAAGTATGTATGCCAGTAGTACCCGTATGTTATAGCCGGACTACCTGCCTTTGACTCTGGAGTACCATGGTCTTTGTGGGGCCAGACAAAAATTGTCTAGAAGTTGACTTTGCAATCAGACAATTTGTGGCTATGCGCAATCACGAGTCGGATGTTCAAAGAAATTACTCATTAGCTTGTACACCACTCGGAGGGGAGTGCAGGCAGCGATTTTTCATAGATCTGAGTCATGGTGACTGGGGAGGTAGACGGAGGAGACAAACTGGTCATTATTTCAGTGGGTCTTCGCATTTCTCACGCTTGTCCAGCCACGGACAGAACGGACCTGGACGGGGTGCACGGGGGGGGGGGGCAGAGGCCAAATGACCCCACCCCTTCCTAGTGGTCATCTCAGTTTCATCTCAACCTGAGATTTAATGGGAGACTCAGTGAGCTGTTCAAACACCGACATATTTGTCGCCAGCCTGTAAAGCAGTACAAACAACACAGGTCATACCACGTGATCATACTCTGTATGACTCTGTAGTCCAGAAATGTAAATGTAAATGTACACGTTTTACTACAGCCACCGTATGGCCTCGACCCTGCTCATTTTTAAAATGAATTAATCGGGCGAGATCCTTCACCACCGCTGCCCGTTTTGAATGGGAGCCACGCCATTTACGGTCTCCGTGTACAGACCGTGCTAAAGGACTTCATGTTACTTATGGCTATTTTGTAACTCGTCTCGGCAGTTTGTTTTAAGTTAGACCGAGTTTCAATTTACCTCTTGGCTGATCTACAACTACGAAAAGGTCTCAGAAGCGCTGTGATGTCCATTTTGGACACTACAAAAACATGGTGTTTTCCAGACTTGTATTTTGTGTAGATTGTCTTTTTCTGGGTAAAATATCTTTCGTTCGATACAGACGTGGAACAGTCTGGGGCTTAGGCACTGATTGATTTGTGCAGATTCATGAATGATGCGGAAGTAATTAGATTAGATGAGATTTACGTACTGGGACGAATCTCCACATATATTACATACAAGGAATTTGAGTATTACTTGCATACAGATGAACTTATGTTCTTTATAAACTTTAACATCATTTGTGCCAGCAAAAATACGCCTTTAAGAGGTACTTATAAGGCACTATAAACTGGTTCAGTTCTGTAGATACTTGCATTACATACATATGTTACATACACATATACATGCATTAAATACATACATACATATATACATCATATACATACATACATGCATATATGCATTGCATACATGCTTGCATACATATGTGCATGCATACATACATTACATATGTGCATACCAACATGTTACATACATACATATGTATATGCATATATATACATGCATATGTGCATACATATATACAGTACATACATGCATGTATGTTACATACAGCCACACATTACATGAATGCATACATGCATATGTATATACATGCATGCATACATACATATGTACATGCATGTGTGTATACACACATACATACATTACATCCATACATACATGCATTATATACGTACATGCATGCATGCATATAAGCATTACTTAAATACATTACACACATACATATATGTTACATACATACATATGTATATACATATATAGACATGCATACGTGCACACACAGAGAGTGACCCTTCATGCCTACGAATCCTCACTCATCCAATGGACATATGGTGTGTTAACAAATGCATTACTTACATAAATACATTACAAACATCTGCTACATGCATACATACATTACACTGGACAACAAATTTTTTCAAAAGTTTTGCTTCCCGATCAATTTTAGTGATTATGATAGACAGCTTCAAGCTAAACACAAATATAATTTCAGATTGACTATCACGTGGGACTTTGGAGAAACAAGAAATTAACTGTTATTGAATTTAGCGTATTTAATCGCACAATGATGCTGACTTATTGCATTAGTTCAACTGAGCTAAAAATGTTCTGCTGCTGATTTTCGCTTGTACTCAGCATCTTATGCTTCTCGTTTCAATGTCCAACAATAGTCGGCCAGCATTGATGGGTTCCAGTTGCCCTGACACCGATTTTCCATCATCGCAATGTCCTGGTGAAACCTTTCACCACTAAGATTAGCAGGGAAGAAGTCCAAGTGTGAATGTAGAAAATGAATCTTCAGCAACATGTTGCAGTTCGTGGTTTTGTGTGCTTGGAGCATGTTGTCAACCAGCTGGGCGTAGTTTGGTGCTATGTAGTTGCCAAGAACATTCTCAGAAACATCCCTGAAAGCCTTCCATGTGATTTTCTCTGGCCCCACTAGGCGATCTTAGAACTGCTTGTCATTGATGACGTGTCTGATCTGTGGACCAACAAAAATGCCTTCTTTAATCTTGGCATCAGTCATTCTTGGAAATATCACTTCTAAAAATCCTTCCACATCCTCGTTCATCGTTTTCACAAAATTTCTCATCAGTCCAAGTTTTACATGAAGAGGAGTCAAACATATATCGTTCTTTATCAACAAGTGGTTTCTGTACCACACTTTTCTGCCCTGGAACCAAATGCTTACAGAGCAGCGAGTTCTTTTTAATGTAATGAGACTCTTTAGCATGACTGTCCCATTCACAAATGGAACAACAGTACTTGGTATATCCGAGCTGCATTCCTAGTAGCAGTGCCACTACTCTTAGATCACCACAGATGTTCCAGTTGTAGTTGTTGTGCTGTTGTTCAACAACAGTTCAGTGTTTTCATAGGTTTCTTTCATGTGTACTGCTTAGCTAATAAAGTATTGAAGGGAGGATATTGTCATCGTGTAACAAGACAGATTTCCGGCTTGACAGTGACGAATCTATAAACAGACGCCATTGTTGTCGGTCATGTCCATAACCCAAAGCTGCGAACACCTCATAAATGTCAGTGCAGAAACAGAGGTTGTCAACCTAAACAAAGAAATTTCTCATATCTTCTTGGCGGGTCTGAAAGACAGAATTTTCGTGCCGTACTTCTGCTTTTGTTTTTGAAGAACCTAAGTCCCTGACCAGGTCATTTAATCACTGTCTTATCAGATGAGGCTCACTGGACACAAACGGTTCAAAATGTAGATCATTATCGTTGTCCATGTCTGGCTCATGCATTGTAGCATCTTCATTGTGCCTCATTTAGGCTCCGTATCTCTGGTGACTACGGCACTGGCAAACTGTCGTCATGCGGAACTGGTCTCATAGCTGAAGGCAGATTGAGGTATTCAATAGATTTCTTACTTTTAGCAGAGAAGCCAGAGACATTAGTCAGACAGAAGTAACAGTCCTTTTGTTCTGGTTATATCATCTGGACTGCAAACGGCATTGACTTCCGAGTAGCTCTGAGCCAAACTCTCAGATCGACAGCACATGTTGCACAGCAAACGTGAGGAGCCCAGGGTTTGTCCTGATCACCAATTTTACAACCGAAGCAGAACTCATGCGCTTTCTTAATTAGTGCAGTTATGCCGAATCTTTCAGGCTTAACCGTATACTCGTCACAAATGTAACAGAATATATCGCAGCTGCTGTTGTGACACAGACAAGACATTTCTGCTGTGACGAATCGTCCTGTAGACAAAAATACTACTGTTAAGTATGCACACTATGCTATCTATGCCAGCAGAACATGTGCATCAACACACACACAAATTAGCATCTGTGTATGCAAAATGCTTTTGTAGCCTGTCCTGCCAGCACCCATCCTGACTAAACATGCCCAGGCATGCCTAGGCCTTAGCATTTCCATTGCACTTTGTGCAACCTGCACTGAGTGCATGGCCAGGCACGCCTGGACTAAACAAAACAGCTTACTTTGTAGGCAATACATTAGCAGACTGAAAATGTGAAAGGAAATCACAAAAATAGGCTATTCCAAAAAAAGTGGTATGCGATAGCAGCCCAAAATCCATCCAATAAACCCAAAAGTGTTCAGGAAGCAAAAGCTTTGTTGTCCAGTGTTACATACATGTACACATACATAAGTCTATACATACTTGCATACATTACATACATACAAACATACATTACATACCAGCATACATATATGCATTATACACATACATGCATACATACATATGTGCATACATACGTACATACATTACATACATATATTCATTATATACAAACATACACACATATTATATACATAAATACATCACATTAAGTTGTCATTTATTAAGTTGTCATTCAGACCCTATGTTACATAGCTCGTGACCTTTATTATATTGCTGCATGCATTGTTGTTGTAAAGTGTGGGCGTTTGACTCATGCTAATAAAAGAATACTTGCTTGCTTACTTACACGCATCCTTACATTACATAGGTACATACATACATATGTACACACATAAATATGAGGAATACTGTATGTTGCATATAATATACTTTGCCTATTTTTACTCCTTTACTCCTAACAAAAGTGATATGTAAATTTTTTTACATATTTGTTCCTTCGTTCCTTCAAACTGATCGATGTTCATACGCAGAGTGCAAACCGTATTATGCACAGATACCTATATGTATATAATTATTTATACACAAACAAAACAAACACATACACACATGTATATATACTTATTTATATTTACATATGTATTTGTATTTGTGTGAATGTGTTTATATATATATATATATATATATATATATATATATATATATATATATATATATATATATATATATATATATATATATATATATATATATATATTGACCAGAACAATAAATACAAAACACATGCTTTGTATTTTGTGTGATGCAATAGTGAAGTTCGCAAAAGGCTACATTTTAAAAATACTGGGCCATTGCTAAATCTAGTGCTTTTAAAATCAAAGTACACTGTATAGTGTCTCCATTTCAAAAACCTGCAGAATGTTCCTCGCATATATCTGTTATTAACCCATCACATCTTTTCTTTGTAATTCTACTTATCAATCGTGTTCTCGAGCACCTGAAATTATGCCTGCATTACCAGACCGCGCATGGATGGATGATTTCAGAGTGGAGGAACTGGAGGCTTAACAGTGGAATGAATGATAAGCGAGTCTAAGCTCTCCTGAAATCATTCAGGTGTACCAACAAACGAACCATAAATTCAGTCGTTTTGGTAGGGTAAGCACTACGTTCCTTAGTTGACCCCTTTCCCGCCCCATTTGGAGATCTTTGAACCGCTTGTTTTGCACAGTGACAAGGCAGGGGGTTGACAGCGGAGATACACTCAAGTTCTACATAAAATATTTTCCACTCTGTTGCCCCAAATTACAATGGGGGTCAGAGACTCCTCTCCAAAAATCTGGCTTCAAAGAGTAAAATCGTTAATACCCTTTTTAGCAAGAGGAAGTAGGTTAAATTTGGGGCAGGTGTTTCAGAAAGGACTTCCAACACCAGTGCATATCTGGCTGTCTGTAATAAATATTGTTAGTCAGACTTCTGTGGCCAAGAATATATATGTTAAAATAGAGTAAAATAACTATACAGAAATAGACTACAAAGTATCTTTGGTGTTTTAATTTTTTAGTTAAAAAAAGGTTAATGATATTTGCTCTTCCTGTGACAAGAAAGAGCTCATTAAATTGTACACACCTGTGTTTTAAATTCAACTTCAACAACTTTAAACAAAAAGCAAAACGAATAAAAATCAATTTAAAACTAATAATGATATAAAAGCCTCTGAGAAAAGTAATTACATCTATGTGCCAGGTCATCAAGGTCATGTGAAAATACATCTAAATCAGGTTAGAAGGTCAAAGCTCTTGGTCTAATGACGATGTGCAAATACATCTGAATTAAGATGAACTTTTAGTTTTAATATAAAACTTTAACTTACTAGAAACTGAATCATAATGAAACACGAAGTATAAATAAATTGCCTTTGTAACAGACCAAACCTGTGGAAAGAAATTCATGACTTGATAATAAGTCTACTGACAATTTACCAGGGAGTGGGAGGGGGCAATGCACTCGGGCTAAAAGTCCCCACAAAGCCTCAGGTAAAAATTTATGATAATGTGCTTAAGTGCAACATTCTTAACAGTTAATTGGGGCTAGGTATTTACGATAGTGCAACTGGACAAAAAATTCTTTACAGTATATTTAGGTGACAAATTTCTGACAGCAATTTGGGCCAAAAAAATGCGTGATAGTGCATTTGGGTCAAAAATTCCTTACAGTGCATTTGGGCCAAAGTACCTAGCACATTAGATCCAGAAGCACAGCGAATGAGACACTGACAACTTCGTCATATTTTAAATTAATTAGGACTGTCAAATTACTCTGGATTGCCTAATTAACACAAATTTTTTTACTGTGCTGGCATAAGATACCGGTCATTTTGGGGGGCCTAATGGGAATGCGTTTGACATAATTTATGAATTGACTTGATGAGGAGTCAAATGTAGTGGGTGGCGGAAGACCAACAAGCTCCTCCGCGGGGCCGTATTCAATTGACAAATTGGAATCTATTCAGCCTTCGCCGACCGACCCAGGTTAAGGTGAAGACACGCAGCAGCCAATAACTGCATCAAATTCTCAACTTAGCAGGGCAGCCACCTCCCCCGCCGCCGCCACACAGGCAGGGAGGTAGACAATGATCAGTCAGAGAGCAACGGGGCAAAGGCGGAGGAGAATGAAGAGGAATCGGAGGAATAGGAACAGAAGGAAGAGGAGGAGGAGGAACACATGGAAGACGAGGAGGAGTAGCAAAAGAAAGAAGATGAGGAATAGGAGGAAGAGAAACAGGAGGAAGAGGATGAGGCGGAAGAACAGGAGGAGTAGGAGGAGTAGGTGTAGGAGGAGGATGAGAACGAACGGAAAGAAGAGGACGAGGAACAGGAGAGAGAGAGACAGACAGACAGACAGACATACAGAGAGGAATAGAAGAACTTGAGGAGGGGTCAGGAGGTGGAGGAAGAGAAACAGGAGGATGACGACGACATTGAGGATGAGGATGACGACAAGAAGGAGGAATAGGCCAAGGGAGGACTAGAGATCGCGTAATGGAATGCATGCCGTGTGCAGTGTAATAAAGATACATGTCATAAATAATATCCAATTTGCATGTATTGATCCTCGAGGATTGCGAGAGGTCAGAGTTACCCAGATGGAAACCTTCACAAGTGAGTGTGCCCGTGCCTCCATTAGGCTTATCACTGGCATCAACAGCCACTAACACGCTTTGCATACTAAGTGGTCATTTCAGTATAATAACAAATCTCTCCGTTGAAAAAACCCAGCGCCACCAAGCGGCGGCAGCGGCCACCAACGCCGTTACGTTTTCTACAGAAATTAATTCCGGTCTCTGTGTGTCTCGCGAATAAATCGTCCGTGTCGCCGCCGTGGAGAACCGCGCTCTAATAATTTCAAACAAAGAAACCGGTCGCCCAAGGGGAACACTCACGAAATCTCAGGTTGACATGCCCGTGCGCCGTCGTATGAGACATGAACAGGTGTCACACAATGATCTCTTATTTATGCCAGGTCCAAGGTTATGGCTTCTCGGAGCCACACAGTAACCAAAGACTATTTCAGCCGTTGGAACACTTACAAAAACTTTTCTTTGCACAGTTTCCAAGCATCATAGGATTTTTAACGGCTGGTCTTGTTCCCTATTGTGGGCCGATTTTATCAAACAATCCAGAAAACAGAAAAGCCTAGACCAACAAAACTCTTCCTAGAACATGGAAAACCCAACTGGAACATACAGACAGGGGCTTAGGCACTGTTTGATTTGTGCAGATTCATGAATGATGAGGAAGTAATTAGATTAGATGAGATTTACGTACTGGGACAAATCTCCACATATATTACATACAAGGAATTTGAGTATTACTTGCATACAGATGAACTTATGTTATTTATAAACTTTCACATCATTTGTGCCAGCAAAGAATCCTAGAATTCAGAAAGACAATCCAAGGCAAAATCAATGGGAATTCTAGAACAGATAAAGACTGTGCTAGAACACTGCAACACAATCTTAGAATAGACAAAGACAATCCTAGAACTGTGAAATATAATTCTAGCATGAAAGCAACATTCCTAGAACAGAGACACACAATACTAGAACACTGACAGAAATCCTGTAAATGAAGAGATAATCCTAGAACAATGAAAGACAATCCAAGATTACAGAAAAACAATCCTACAACATTAAATCCAGAACAAAGAAAACAATCACAGAACACGTAAGACAACACTAGTAAGGTGCAGGACAATCACAGGAAAACTGACAACCTTAAAACACAGAATAAATCCAACACAAAAGAACTAATAATTAATCCTAAATTTCTAGGATACAATGGCCCAATTAAAATGAAGACCCAAGAAGAACAATACTTAAGAGATCCAAACAAAACATAGAAAGGGTCAACTAAATAACTAAAGACTTGACTACATTGCTTCTAGAGCTATGAAGGACCATACTAGACCACCGTAAAGCCAGTTAAAATAACTAAAGACTTGACTACATTGCTTCTAGAGCTATGAAGGACCATACTAGACCACCGTAAAGCCAGTTAAAATAACTAAAGACTTGACTACATTGCTTCTAGAGCTATGAAGGACCATACTAGACCACCGTAAAGCCAGTTAAAATAACTAAAGACTTGACTACATTGCTTCTAGAGCTATGAAGGACCATACTAGACCACCGTAAAGCCAGTTAAAATAACTAAAGACTTGACTACATTGCTTCTAGAGCTATGAAGGACCATACTAGACCACCGTAAAGCCAGTTAAAACCCTTTGTAGATCAAAAAGACCCTAATGTAGTAAAAGAATTACGAATTAACCAGAGCCATAACAGGTCAAAGCAAGACCGCATCTGAGCCAAATCGGGCTGATCATTTCACATGGCATGCGGTGTGCAACTGGAAATTATTTTAGGCTGCAGTGTTTTAATATTTCACATGATTTATGTTACATTCCCCATAAATGGTAAACAATTAGACAGACGGTCTATAAGTTCATGATTTTATGGTGCATGTATTATAAATTAGGCAATTATTGCTAGCAGGCATGTTGCCGTAAACATTAACAGGTGGTAAAAGTTTCCTAAATTGGCATGGCCTTTGCCGTTTCCCTACCCTCAGGAGATTTTAAAGTTAGAAGCAAGAAGTTAATTATAATATTTACTGGGATATTTTAGAATTTCTATGTTATGCTGAAGAACATCTGCCCGAGGCAACCACGCCAAAAGCTTCTCAGCATTCACTGGCACTAGTATATGTAGATTTTTCATTTAAAACATTACAATTATCATCATAATATGCATGGTGGGAGACAACTGTCTCTGCAAAGCATTGTGCAGACTAAGCCTGTTACATTACAATTAGCAAATACTGAGGTAATTACGACAGAATGGACTATGCCACCATCACATGAGTTATACTGTTGTCACAGTTTTAAATGTATATCTAAGAGATTACTTACTTATATAATTAAATTGTGCATGCATAATGCTGCTTTAGGGACATCACCCTGTAATGTTTCCCATCCCTATGAGTACTACACTACAGCCATATGCTATGTATGTAAAAACATTCATGTAGAGCTTTCTTCTAAGTACCTGTAGCCAAAATGATGGAGTTTGTTAAGAACGAGTTCATTTAGAGGAGAATGATGCTCAAACAGTTGGAAAAGTCACCACTGGCAGGTGCACAACACAGAAGACAACCAACAAGGATTGACAGTTGATGCAGTATTCAGAGACTTCACTGATTCATATTGTGACGAGGATAAGGAATGATGATATCCCAGTGAAGCTTTCGTAACACACAGCTTAGCTTGCCTGCTAGCGCTCTCTGGGTTGATGGTGACGCACTCGGTGACTGCTCACGCTACCAGGCCTGTGGAGTAAGTGCATGCGAAGTAACTGCAGCTCGCTATAGGCTCATTCCATGTCAAATCAACCAGAGGTGCACACCACACCATCTTGGATTTTGATGAAATTTGGCACACATGTTCTACTAACAGATATAAGGAATTTCTGAACATTTTACTTGGTTATCTCAAAAAATGTTGGAATTACAGAATTTCAAACTTTCTTGCCGTTTTGTGACTTCGCGAAAAATTGAATGGTTAGTAGAACATAAGTGCCAAATTTCATCAAAATCCAAGATGGTGGGGTGTACAATCACATTAACATTGGTTGATTTGACATGGAATGACCCCATACCAGAATTTGGGCAAGAGCTGCGAAGGACCAGGAACTTCTTTGCTTTCTGCGTTAAGCAGCAACTAAAAAGTTCCCTACGGTAGAGTACCACCGTGTGTCACTATCAAAGAAAGAGACAATCTGACAGTAGGGTCAACACGTAAAGGAACTAAGGATACTTGGAACAAATGACAGCATCGAACAAGTCAATAAAACATAACTAATTTAATGATTTCTGTGAAAAAGTGGTTCAATGCTTTGACAAACGCCACAAATGTGTAGGTTTCAGCCGCCCTTCTTTGCGCTGACTGATACACAGTGGCGTTTCATAAATAATTAATAATGAATACATATTTATCTAATGAAATGAATTACTATCATAAACTCAACAAACAGAAGCATAAAGGCAACATTACTTGTTAAATTTGAAGCGAAATGCCGAAATCAATATCAACAAAACGCTTGGACACACTGATGATGTGGGAACGCGTCGAAATGAGCACACAGCAGACTCCATGACAAGAACGTCTCATAATTAGAAATTACTGCTAGAAAAATGCAAAAAACCCGCAAGCCGAACATGGGAGCCAGCTCCCTGAACGAATTCACTGTCAAGTTACGGTATGTATTGAGCTGCGATGTAATTATCCGCGGGTCCACGACGTAGCGAAGTCATGCGGCCGATACGCAGCCCTAATAATTACAAATTGATATTAAAGTTATTGTGCTCTGCCAGATTATTATTTATGGGACCTCGAGTCCAGAGACTAAAATGATTATCTTTAGCAGAATGAAACCAATAAACAACAGATGCTGACAGATGAACCACAAATGGAAAACAAATGAAAAATAAATGGAAAATCCGAGAATTAGATGAAAGACAAACATAATAACAGAAACAATGAAAATATAACGGCCGATAGCCATATTATGCATGTGCACACATATATACGTATGCATGTGTAAATCTACATAAACATGCAATTACGTATAACATACACAAGCCAAAGAAATAGGTAATAAGTGGAAAGTGGACAGAGGCAAAACCATTACACAGAAAAAACAATAAGCGGGCTAAGAGAAGAAACAGAGAAAAAGAAATTCATTCTAAATGATAAAAAAACATAGAAATCATAGAAAACCTGTGAAAACTATACCTATATTCAGTGCATTGCTCTAAATACAATAAATATCTTAACAATAATTAGATGTGGCACTTTAAAAACTCCCACAAACAGTTATTTAAGGTATCTTATGTATTAAAACCATTAGAACCAGGCAGACAGATGATAATTACCTTCCTAGATTCTTAGAGTGATGTTTCCTAGCTCTCAGTGTCATATTTAAAGAACTACAGTTTGTGGATCTCAATGTGGAAAGAAGCACATGTGGAGACTAACATAACAGTGCCAACATAACAGAGAGAAAATACAAGATAGCACAAGATAATACAATATTATTTTTATTTTTTAAACACGACGATAACATGAGATTGTTTTGTTTTTTACTGACATGAAACTTATGCCATGCGTCATTATTCAATTTGTGGCCATGGGCTCAAGACTGATTTCTGAAAATGTCTAGGTACTTGCACCTGTGGACTGCTACTGATAGAGTTAAGTAATACATGAGGAATTACCTTACCTTACTTCGTATGCACGAGCATGTAGCAGCATTTATATAGCGCCTTTTGGAAAACCTCTATGAATATGGCTATCTAACAGATCTAAAAAGATAAAGTGAGAATCTTTCTTGAAAATGTTCAACCCACACTTTACCTTAAAATGTTTGCACTTGAGTATAATTTCTACACAGTTTGAGTTAAAATGTAATTAAAAATAATAAGTAAGGTATTTCATTAGTAATTTCTCATAGGTTACTTACTATCTTTAAGAAGCATTCTTTTCACACTGTTTTATACTGTGATCTCCTTACGAGGGCCTATTAGACAGTTTCTGTACAGTGTTTCTCTACATGCAACTGTCAAAAGCTTTGTTAAATTCGATAAACTTTATACGGCATGCACAGTGCATTGGCTTGTGGATGGTCCAGTGTAATCGGGACGGGCAGACCGACGGCCGTAAGTGCAGACAATGTTCACCGAAGACTGGTTTTAAATGGAATCAGCCATCATCCATCATTGCTTTTTCTTTTCATCACATTTGCCGAAACTTTTATTCACTTGAGCAGTTTCTTTTGATTCTTGTTCCTATTATGTCCGTTAATCTGTCCGCGTCTTGGACGGCATTATGGTTTGACGTCTGTTGTGGAATCTAACAGCAAACCAAATAAACTGTCGCGCAATATCGCTGCTCGCAGAAACAGCTGACGTTGCAGAAACCATTCATTTGTCCACAAAGTTGATATTTAATCCAATTTGGTGTCTGATATAACAGACTGTCATATTCCAGGCAAAATTTTATTTCTAGAACAGCCAGATTCCAAAGTAATGCAATTTTGAGCACAACATGTATGGTACAGTAAGTAGTAGGGGCTTCAGGGGGGTTTAACGGATGGTGGAGCGGATTATATTGTGTGGAGTTGTTTGTTGAATGATCCAGTAATGGCTGATAAGCAGAAAAAAGTGTTAGCTGCTTCGTCAGTTTAAACGAATTTCTCATTAGAATAGTTCAGTGGGGCAGAAAGGATTAGCATTTTAGAGTTCATATACTACACTTACCAGTATTCTTAACAGCAAGCAAATACTTGTTTCATATTGATATTTTATTACATCTCCGTCGTTAAGTGTATAAGGGCGACTTTTATGTGACAATAAGACATCTAGCTGACATATTAAGTCAGGTGATGTACAGCCCCAAACAGTTATAAGTAAGCCAATGTCTGACCCCATAAATATTTATAATTAAGTCAGTCGCTAATCCCATGTCATCTTTGAAAAGATGGGATGTCTGATGAGTAGAACCTATGTAATTTTATAGAACATCTGTTGCTCATGTGGGCCATTGTGGCGCTTATTTTTATCCACAATAATCGGGTGTCATAGCTTCTTGGAGATACTGGAGCCATGCTATTTGTATATTTTTGGTTTCAGCATACATTTTTATTTTCCGCTTCCCACAGCATACGACTGTCTGCTTTTTTATGGCAAATAATTCAGTCAAATTGTCTAATGTTGTTATTGACGTTTCTTCTAACTCCATAGGCTTTAGAGTTGATGGAGTTAGAAGAAGTTTACATCTGAAGACAGCATTTATGATGCAGTACAATTCAGATCCAGTTAGCTCTGGGGTGCCCAACAGTCTAATGGTTATAAGCTAGTTTGTCAACCCAGAGGTCGGGGGTTTGAATCCCTGCCTGGACAGAAAGGTAATAAAAGATTTCTGTTCCACTAGTACCCTTTGGTTAACTCATCCATAAAATGATTGCACTGACTGCACAAAGTCAGTGGGAATATCAGAGGGAGAGGACTGACCACTCAGCTTAATTTGGTCTTTTTTAAATCAAGACAAAATTATGCTGGACTTAACAAACAAGGCTTAAACAATAATTCAAATATATGAAATTCATCAGTAATATATATTTGATACAAAAGTTATCTGTAATATTTATTCTAAATTTGTTAATACTGAATTGTGTATAATATAGTTCAGTTATTGAATTCTTTCTATGTAATTCCGGTGGGTAATGTGCCTTTAAAGTTTTAGAAAGGGTCCAAAGTGCCATCTAAATATCATTCAGTTGATGACTGGCTATCGAAGGTTGGCATCAGAGCACAAAATTTTGCTCCAGTACTCCAAGAATCCCAAAAGGCGCTGTATAAATGTCCGGTAACGTGCGTACATACTTATGAACAGCCACGCATTTAAATTTCCGACACAACTAAGCAACAAAAAGAACTTAATATGGACCATTAAACATGAGATTTTTTAAAGTTAAGCAACAACTTTCTAGTGAGAAGAACGATCTTGTTCGCAAGCACGGCTGAATGCTTACAGTTTCATTTGTGCACAGATGACTGCTCAGAACAGCTGAATAAACAGTTTGGACATTAATAGGTGTATTGCGTTTCTGGCCAATGAAGCGTTTAGGCTCACAAGAAAAGCAGACTTCTATAGCATTACTACATTACTCAGTTTCCTTACAGGACTTTTGAGAGATCCCTCAAAGGCGCTATATTAAGTGTCTGTATTCATACATACATGCAGTATTAGAAGTGCAATTTGAAGTAAACAGAGTCACAGAAGTAAAGCTGTTGTTTCACACCTGCAAAACAATAAGTAAGATCTTGACGAGTTGCTGCCATTGAAGACATTTTCTTAATCCCAAGGGATCAAATATGTCATCAGTAATTACAGTAGTTACTATTTTCGTAAAGTAACCATTTATGGCATTTATCTATTTTTGCCTGTTAGTAACTAGTTACTGTAACTAATTACTTTCTGAAAAGTAACTATCCAGCCCTGAGGTTAATACAGCATATTTAATACTAGAAATTTAAGGTAACAGCACGTTTAATAACTGAAATAACTGCCCTCGGTGACACGTGCTTCTTGAATTAAAGGATAAAGAAAACAAATGCAATCCCAAAATCCAACAAAAGACTCATTCTAAACAGAATACAAGAACAGGAGATTTTACAGAAAACAATTGAATTGCACTGTTTTACTCGCACCTAATTTCAGATCAAACTGTTTTCAAAACACATTCCAAAATTCAATCGCATCTATGATTTGCTTCGCGGTAACCAACCAAACGACCGACCGACCAGCATAAACAAATTCCCGATTCCAGTTATAGGCACTCGAGCGGAGCTTAAGCATTTGACGGACTCTGCAAGCACAATAAAAACGAATGAAGATTCATGGGGCTTCCTTCGCTGGCAGTGTTGATCCAGCAAAGTTGAACGAACAAAGTTGACCAAATCTTCTGGACCGTAATTCGATGGCATTCAGCGAAAACAGACCAGTTGCCGAAGAGAATGGCCAAACGGGCAATAATGTCGCTTGCTTGGATGAGAGCCAATTCACCAAAATTGCAATATTGTAAATTTGGGATTACACTGTCCACAAATGTTAAATTACATCAACGGAAGGCTTTATCGCGACAGTCAGCTGTGCACACTTGACTTACTAGCGGCCAAATTGAAACCATTTTGGCGATGTAAATCTAAATCTAGGCACATAAATCACGCAGAAAATTTAAATTGACTGTCGCGGCAAGTTCTGAGTGGCAATAAAGTCCAGAGAAAACCCAATTTTTGAAATGCTCTGCCGTTCGTCGCAGACGCAGAAAGATGACAAGATCCAGCAGCGGCAAAACTACTTCAAACGGCATTCGATTTCAGGCTGATAAATTAATATCGATGGAAGCCATTTCAATATATTATCACAAATGAGCAGAATAAGAAAAAAGCAAAACAGCAAATGAAATAATAGCTAATAACGACCAGATTAAAAAACGTTCCTACTTCAAGATTGTTTTGCACTTCCCTTGCAATTCATTCTTCACATTTTACAACTTTTTATCTTGTCTCTGTGAAGCCAGACTCAGACCACATTATAAATTTTGCCGTCTCATGTTTTTAATTTTCAAGAAGTTCATATATGATTTTATTTACTACCTACTTCAGCTATTCAATATCTAATCTTATTCAACGAGTTCCCACAAAATATAAAAACACTTTTTTATCCATACACTTTCCGTTCTTATAAACTACCACGCCAACATTCTCACAATCTTCACATTTTCACATACTTTCAAGTCCTCACATGTGCTGCATTCTTCACATGTTAAGCGAACATCGACTGATGCCTTGGGCATTACAGATAACTGTGCTATAGAAGTCATCAGATTAGATGTTTAAGACCATGACTATTTCTCGTCTGGAAATTTTTTAAATTCAAAAGCTCTTAACATGGATGGGAAAAGGAGGGCCTTCTGGGTCCTCATCCATCTATCTTCTCTTCTTTCCTAACTCCACATTCTCATACCTGATTTAGGCCATGGGCCATATTTACTGTTTTCCTACTTCCTTCCTCTCATTTGCACCTTTATACAGTCTGCACTTTTTCCTAAGGGCCTACGCTTCCCTGGAAACCTTGGTTTGCATTTCACGAGTTACCAAACCCTAACCCTTGCCAGGGCACATGTTTGCAGCCATATTGGGCATTGGTTCAACTTTTATTTGCTTTCAACAGATTATTCGTCTAAACAAGGAATTTCCTTGATAATCCTGGCATGTTTCAACCCTTACTGTTCCCGAGTCAGCATTTCAGAATTAATCTTTGTTTCTATCTCGAATTTACTGCTTTTCAGATGGTTTAAGTTTGCATATTATCGTGACATCCCATGACTGGTCTGGTCCGCCTATGGAGGGGCGACCGGTTTCCAGCTGAACAGTCAAGTCATAGACCAACATACCTTTGTACATGGTACGCAACTTGGAAAATTTTGGATTCAACGAGGAAGGTCAAAGACAGTCTTTGGAGTGACACTGACCTTAAACCACTAAGTGGCTTTACAGCCAACTAACCAGCGGGTGACGAATGCCTCTCCTGTGCAGAACCGGCAGTTTGAGGGATATCCGGATGATGCATTGTCTTCCATCTATGAAGGACTTCTGGATGGAGAGACAACCATGAGGCATCGGTGTCGAAGCACACTGCTTACCATCGTTACTCATCCTCGATGCAATGCAGTTAACTCTGAACATGCTGTCATCTGTCAACTGCAGCTGGGAACACATTGGTTGGGCTCTGCGGGTATGTTGGAGCCTGCCACTGGTGACTCTTCTAGTCATGTATATATGTATGTATGTATGTATGTATGTATTAGGACACTTAATATAGTGCATTTTAAGTAGTACCTCACAAAAGCGCTGCACACAAGACTATTTACCTGATCTAAACAGGTGCATTTTATGATGAAAGTTTGCTGAAAAGACTCAGATGCAACAGCACATACATGCAGAGGCAGCCAGTTTCATGGTCGAACACATCAGAAGGCATGATGGGCTCGAGTTGAAGTGTGAAAGCAAGGCACCTGCATATTTCCATGGGCTGCAGAGCACAATGATTGCCGAGCCAGCCGACTTGATAGTGGAACACAGAGCTCCCTGATGTATGCTAAGGCAGTTCCAACAAGCAAGTGCCAGCAGGATGATCTTGAATGTAAATCCTTTGTCAACAGGAAGCCAGTGTCGTATATCTCGCATATATTCCAAAATGCTGAAGCTGTTGCAACCAAAACTTTGGCAGCCCTACAAGGATTGACTTACAGTAATCCAGGCCAATGAGAAATGAGTGAGCAATGTTGCTTGACTGTGAGCTTTCTGTTCTTAATGACATCTAACAGTGTTTAGGCTACACTTAGGGCATCTCTCATAATTAGTTTCTCGTGAAAGCAGCCCTCTGTAAATTTAGGATTGCAATTACAAATACTTGATTAATCAAAGACATAAGTAAACTTTCTGGCTGTTTTCAGAAGTCCTGCATTAATCAGTAATACATGTTCCATATGGTGGCCCACTGCAAACAGTTCCACCTTCACCTGTATCTCAGAATTTCAAACCCTAGTGACATGGAAATGAGAGTTTGTTGTTGATGAAAGAAAGACTTTAATGTGACTCCAGGTGTTGGATTGTTGTGTTGCCATATCAGTGCTTCAGCCAAAACACTGCTCAAACCCAACACCACATCTCCTCCACAGCCTAAATAATGTACTGCCATGTGAAACATGCAGTAATTAAGTGATCATCACACTCTCACCTACCCTTCACTTAAATTCAAACCCAAATTACTTCTGTATTAAATAAATGATTATCTTACCATTACTCTTACTTATAATTCAACTTCATAAAGTGATTATTATAAAGGTACAGTAAGGCATGATAACTGTTTACTTACTGCAAAAGTATTTTGGGGTTGAATGTTAAATGATGGTATGACAATTATTGTACCTTCAATACCTTTAACTTAACATTTAACAATAATTATCATATACATTCATCGATAATTATTGTACCTTCTGTATGTTTAACTTAACATTCAACAATAATTATTGTACATTATCTTTAATCCAACATTCAGTTATAATTATCATACTTTCTCTATTTTTAACTTAAAATTCAGCGATAATTATTGTACCTTCTGTACCTTTAGCTTAACATTCAACGATAATTATCATACCTTTTCTACCCTTCTTAACATTCCACGGTAACTACTTTCCCAACCTTTAACTTAACACTCAACCCCACAACACTTGTGCGGTGCCATAATCGACAGAGACCGCACTCCGCATTCAACTGCATCTCATTTCACTTCAGTTTTCCTTCCGAACCCGATTGACAAAGGGCAGAAATTAAAGCCACTTACTCGGCGTCGCAAGCACAAACAAAGGGACCGGTGCATAGGTCTGATTAATGCACTTGTTGCGAGGCGCGCGCCTGCGTCGCAATCAAAGCGAAATCTCTTCAATCAAAGCGATCGATAAGAAGTTTAAAGTGACGACGGTCGAAGCGGAAACTTGTGTACCGTAGATCAAAGGCGCGCCGCCGTCTTTCATTTTAAATTGAATAATCCCAGCGATAAAATTAAGCCAACGCATAATGATGACGATGACCGAATGAAAACATGGTGATGATGGAATAAAGTACCTCGTTTTAAACTGAAGAAACCCAGCACGATGATGATAAATGTAATTGTTGATGATGATGAAAAAGATGGCGACAATGATGAAGATGTGAGAAAAAAAATTAAAATAATGATAGAATTAAGTTATTTATTTTAAATTCAGCAAAGCCAATGTGATGATAAAGGGAGTTGTTATGATGACAACAATGATAAAGATGATGATAAATGCCATTGTTCATGTTGACAGCGATGATGATGATGATGATGATATTGATGATGATGGTGCTGCTGCTGATGATTATGATGATGACAGCGATTGAAAACACAGTGAGAATGATGACAGAAAAATGGCATTGACTCTCTATGTGGATAATCATTCTAACAATAAAGCATATTAATCTGTCAGATGCAGATATAGGTTACTTGCATGTTAAAGAAAAAACCACAAACTTGACTTACTTTGCCAAGCCTTACATTACGTAAATGTGGGAAGAATATTCTCTTATAAACGTAACTTACTTTCTTTAAACTTAAATTACTTTATCATACCTTACATTAGCTAAAATGGTGGCTGAATATTCATTGCATCTAACTTAATTTAAGAAACCCTTGATGAAGTCGCCTTTGAAATGTTATTTACACCATCAAGGCTCCCCACTTCTTGCTTAAGAAATGTATCAGTTGTCTCATGTAGGTTTGTGCACTCCTAAAAAAACGTAATATCTATAAACAGCAGAAACTAGTGCGATCAGGATGCCTCCAGACGTCATGTGACATGGTAGTTGAATGGTTGAGTGCAAGCCTTGTAACATGCAGTGTTCAGGTTCAAGCCTCCTCTGAGAAGGTGACAGTGTGAAGACCCTGCGGAAGTCCAAGCACAATTGCTCAGTGCCATCAGCTAATGCCTTGTCATTTGATAGTGAGACTTAATAAATAAATAAATAATAATGATAGAAGTTTAATTTAATTTATTTACTTCACTGCCTCGCACATTCTGTGTTGCCTACTTCTATGCAAATTCTGCCAAATTAGGGTACTAAAAAATGCACCAATGCTTTCTACATTTAACATGCTGTATTACTAGAAAATTTATGTCTACAAGCATTCCTGCTACGTTTGGATCTGTTGTTTCCATACATGACTTTCAAGAGAGTAGCCTCTCGTAGGCTCGAAAGCAAAACGTTCACAGAGTTTAAAAAGCATTCCATTATTCATGGCAATAGCTTCATTGTATTCACCAGATGGCAGGCCATTCAGCCCGAATTCATTCACGAGCTAAACAGGACAGCAAATATTTTGCAATGAAATACCTCCATGTATAATACACCGAGAGAGGCCATTTTTATGGATTCCGGCTCCAACCGGCCAAAGAAGCCATTGTTCGGCTGCCCACCATGTCATTATGCATCAGATTTCTACAATCATAAGGAAAAACACAGCATTAGAACAGGAGGAGTGAAGAACGGGAGACAAAGTTTAGTAAGAAATGGTGGCAGCAGAGGAAATGAAGTGTGAGACTATAGCCATAGTGATTCAGAAGAAGTCAGATAGAAAAATATTGACAGAATCAGAAATTGAGAAACAACAGGAACATGAATAAGAAACAGAATCCTAATAATAAAAATGTGATTAACAAAACATTTACAAAAACAATAAGATTATATTACTATTATGATTATGATTATTATTATTATTACTACTACTAACAATTAACATATTGTGCTGGTGTCTAATGCACAAGACATCAACAGATGGCAAACCGAACCAGGCCACAATCAGGTCAATATCCAGAAGATCAGTCCACTGCAAGACAGAAGAGGCCTATGGTGGATAAGCAGTTTGAAAAATGCAAGTCTAAAGTTGAGAACTAAATGACACAAGCGACTGAGCAGAACAAACACATACAGAGGCAGAGTTCCACAATCTAGGTCCAGCAACCGAAAACGCTTGTTAACCAAGAACAGCCCTTGTCTTAGGTATGACCAGAGAAAGACAATCAGATGACTTGGTTGAATAATGATATGTCTGGGGAATGAGTACTGATTTTAAAGTATTGTGGCTGGCCAGAAATCACGATTTTGTAAACTATGAGTCCCAATTGAAATAAATCCTTTGCTGAACAGGAAGCCAATGCAAAGATTAAGCATACGGGTTACATGCTGATATTTAGACGTATTATTGGCTCTAGCCAAAGAATTCAGAAGTCTTTCACGTTTCTGCATGTTTGACCTTTAGATACCAAGAAGAAGTGAGTTATAATAATCAAGGTGACTAGAGACCAATGCATTTGCCCAAGATATCCTTGAAGACATGGGAGCATAATGCCTATTTCTGAATATGTCACAAATATACATGTATGACAACTTACAAAATAGGTGAATATTTTAAATTTATTTTATTTAAAGCTCCTATTACGCATGTAAAGTCAGTAAATCTGACACTGAGGTGCAGAATTGAGAATAACAATTAGAACTATTAAAAATTAGAAACAATACGAATAAAATTAAGAAACCAATTTCAAAACGCAGCATGATTAATGAGATATGTCCGGAAATGAAAAGAAAATGTTTATAAATTAAAATAAAAGCAATGAAAACATAATTAAGAAACAGAATCAGAAAAGGGAAAGCTTAGTATTCCATACTTAAGGATTCCAAAAGAAGTTTTTTAAAAGTGATGATCAAGCCGTGACAATTTTTAAGGAAAACTGTACAATCTTAAGAAACAACTTAAGGACTGAAAAACGTCAACAAGACAGAACTAAAGATGACCCACCGAGATAAAAATTCCAGGCTTCATAATGAAAATGAAAGTTCTGTGCAAGACTGTAATTAAGAAATAATTACCTTAAACTGACACTTTGTCAGGGACAGTGAGTGACTTGCCTAAAAACATGATATGACGTCATTTGGACTGTTTTTTCCTAAACACATTGCCCAAAAGAAACTTAGCATTGACATTTTGGATACAAATTTCCCAAATTACGCGCATCTTCTACCATCTGCAAGGGACTGCTCGGCATTCGGGTTTGTGTGTTGCAAGCCTCAACGTCTGTTGTCGCTCCTCTTCTTTGACGCTATGTAGTCCAGGAACTCTGAACGGAAATCCGTCGGTTGGGCCGACATGTCTGCGATAGCCCGTCAGTGGTGACTCTTCTAGTTATCTGTGCACTTTTCGCTTAACGACAACTTTTAGTTCTGATTAACTTTAACATCACTTAAGCTAGCAAAGGCAGAGCTTTTGTGAGGTACCTAAAAGGCGCTATAGTAAGCGTTCACAGACATACACCACCACTGCCACCACCACCACCACTACCTCAACCTATACCACTACAGCAACACTACCACCACCCCTAAAGCCACCACCACCCTGACCACCTTCACTACCACCACTGTCACTACCACTAGCTCCACCCCCACCACCACCATAACTACTACAACCATCACCACCCCTCCACCGCCACCATCACAACCACCACCACCTACAGCACTGTCAGTAAACTAGCCTAAAAACAGCCAGATGTACAGGTTTTTGGTTCACCTGACACCAAGAGAAAAACCCGAAAAGAAATTTCTAAGAAGAAATTCCTTTCATTCCTCAGTCCCTGCCGACATATAGAACACTGTTGATGTAAGAAACCTCTTAAGGCTAATAACTGTTAATTACATATAACATATTAAATGCATCAAACAGAAACAATATATAAATATCAAATACGCCAATTATATACACATATATAAGTATATATATATACTGATTTTGAAACATGGGATGAAATGTTTTCAGTTTGCTTCTTGGAAACATCTCTATTTTCATTATGGAAACAAGAAATTATTTTTTCAGAAAATAAATTAACGAGACGGAAGGGAATAAAAACTGCGAGAAACCTTACTAAATGACTCAAAAATTAAGACAGGAAAACACAGAGCATGTGAGAGAGAAAGACAGAGACAGACAGAAACAGACAGAAGCAGAGGGAGAGAGGAAGAGAGAGGGAGAGAGAGCGCACGCGAGATATGTTTCACTTTAATCTAATTATTAAGCTAAATTATATTTAATTGCGTTCCTTTCTCATTCCTGTCAAAGGCAAAGAAACAGATGAAGTCCTTTCATTTCAACCCAAATCTCATTAAATACAATGAAGTGGAAATAGTTTAAAGGAAAACAAATATTTGAGATGCTGCGTGTATATGCTCTATTTGGCAAAAACCACGAAAAGGTAAATTATTATAAATCATAATTATAATAATTAGCGGTATTATAATTGTTCTAACTAAGTCCCGTCATTGAACAGATGCTGCTTTCAGTCGTCTGTGTTGTAAATTTTTTTTAATTTCAAATTTTAAATGTGTTTATTATAATTTCTGTTTCAGTTTTTGCTCTTCAAACTGTTACAGGTTTGAAAAAAGGCTCAAGCCTTTTACAATTCTTTCGATCCTATGTAGCTTCACAGCTTAAATGGAAAGCTGTTCTATATTTCTGAGTGCTTTACATCAGTCAGCCAGCCTGCCTGTGTTTCTGTATATCTGTCTGTACGTATGTCTGTCTGCCTGCCTGCCAGCATCTCTGCTTGTGTGTTTGATCTGTTCGTGAATGTGTGTTTTGTCAGTTTTAACTGCAGTCTGTCTTGACTGACTGACTGACTGACTGACTGACTGACTGACTGACTGAATGATTGATTGACTGATCAGGAGACACACTGACTAAATTGCTTGATTGACTGATTGATTAGTTGATGCTTTGACTAAATGAGTGATTGATCTGTTGAGGTGATGCCAACAGTCGTTGTTACTGGTCATACAAGTAGTCTGCCACTGGTGAAAATGCAGCTTACCATAGAGTAACAGTAAGTCAGAGAAACCCAAAACCTTAAGGCTGAATTAGGAGACCAGATATGAATGACCCTTTGGCCGAAAAATGGGAGGCAACAATGAGTGCGGCCTCATTTTCTTCAACTTCATTAAGTAATTCAGGTTCAGAGTGGGACAGAGAAAAAGTGACGACTTCTACTTAAAGAATTCTATGTAGTAAGGCTTAAATGAGGCAAACGAATTTCACAGAAGAACTTAGGATTATGACAGAGGACATTATGGCGCATTAGAAGCCGCATTACTATGAGATTGGGTAAGGTACTGAGGTAACAAATACGGAGGTCCGAAGAAGACTGAGCATAAAAGAAGATCTAATACAAGTAATAATGAGAAGGAAATTACGCTTGTTTGGACATATATGCAGGATAGATGACAGTAGAAAAATAAAAAGCGTGATGATGGGAATTATGGACGGAAATGGGAGACGAGGAAGACCTAACAGGGAGTGGACAGATGATATAAGGGATTGGTGTAAGCAAGACTTTCACGCCTTGATAAGAACAGCACAAGATCGGGAACTGTGGAGACAAGTGACAATGCATGCAGTGGACACCTACGGGCTCTCGGCCCATGGATCATGATGATGATGATGATTGAGTAATGGTATTTTGCCAGAGATCTGTCGCTGGTCGCCAGAATTAGTCATTGTTACGCGACACCAGCAAGATAAGGACCTACCCGATCGCATCGAAGGTAGAGCCGAGAAGTCGGACGATCAGCCAAAAGATAAGGCGCGATTTCAAAGGGCGCCGACATCGGTAATTGATGGAGTTGGAAGATCACACGACGAGGGGATGGAATCAAGCGCAAAGAAGCATACCCATAGACATAGGAACAAAGACAGAGGGTGGGACAGAGTCCATGGTAAGGGTACAGCAACAACCTTAGTCGTAGTGAGTAGAGTTGTTGCTGTACCCTTATCATGGACTCTGTCCCACCCTCAGTCTTTGTTCCTATGTCTATGGGTATGCTTCTCTGCGCTTGATTCCATCCCCTCGTCGTGTGATCTTCCAACTCCATCAATTACCGAAGTCGGCGCCCTTTGAAATCGCGCTTTATCTGTTGGCTGATCGTCCGACTTCTCGGCTCTACCCTCAATGCGATCGGGTAGGTCCTTATCTTGCGTAACAAGGACTAATTCTGGCGACCAGCGACTGATCTCTGACAAAATATCATTACTCAATACCTTACCAATCTCATAGTAATGCGGCTTCTAATGCGCCATAATGTCCTCTGTCATAGGATCTTAGTTGGCCTGTGATTGATTGGTAAGAAATTGCTATGAAATTTGTGCAGTGCAGATAGTTAGTTAGCTATGATCTAAACACTTAATATATCACCTTTCAGTGACTTGCAAAAGCATTGCCTGTGCCATAAGCGAAATGGTGTTAAAGCAAATTTAGAACAAAAATTCATCGGTAAGCAAACAGCACTTGCTCAGATAACTAGAAAAGTCACCACTGGCAGAGGTTCCTTCAGACACGCAAGAGCCCAGCCATAAAGAGTTACAAGTGCTCCTCTGAATCCAAGTCAGCTGGAAGACACTTGGGTAAAAAGCATGAGAAGAGCACGTCCAGCAAAGCGAAACTGTTTTAGTGCAGATCTGAAAGCCTTCCTCTTGCCACTGTATTTGTAATCATAATTGTAAATTTATACAACATCTCTTCAAGGGAAACCCTTTGGGGTTCTTCTGATCCAACAACAAGAAACCAAGAACAAACACCCTAGACTAGGCTCATTGCTGGACCACACTGTACCACTTCTGTCAGTTGGTGGCCAGCTATTGGCCCAATGGGGACCCAATGAAAATCTCTTTCAGCTATAATATTTCCAACCACAGACGGAACACAGACAGAGAAAAGTCAAGAAGCTGTGCTGTAGACTGCTTGTGGTTGGTAGACTTGAAATTCCTTTCTCTTGTAAAACCGTCCCTAAAACAAGCTCTTACAAGCAGGATGTGAAAAAGAGTTTACAGACTTCTTTTTGAATAAAGAAATATTGTGATTGATAACATTTAGATTACTGGGTTAGGAATTCTGAAAGACAGACAAACAGAACTTACTGACAAAGTATCAGAACGAATGAAATAATGATCCGGACTGCACGCAACCAAAGTCTCTAAGCTTTAAGGTTACACAGCAGGATGCTAAGAAAGCCTTGAACAACAAAAGCATCGCAGCAAGAAGATCGGAAATTCCAGCTGTCCCATTTATTGCAAAATGCAAAAAAAGATTGGCAAAAATGTAGAGAAGGGGTAATGTACAGCTGTTCCACTTGGTAAGATGCAGCTGTCCCACTTATTGCAAAATGCAAGGAAGATTTGCACAGATGTTGGAAAGAGGTAAGGAAGGTACCTAAGGTACAATGAACTGATTTGTAACACGCCTCTGTCAACTGCAGACCTCAGATGCAACGTCCGTGGGTTGAAGGACCCTTTCACAGATGAAGGAACATGCCAACAGCAATTCAACAACAGGTGGACTGCACAATAGCAAGCATATTTCATTTCCAATGTAAAGTAATTAATGTTACGAAGTAACAGTTGGATAGTATAAATCATTGAAAGCCTACATGGGCAAAGAAGTTCCAAAGTTTCACTTACTGTATCTCGATTCACATATCCTTATGTTAAACAACATAATGCAACGCAATGGAAGGTCACATTTGTGTTGTAAGTGCCTTTAAGTAAACAACATAAGAATGGTTAAAAATGCCTGGCATCACATGAAACAGAAACTGAGGTTGAGAAAGCGATGTCCGAATGGTTTATGCAGCTCAGACACACACTCTTACACTGACCAAAAGTGCCATAACATCCTCAGTTGGTATAGTCAGAGTATGAAGCTGGAAACAGGAAAGGCCTGTCCCTGGAAAACCACCTTTGCCCTTGCAATGGGGTGTGGCAATCAGAGAATATGGCAGAGAAGTGTTAATCCAGACTGTTTCTTAAGCAAAACTGAATGTGTCAAAACACATCTGCACAGGAATGATGAATATCGCTGGGCAAACAGAAAATGACTCAGACATCTCATCGAAATAAAGCCTTGTTTCACACAATCAGGAATTAAATATTAATATCTCTGACGATCCAATTTACTTTGTTGGAAGCTGAACCGCTGAGCATTTTATCAAGAAAGACAAAAGCGATTTTACCAAAACAATTTGCCTGAGGGACTGAGAATGACATACTGTTGGTGATTGATAAATTCATCAAGAAAGTACGTTTTCTGAGGAGCCCAACACGACCGCTATTGACCGTGGAGCTCCTTGCCGGTATAGTTTGAAGAATGCATAATTATTAATCAAGAAATAATGGCATTCCTCAATCCACCGCATGTAAAAGCCTCGAAAGAATCCAACTTGGCCCCAGATATCATCACCTCAGGCCTGAATACATTATCTTATCATTCAAATGCAAACCGTTACTTGCTGGGCAACATCTGGCAATGGCAAGACCAGCGTCAAAGCAACGATGCCGATGAAATGGCCCCTTAAAATTGAACAATGATACACACATATACGCATAAACTTGCCGTCTCGCACGGTCCGTGTTAACAGTAGCTACATAGACCAAATGCAACATCTTGAGAGGAACAGATGCACACACTTTAATCGGCATCTGACAGTAACAAAACTATCAACCAAGTGCAGATCTAGGATACTCTCTCAATGCTGCTAGGGCCTTCTTACAGAAACCTGAGGTACAGTATATCATGTACAGACTCGTGAACCTGAAGTAAGTAAAAAGTAGAGACTTTCAAAATATTATATTAACTTTGTGAATGATTTTCAAGCAGATGTAAGTATTAATCATAATCCTGGGAGATGTTGTTTCTTCATTACGAGGACATAAATATGGACGTTAATCAAAGACCCACATATAAAAATGATCGATATATACTGCAAAATAATTAAGCATTTATATAGCACCCTTGTGAAATGCACCAGGTCAGGGTTCAATTTTGTGGGAATGATGAAGTTTTCTTAACCCCAACTGGAACTTTGACAACAGCAGAAAACACTGCAATAATCACTTCAGAGCAAATATTTTAGTAGTCATTTGTGCCTGACAGATGGATGGATTGGTAGATGAATGGATGAATGAAGGGGAGGACAAATGGATGGGTAGGTGAATAGATAGATGGGTGGAAGAATGGCTAGATAAACAGTTGGATATGAATGGATGTATGAATGGATGGACAGATATAACGTGTTATTAAAGCAACTAATTTGTTTAAACTTTAACACAATTAAAGAATTTTAACACAATAAATTTTTTGGCACAGTAGTTAAATCTCATGCTAAATGAATGGTATGAATTGCACTAAAGGAATGTTAGAATCAGCAGTGGTTCTAACACAGATTATATGTCTTCTGAACCAATTAAAACCTGTTATGTTATGTTACGTTACTAAAAATATCAGTTGTACCACACACTAAAAATTTCTTATTGAATTTAATTCTTCCATGTTTTCTGTAATTAATCAGATGAATAAAAATTGTATGTGATTAGTTTTGATTAAAGTTTTAATCAAAGCCCACCTGTTATATATATATGTATATATATACACATATATGTATATACACACATGTGCATGCACGTGTGAGACTGCGCCTGACAGGACCCTCACAAAGTCGGAAAAAGTCAAACTGAGTTTGATACAGCACTGGATTGGGCTGGAATTGCTGAATAATTAGATGAAAACTAAATGTTTCTATCACAAATGGTATTACAAAGTTTTAAAGATGTACGTGTCTTCACAGCCACTGCTACTTATCAGAAATTGTGAGTTAAAGTTTACCATAACTATGATTGGCTCTAAGTCACTGTGCCTAGGAGTCACGAATGTTTATGAGAATAGCAAACTGGAGCATATTCATAATCCTCTGAGGCAGCCATCAATGCAATTTAAAAAAGAACAGGTTATGAAGAATATTTTCATGACCTGTTCAGCTGCATAATAATCGCTGTACACAACTTCAAATTAAGGCACCAAGGGATATGTTTAATTAAGTTTTTGTTGCAGGGCATTGTAATATAACTGAAAAAATACTTACACAGCAAAACGCTGTATAAGGACATATAGTGCAACAACCAACACAACAAGGAAAGGACTCATTTTGACCCATTCTGAGTGTGTTTCTCGCAAATATATTTTCTGACTTTGTGAGGGTTTTCTCATGCACAGTCATATATATATATATATGTGTGTGTGTGTCTGTGTGTATATATATATGTATATATGTATATATATATATCCATGTATAGTCAGAGCCCTTTCATTTTTGTGGAGGCAGTAGTTCAATGATGCTGCAACCCTGACATCAACAGTTTTGGTGGTTTATTTGCGGGATAGCATACTTGTTTTCGATACGATACAAGCCTCAGCAGCAGCACTGGCAGCAGGCTTTGTGATTTGATGATTCCTCGCTCAGCCGATGGACAAATGGCGTGTTAACAAATGTCTTACTTACTTACTTACTTTGTTGGAATTGTATTTCAGCGACATTCCATGATGCAGGTTCACAACATTTTATGACAACACGAAATTCTTAGCTATATAATTCAATCTCAAGGTTCCATGAAATAAAAAGAGTTGCAAGCGTACAGTTATGGATATTATTATCAGAACTTTTAAGTTCAAAAAGACAAAATACAAAGTGTCAAACACTGACAAAAGCAAGAAAACTAATTCTTAAACAACTAAAGTAAAGTAAGGTAAGGTAACTGCTGCTGAGATAAGGAAAGGTAAGGTAAGGCAAGGTAAGGTAATTGCTTCTTAAAGAGCTAAATTAAGATAAATTGTTTATTTTATTTCATGCCTCTGTTGACACTAGCAAAAGCAGTGCAGCATATGGACAATAATAATTAGCAACTTCTATAGCGCCAGTGTCTACTGCATAAGGCATCAACTGATGGCAAACCAAAACCAAGCTGTAGTTGGGTCCTTACAAGAAAGTCAGTCCACTGGACAACCTTTCCCTCTTACTACATCAGGTTTTATGTAGCTGATGTAATAAACTGTATTAATTAAGTAATTTGTGCCTTTGTGAGGTTCCTAAAAGGCACTATATAAATAGCCAGATACATACATTTGATCAAAATGATATTTAAATATTAGTTACATCAGGTGGAGCTAGATATCACAAGTGCAAAATAAACTGACAAAGAGAAGACTTAAATTTATAAGTGAACTTCGAAATGAAATTTATGGTAACTCTCATTTTATGATCAAACAAAACAAAAACTTATGCTAACTGGAAAAATTGAAGCTTGAGCTCACTGTACGTGTCAATGCCTGTACATGTTTCAATAGCCTGGACCATGCTAATTTTTCAATGACTTTATCAGATCAGATTCTTCACCACTGAAGAATCTGATCTGATTTTTAATGGGTGCCAAACCATTTTAGGCACCCATGTTCATATTGGAAAACTGTTTGCTTACCTTAACAACCCAAAATACAAATCTTTAAAATATACTCGTTATTGGAATTTGATCTAACATAATTCCATACAGAGGTGCAACCATGTGGTTAACATGGGTTAAAACATAAATGTCAAACATGTTTGCATTTTTTGGATTTATCCATCCAAAATTCTGGGCGTCAATAAGTGCAAGTAAAATGTTGTAGATAATAATGAATTCACTTGCAACTTTTGCATCATTGAACTTAACTATCAAATTTAACTGACACTTTTAATTCTTTGTCATGGTTAATACTTTGTGTTTAAACATTTTGCATTTAAACAAAATTCAGAGTGAACAAATTGTCTAACATTTTGTAACATGCTTACGGCACTGAATAACTTGACTATTCAGTTTTGTCTGTTAACTAACAATAACCACAGGTAACGATTTGGCGTATTGTAATACTGGGAATTCCTTCAAAAATTGATCAATCCTTGTGAGTGATATGTCAGCCTCCAAAACCCTGCCATGTGGATGTCATAACGTGTCGTGCGAATGCGTCAAGCATTATGCAACTGGAGTTGGGCCTAGCATCGAACCCGGCCTGTTTATGTTCCATCTCATTTCCCTGACTGAGCGGCTGTTAATAAGTGTCTACACTGCCATCAGGCGTCATATAACTTGCATTTAATGTTCTGATTGATATCATTAACATGACCTCGCATATACAAGCATGGATGATGACAAACATGCCCGCAAAATTTGTATTAAACTTACGCTGCAGCGAATAACGGACAGAAGTCATGAGCGTTGCAACATGTTTCGACATATTTGTATATATGCTTTACGGAATAAATGACTGCCATAACAGTTTGAATCCAATTTCATTCTTCTGCGGTTTCCATGCGGCCATCGCAAAAGTAAATAAGCAGACGGTCCGCAAAACGCAGTTACAAGCATGAATAGCGCAAAAGGAACGGTTCTGTAGGTAAACATTAACGTTAGCAAGAGACAGCTGCACGTGGAGAAGTATGGTTTAGGCGCACCTGCGGCTTGTTGCTACGGCTGGAACCAATGACAGCGTTCGTTCTATCGTTATTTAAGGGCTCCATGTTACGCTAGGATTATACTTATTTTAACAGGTGCAGTTTAGCCCTTTACAGCTATGAGGGGCTATCAGCCGCCGACCGACGAAATGGGATAAAGGGAAGAAAGGGAAGAGGAGCGTCCGTCCGTTAAGGGGAGAAGAGGGAGAAAGGATACGATGGATTATAGGTGACGCTCAAAAGACTGTGATGAATGGATAGAGCGCAAGAAAAAGCTCTTTTTATAGAGTTTATCAGATGTTTACGATCCAGTCGCCAACCGGTACCTGGTAAGAAAACTGATGTGATGATGTCTTTGTCGTAAGCTTAGATGCTGTAGGGCGATGAGCCGATGACATGAGGGGCAGGCAAAAGTTGCGGTCTCCCCGCGGTTGCATCTGGGCTGAACTAGCCGGCCGCAAGTCTTTCTCTTGACAGTTTCCCATTTTTTTCGATGGTGTAGGTGGAAAGGTGCTGTCTAGCTAGGCGGCCGTGCATACACGTGTTTTGCCATTTTTAAATACATGTGCAAATGCTTTGCTTGCACACTTTATAAAAATGCATTGTATGCTGCTAAGACGAGCCATCGTGTTTGCTGTGACTTGCCATGCTTTCCTGTTAGTAATGTGATGGAATGTAAAAGTAACCATTTCTCTGTACTCGGTGAAGTGGACAAATGAAGTGGTCGCATTCTCTGGCATAGGAAAGTGAAAGTATTGTAAACTGAAATGGGCAAACCTACAGCTGTATGCAGTATACATAGTTTTGTATATATTGAATTGTTGTATTGGATTCTTATAGTTATATTGCCGAACTTGATTATATAAATTTTATGTGAATCTTTTTTTCACAAACTTTGATTATTTTCTTACTAAACTGGAAGGGAATTACCAAGACACTAGAGGACAAACTTGTTAGATTAATAGTTTGACTATTTATTCAAAACTGGTTGCAATTAATAAAAAAATTTAAGTACTTGGAATTATGGTTAATTAAGCATTTAAGTGCTTGTTCAGATCTGTTAATCAACTTTTGCCTTAACTATAATTTATAAAACTTGCCAAGACCTCAAACATTTGTAAAAAAATTGTAGGAAAACAAAGAGAAATTTCCTGTATTTAAATGGCTGTGATTAATGTGCAAGGCAAATATTTACAACAGACTTCTAGCTAATACAGGTTCACGATATCCTTTGCTGTGAATTTAAATTCATCTTAACTCACATTTATTTTAGATAAAAAACTGATTACAAAAACAAAGAATAGATTGATTTGTAATTATGTTGCTCATTTCATGTGGGCATAATTCACTTTAATCTTTCCTTATCTAGTTTTAAAACTGTTACTTTGTTTCAAAAGCTGAGTTGTGAGCCTGACATGATAATTGACACGCTTTTATCCACTGACATTATCTTATTTGAAGCATTTTGATTTGCAAATTGATATGCCGCCTGAAAAATGATAGATCTGATGTTTAAATAGCAAAAACATAACAGTATATCATTGGATTTGATCACATACATAGATTTATGTGACTTTTACCAGATATGTAGGAAAAAGGTCAATTATAAAAATCTATGTGGGGAAGATGTTTATTGCAGGTTAATTTTGCTGATGGCTTTTATTTTCGTTTTCATTTATTGAATTAAGCCGATGGGTTTTGAGCAAAATTAAAGATATTTTTCTGGACACCTTTGATTTTTTACCTTATGCATTATCATCTGTGGAACTAAAGAAGTCACTTGCCAAGATGTAATTTCTAGATTTTTGGTGGATTTACAGCTCTGCTTTGTGTAATATATTTATTAGATTTTTAAAGTTAGGCAAATCATTTTAGATTTGTGAGGAATGCATTTAGAAGGTTCTTTGAAGGCATCACACAATATCCTGAGGAGCAGCTATACATACATACATACACATAAATACATACATACATATATGCATACATACATACATACTCACATACATACTTACATACATACATATATGCATACATACATACATACATGCATAATATATACATACATACATACTCACATATATACATACGTACATACATACATGCATAATGTATACATAAATACATATACTTACATACATACATATTACATACATACATACATACATGCATGCATGTGATACATGCATACATACTGTACATACATACATACATTCTTGATCCATACATACATACATACATACATTGGAAGCCCCATGCTTCATTATAACACAAATACACTGATATACTGTGGGTGGAGGCATGGCCGAAAAATTTAATTTGCCTTCAGAATATGACATCATTATGGCAGAACTTCATTATAACCCATTACATGATACGGCTTCCAAGGCAGCATTACAATAAGGTTCCAGTATGCATGTATGCATACTGGTATGTGCGTGCATACATACATACTAAACTGGCTTGAAGCAATTACCCAGTTTTGCGTGGTACTGAAAAAATCAGAAATCACATTGAGATAAGTTTACACGAGTTGCTTCGAGTGTTATTTTCATTTTCACCGTTAAGCTCCAGAGCTCAAGTGAGCCAACTGATCTTTTGTGATGGATTCCTGCAAACACTGGTGAACTCAGGAATGCAACCATTTTTGTTGTTCCGCTAATAGATGCTGAAGTTTTGTTTTTATATTGTTATTTTGTATGTTTCTGTTCCTGAAGACGTACATCTATATCTTCAAGAACATGCGCAGACACACCTGTTTCTTTCTATGTGTCTGAGTTTGTGTTTGTTTCTGTCTGTGTGTCTGAGTTTGTGTTTGTTTCTGTCTGTGTATGCATGCGTGCAGGCATGGCTGTAATAAGATGTAGAGGTGTGAAGGTTGGATATTCCAGTAGCCTGCCATATGTAGTGGTCTTCCCACAGATGTTAAAGCCCTGTTTGGAGCAGTGGTTGTCATTTTTTCCTCGTGTGTTGCTGGCGCAAGTACAAATAATCAGTTATATTGCAATAGCGGGTCCATTCACACGGCGGCGGTGATAATAATAATGTCAACAGCCCTGCAGCGGCAGCAGCGCTGAGAAGGACTGGGAAGGTGTCACGAATCGATGTAACTTGGATGCCATTGGATAGTACTGGAAATGGGGCATGATTAATGCTCAGAATGTGGGTCACCGAAAACTGGAGCAAGGCTTTAACGGCATTGGAAACAAGATGTTAGTGAAAACGAGGTAAATGTAAAATGTAAATGTAAGCTTGCACTTTTTCCTATAGCGACCGTTTGGTTTCGACCCTGCTCATTTTTCAATGAATTTATCGGGCGAGTTCCCTCACCACCACTGCTCATTTGATTGTGCCCCACGACATTTAAGGTTCCCGTGTATGGACCGTGCTATCCCGAGATTCAACTCTCTTAAATATAGCACTATCCATGTGCAAACCGGCATCATCACGCCCAGAAACGACTTAGTAAGGGTAGTCATGACACGTTATCAGATTTCTCAGATTTTGTTTGAGCTTGAGAGAATATTACATTCCCTACCATGAACATCTTTTTAACTTCCCAGCAGTGTTTCGCATCCAGAGATCAGTTTATGCATGTGAGTTTTTGTAAGTTTTTTATTGTAACAGAGCATGTTGTACAAATATTTCACAGGATATATAGCATCTAAAGAAGACTGCTCTTTGTCATCTCAAAAGACATTAATCTGTCATCTAAAGACACCAGTTTTGTCATTTAAAAACCTGTACTCTGTCATCTAAGGCCTAGTTTCATGTCTACTTAAGACCCAATGTATCCAATTTGAACACCCATATAAGCTTAATTATTTGTCTTATTTTCAGTTCCTGTTGCACTAATTTCTTAAACCATTCCCATTTTAAAGGCGGATTTGGTTTTATGGGTTTTTAATAACCCGGTCGCTTAGTCTAGGCATTCAATAAACTATAACTGTAATAGGATAAAGGCTGTAAATGTAAATGTACAAGTTTCTTTAGCGACTGTATAGCCTTCAACCCTGCTCATTTTTCAAAAAATTTGTCGGGTGAGATCTTTCACAACCACTACCCATCTGAACGAGCGCCACGCCATTTAAGGTCCCCATTTATGGACCATGCTAGCCCGAGATTAAAATCTCTTAAGTATAGCCACTAAAAGTATGCGAACTGGCATCCTCGTGCACAGAGACGCCTGACCTACGCTTTAACCAACTTAGCTAACGAGGATTATAATATATGGTAGTAAGAGGTAAAAGTGAATGTTTGTCATTTATGGTCATCGTGGGTGGTCTTGGAATGTATTGCGATCACTTGGGTCGTGGTCCTTAGGCTGGAATCCTGCTATCAATCTAAGCCAGTTAGTTTAAAGAGGTCATGTCTTACTCATGTTCTTAGAGGAAGTTCTCTGGTAGTACATTTAAAGGACCACGCATTAATTTGAGGAAATCAAATATTTGTCTCTTCCGACTCCTACTCTCTAGTATTGCGCAGAACCAGATTGGGTCGTTACCAGCGGAAAAGGAGCCTGGATTTAGGAAGGGTTTGTCAACATAAAATATGGTATACCACCCCTTTTAAATGGGGTGGGCTAAACATAAAATCTGCCAACCTGTTGATGTGGTCTGTTGTGGAATGTGGTATAAATATGCTGTGGGATTCATCGGTGGGGGGTGTATGCTCAGGTTTGATAGAAAGTAAATTCTGCATATGGTTGAAGATGTTAAATTTAAGAAGCAGAAGGACTTCTATGAGTGGAAAATGTATTTTGATGAAATGGTTGATCAATGGACGATGGAAAGTGAAACCACAGGAGAGCAATTCAGTTCAGATGAGATCAGCTGGGTTGATGGGTCATGAGAAAGTCTTATGCATGTTTCTCTGTGCATCTCTCTCCTTTGTCTGTGTTTTTGTCTCTATCTTTCTCTCTTGCAGTCTTGCTTGTTTATTTGGTGTCTTTCTTTAGAATTGGATTGTTTATTCTATTGTCACTGTGCTCCAGAACTATTGATGCTTGTTTGTCTGAAGGTACAGTACTATTATAGATGCTATAAAAATTTAATGTAAATCTGTGAAATTACCAAACTATGCGTCAGGGAGATCAGTCTATTGGCTGGCACTTAATCAAATCAGAATTGCAAGAGCCAGGTTTCAGCTTCAGTGAACTCTGGAATTCACATGCTGTGTATTAGTCAGGCAGATATAGTGCTTTTGAGGTGAATTCATCAATTAGTGCTTTTGAGGTGAATTCATCAACTAGTGCTTTTGAGGTGAATTCATCAATTAGTGCTTTTGAGGTGAATTCATCAATTAGTGCTTTTGAGGTGAATTCATCAATTAGTGCTTTTGAGGTGAATTTATCAATTAGTGCTTTTGAGGTGAATTCATCAATTAGTGCTTTTGAGGTGAATTTATCAATTAGTGCTTTTGAGATGAATTCATCAATTAGTGCTTTTGAGGTGAATTCATCAACTAGTGCTTTTGAGGTGAATTCATCAATTAGTGCTTTTGAGGTGAATTCATCAATTAGTGCTTTTGAGGTGAATTCATCAACTAGTGCTTTTGAGGTGAATTCATCAATTAGTGCTTTTGAGGTGAATTCATCAACTAGTGCTTTTGAGGTGAATTCATCAATTAGTGCTTTTGAGGTGAATTCATCAGTTAGGGCTTTTGAGGTGAATTCATCAATTAGGACTGTTGAGGTGAATTCATCAATTGGGGCTTTTGAGATGAATTCATCAGTTAGGGCTTTTGAGATGAATTCATCAATTAGGGTTTTTGAGGTGAATTTATCAATTAGTGCTTTTGAGGTGAATTCATCAGTTAGGGCTTTTGAGGTGAATTCATCAATTAGGACTGTTGAGGTGAATTCATCAATTGGGGCTTTTGAGATGAATTCATCAGTTAGGGCTTTTGAGATGAATTCATCAATTAGGGTTTTTGAGGTGAATTTATCAATTAGTGCTTTTGAGGTGAATTCATCAATTAGGGCTTTTGAGGTGGATTTATCAATTAGTCCTTGCAATATAAATACACATTTTATAGCTGGGGATAATTTCTGCCTTGGGTAAATAAATAAGTAACAATAATATTAATTTGAGGTGCATAATGCCATAGCATTATCTTTCTTGCATTCAGAGTGAATTACACTGTCAAATGTAATTTTTCCTGTGTTGAGAGCAGAGAAGTAACGATGTGTTCAAAGAGTTTCAAAACTCTTGGCCTTTGGAACCGATTCTTTCTATGCCTTTGAAGTGGCAAAGTGAACTGCACTAAAAACTCGTTGTAATATTGTCTTTTAGAGCCCCAGCAAGTGATTTGTTATTATGAGGACACATTCTAAAGCGGGAATAAATTTGAAGTGATGGGTTCCAAACTGTTTCAAATCAGAATTCAGTCGTTTTGAAGAGGTTCTGATGCATATTCATTAGGTCTGGATCTGACTTTTGTAATATACCATGACACAGATTGGTACATGTAAATACATGTAATGTACACATTTTTGCAAAGTGACCATATGGGTTTCAACTCTGCTCATTTTTTCAATGAATTTATAGGGTGAGATCTTTCACCACCAATGCCCATTTGAATGGGTGCTATGCCATTTAAGGTCCCGTGCACAGAACGTGCTAACCCATGAGATTCAAATCTCTTAAATAAGTCACGATCAGGATGTGAACCGTATATTCAGATACTCATTTCTCATCTCTTCACAGAATGGAATGTGATTGAACTTAAATTTGGCTTAGGGTTAGCTTTTAGTAACACCAAGTCACCCTCCCACTGGGTTGCAAGAATTAAGCTAGCATGAAAACTTTGAAAATGTCATATTTCTTCACATCAGGTCAAGCATGACGAATGGGCCGGCCAAGACAGTTTACGGAGTGCATTTTCTAAAATTCTTGAGAACAAATAAATCCTGTGTAAAGTTTAATGTGCATCAAAAACACATGTGTTGTTCATTTTGCCTGTGCACTCTGCAGACACGACTTGCTCGGTCAGCTGCATGGTTCTAATATTTGCATCAAATTAAGCTTTGTTAGCAGGAAACGCTAATTAGAGAATTATGTTTCTTTAAAAGGTGACAGATGTTTGTACTTTGCTCTGAGTTTGTTTTGTTTATTTATAAAATTGTTTTCTAAAATTCTCTGTTGCTGGCAATATTACCAGAAGGAAACAATCAGTTTCTCTACAAGCCAGGACACATTTGATGATTGCAGTTTTTTACAGCACAATACAACTTTAATTTGAAGATGCACTCTTTAGGAAGTTCAGAAGTGCAACAGAAAACACTAAGAACCGTAAACAGACTGGAAGAGATAAGTTTTCAGTTTAGCGCAGAAGATAGTCTCAGTAGGAGAATTGCAAGCATGAGCAGGTAGAGAGTTCCAGATGGAGGGACTAGCGACTGTAAATGAATGCCAATCAAAGACAAGACATGTACCAAGAACAATATACTTTCCAGAAGATGATGATTGAAGATACGCTCTGATACAGGGAGCCAGTGTAGAAAACGAAGAGCAGGTGTGATATGGTCTTGGTAAGAAAGTGTAAGACACCGTCATGCAGCCTGGTGGATGACTTTAGTTCAGGGAAGCAATCTGCAGTCAGGGAGATCATAGAGTATAGAGTTGCAGTAGTCAAGTCTTGTCAGCATAAGGCTGTGTATCAGTAATCATAATTTATCATAATCCAGAATTTTTAATGCACCACTTCAAGATACAGCTTAATCTCATCAAAGGTGCTCCCGGCCTGATAATCCAGAACCGTTGGGGAACAGAATGGTCTACCAATGCTTGTGGCAGAGAGAAGAAGAAAGGCAAAAAAGTGTTTAAGCGATGTTGTATTTAGGGTAGAGCAAAGCTGTGTGATCCTTCCTTCTGAGGTGAAAAAGGACGTTCAACAAGATGCAGCTATTTGGGTTTTAGAGATTGTTCAGTCAAGCGTGACTTCTGAACAGAAAAGGATGGAGAAAGTGAAGCCAAGGAAGTAGAGAGGAGTGACAGACAGGTCAGGGCTCAGTAGGTGCTGAGAGGAATGGTCAAACCAGATGAGCTCGGATTTGTCAGGGTTAAGTTTTAGGGGTGCAGACAGACTCCATGCTGGCATCTATGGAGGCACAGAGTCTCCTGGTAGCATCTGCCACCTCATTTAGCCTGAAGTGGACATAGTGTTGGGTATCATCAGCATAAAGGTGTATCTCTATGCCATGAAGAAAGGCAGTGGCAGACAGTGCAGAGGCACAGAAGAAGAAAAGCAGGGGCCCTAAGACTGAACCTTGTCAGACTCGAAAGAAAACAGCAGTGAAGAACAAGATGAGAGATCTAATGCAACAACATACTGAGTACGATTAGAGAGGTAGGAGACAAACCATTTGAGGAATAAGTGTACCAGAGATGCCAAAGGACTGTTGCAAGACTTTGAGTGGAGTACAGTGATCTACTGTATACAGCCGAAGGTGCAGACAAGTCAAGGAGTATTAAGACAGTTACATATCCGTAGTCGGCAGCAACGACAAGGTCGTTATAGACATTCGGGACGGTTGCTCAGGCGGCATAAGTCATTCCGATGAGTATGGTGATGTAAGCATAAGGTAATATAGGGTGTAATATAGGGTAAGGTAAGATAACTGCACACTAATCATTCCAGTTGATTTGGTAAGGTAAAGTGATTGTGCTCTTATTAGGCTCCTTTATGAAAGCAGTGGATGGATGGGGATGGGTGGGGGGAGGTGGGTGGGTGGATGGATGGATGGGGGTGGTTGATTGGTTGGTTGGTTGCTTGGTAAGGTAACTCGTTCTTTTACCTTACCTTACCTTAGCTCACCATTATGTTACCTTACCGTAACTCAATTTACTCCTAAACTTACATTACCTTACTGTAACTTAACTCATCTTCTGTCGCCTTGCCGCCGTACCTTTCAACGGCAGCTAGTATTTCTTCTTGCTGTCAGCATAGCACCTGGTGTGTCTGGGCGGTTTTTCTAAGGTCTATTTCTGAGCATTCGTAGCAGGCAGATAACCACTTGCTCTGATGCAAGTAAATCCGGAGAAGATAGTCACATCCAAAATCCATGCTGCTCTTGCCTCCTCCGTCTGCTCCTCCAACACCTCCTGCACCTGCTCCTCCTCCTCTTCGTCCTCCTGCTTAGCCTTATGGTCTCTGTACTTAAATCTTGTGCGGAGTTTGTTCAACGCTTCATACACTTTGCGTATAAGATAAGATAAACGAATTAGAGGAGTTCCTTTTGGTTATTTTTTCACATTAGTTCCTTCGTTTTCTCGGTCTCGGCCTACGTGCTTAGTGGCCAGTTGTCTATTACCTTGTGCACGATACTAAATGAAGATCCAATGTTCGTAATTGTCTTAATTGTTTAGGGAGCATATGCAGGGATTGTTTCATGTTTAGTAGGTTGTTATTAAACTGGTATTTGTGGTAAATACAATTTAAGAAAAGCCCTAACAACCATGTCCAAATCTCTTTTTAAAAGTCATTGAAAGTCTGCATTATTAATTTTACATCTTCTAAGTAAGTTAATTATCATGCGGTTGCGGGTTTGACTCCGTGTAGCGACCCTTGGCAAGTTGTTTTGTGCAGATCGTGCCTCTGTCGCCAAGCAGTATAATTTGGTACTGGCATAAGCTGGGAAGTAAGCGGCAAGTCCTGCGATGCACTGACCCCGTGTCCAGGACCTTGGGATTCGTCCATTGCCGGCTCAAGGGCCTAAAGAAAAGTAGCCAAGTGCCTTCCCTACGTCTTACTTATGGGATATGGGATACTTTACTTTAAGTGAGTAAGTAACCTTATTCTTTATTCCATACTTCGACAGTGTTATGTTACTTGGTATGTTTGCCTTAGTCGGCCCCTTGTTCTGGAACAAGCTGTTGTGCAACCTGTGACAAGAGCCTCTCCTTTCATTGTCTCTTTTTTGGCAGCACTTGAAGATCAGTCTCTTTGGTCATAGTCTTGTGTTGCCCTTTGAAGAGTTTTCTTGAAGAGGCGCTATATAAATGTACACTGACCATTATGATTTGTGTGCATCTGACAGGCGTATTACATTTATATTACATTACATTATATATCTCTTTCAACTTGCTTACCCATCGTAGCCTGGCTTCTGGTTTCTTTGACCTATTGGAAATTGACCCAACTTCTTCAATGGATTATGATTTTGATTATAATTTTCACTTGAGGTGACGATTGACTTATCCCTTGGACATTATGATAACGGCGCTATAGAAGTTTGAGATTAGCTTAGATGCTATTCAACGATTAAATAGTTTTAAAAAATGATCAAATACAATTGATGGGCATGCACAACAAATACAACTTAAATACACTATTTTACAAAACTAAATAGTTTAAATATTTAACTCTTAACCATGCATAGCAGAAACAACACAATACCACTCCGAAGTTACAGAGGAAATGGCTTTGTTAGAAGAAGAAGAGGATGCTAGGATGGATTGACTATTAAACATTCCAGGCTAATTTGCAGTGGTTCAAACACAGATAATACGTTCTCTGAACCACTTGAAACCTTAGCTATGTTATGTTGTGCTAAAGCAAACCTGCTTTGGTTATTTGAATGTGGCTTTGGCAGAGTAAAGTAGAATGCAGTATGTGCAGATAACTGAATCGGAAGGATGGGATTATCCAATGTTGATTGGTGACATGTATCCCATCTAGAGTGGAATCGTGTGGAAGAATCTTTCCCACGGGTCATGGTCGTCTCCTCCAGGTCACTTGCAGCTATATTGGCTTCAACTACAGGTCACCAGATCGACCGCATTGACCTGCTGTCCCAGACGAACTCACCCACTTCCTCGGTGGAGCGAGCGGGGCTTTAATGGCCCACCCACGACTCCTTTTATCTTTTGTTTAGGCAGCGGCCTTGCGGGTAATGTTCTTCCCAGGATTAGGTCAAGTTCGATGTTTTTAAGACTATGACATCATTGTTTCTTTCTTATTTCCCATAAACTCGGCATTCCTTTTGTTATCTTTGAACATTCTGACCCGCAGTGTATTCTGGACCATATTCCTGTGGATTCCTACGGAGTTATCTAAGTCCCATTATGTTCACTTCCACTTTAACCTCACTGCGTCACTAAAGGTGTGTACTCTCTGACTGAATGACAGATTGCGGGGCATGTTAGCCTATTACGAGGGCATGGTGGCCTATTGGTTAGAGCACATAGCTTGTAATGAGCAGAGTAGGGGGATTCGAACCTCCATTTAGACAGTTGCTGTGTATGAACCTTGAGCAAGTCCTTCACTCATTTGCTTGGCGCCATCACGGCTAAACTTGACCAGTAAGCAAACAGCTGGTCAAAAAGCAGACAAAAGCCACCACTGGTGGGCACCTGCACGCACGTTGATTCCTACCAACTTATAGTATCGGGGACCGCTCTGTTTTGGGCTATTTTGGGCATGGCTTTCAGCAACTAATCTTAGTTGCCGCTAAGATGAATCTTTTCAAGCAAAACATTATTTGCAAAGATCAGTTAAGCGTTATTCAAGCTGAACTAACCCTAATTTTAACCCTAACCCTTATTTAACAGCAGGCATTAGAATCCATGTTTATTCACTTCAATCAATGACGGGACACTTACAGAAGTCACGCCTATAAATAACGTAACTGCGGCGGGCGACGCCGAAAAGCAACGGCTAAAACAGCGGTCCCCGATACTATAAGCATGCCCAGATAGCCTATGTTGTTGTTAACTAGGGCGAGTGAGGGGGCCGCTGGGCCCGAGTATCATCCTGCAAGATCTTTGGGATTCACGCAGAAAACAACCTAACTGTCCACCACAAAAGAAGCATAGATCGAACGGTGCAAGCCCTGGCGAGGATCATTCTCGAATCGAGTCCCCCTTAAATCCAGTACACACACAACCTACACACACACAGCTAAACTTAAAACTCCCAACTATGCACACGACACCTGGGAATCAGACCCCAGGTGTAGTGGTTAAGTCGTGGCCCATTACCATTCCGCCGTGCCGTGGAACGAGGAGGGCTCGATCTTTCTGAAGAAGACATGATTCACGACTGTTTAAAACGGTCCGTCGGACGCCGGCCGTACCAACTTTCGCCGGCAGCCGGGCTGTGTTTACCAGATAGAAAACAAAGTAAAGCACAGGAGAGACGGATTTCTGAAATTAAAATAGCTGAGTCAAGTATAGGAAAAAGAAAGCTTCGAGGGCGGGGGAGGAGGAAACAGAGGCTGCTGTGAGGCCAGGTGAGAGGAGCATAAGCGAGAGCCAATATGGGGGCTGTTCCAGATGCTCTATGCCAAGTATCACCATCAGCGGAGCTGTGTTGGGCCTAGTGGCCTGGCAAATGTTGATATCTAAGAGTCAGACCACAACTAGCAATAAAGCTCCTTCGTGCTCGGCTGGCTCGCGTCCTCGAACTACCATGGATTCCTGGTGAAAATCAACACAGGTTGGCAAGTTCCAATCTTTTAATTAGCTTATATAAGCTGCATTTCATTTTAAAATTGCCTTATTTTGATCCAGTCCAGCTTAAAATCAACTCATGTTCTTATGTTCCCATTTAAAATCAAACATTTTGGGTTGTTTCAGTTCAAAATCACTATTATTAGTTATTATTATTATTATTATTATTATTATTAGGTAGTAACTTCTATAGCGCCAGTGACTAATGCACAAGACGTCAACCGATGGTGCACCAAACCAACAGCAGTCAGGTCATTGTCCAGAAGGTCAGTCCACAGAGACAAAGAGACTGCGTATGGTAGATGACCAGTTTGAAAAGGTTGTATACCAACTACAGGTTGGTATATTTCTGTTGAAAACTGGTAGATTGGTATGTTCCAGTTTAAAATTGATATATATATATATAGGTTAGTATATTCCAGTTTTAAACTGACATAGTTTCTCCCAGTTCAGAATTAGCATATATAGGTGGTTTATGTTCTAGTTTAAAATTTGATTTGATTTGGTGTGTTCCAGTTTCAAATTGATATGAGTTCATGTGTTTCATTTAAAATCTAAATTATATATGTTTTGGATTAAAATTTACATGATTATGTCTTCCTGTTAAACAATTTAAGTTGGGACATACTAGTCTATGTTGGTTTAAACCTGAAACTTGGTTTTAAAATATATCAAACCAGGTTACCTTTAAACAGAAATATGCAGCATTTTGGAACTATAAATATTATGTTTAATGTAAATTTGCAAATGTAAAATGTAAATGCAGAATGTGAATGTAAATGCAAAATGTAAATCTAAAATGCAAATGTAAAATGTGAAAGCAAAATGTAGATGTGAACCGTAAATGTAAAATAGCCCAACTATCAGTATGTCAGTTGAAAAGGGACAAAGCATGATTTATGCATTCCTGATGAGAGAATGACAGGCCTGGCTGGGCTTCTACAGTGAGAATCGGTCAGTCTTGATATTTTACTATGTGACTTTTCATTAGCTAAAGGGTGAGGGAGTCCTGCTACTTAACTTGTCTGGTCTTTGATGCCCAGTTATATATATATATATATATATATATATATATATATATATATATATATATATATATATATATATATATATATATATATATATATATATATATATATATATATATATATATATATATATATATATATATATATATATATATATATATATATATATATATATATATATATATATATATATATATATATATATATATATATATATGGCATGAAAGACCATATATATATAATATATAATGTTGATGTATAACTTTTGTAACAATTTAGTGTTAATGTGTGTTTCATTGTGTCTTTAGAGTTTAGTGTGAATATTATTCAGACAGATCTTTGCTTTTGATCCTTTGTCACTGGTCTGCTTAAATGGATTAGTGCACTTAGCTTTTTCGATGGTTTTTCCAGCACCTGGGGGTTTGGAGGGGGTTAATCACCCTGCTTTTGTTCACTGATACTTAATACATCCTGGGTATGTAGACCTACTGCTTTCATTCCTTCACTGAAAAATGAGGCAGTACTTGTGCATTAGACACCGGTGCTATTAGAATTTACTAATTATTACTTGTAGTAGTAATATTAATAATGATATTAAAAATCGATTCTACTCCAAAATTAATTATTTGCTGATCATTTATTTGTAGTATTAATTATTTTAATCAATTCCAGTCTGAAAACTTTATGGAAGTTAAATGCATGATAGTTCATTTTAGGGAAAGCAAGGGGCTAAGTGGGAATCAGGGTTGAAGCCAGCAGGCAGTTTGTGGAGTTTTTTAATATTGGTATTATTATTATTATGATTATTAAGCTTTTGTGAATATTTTTATGATTAAATTTATTAGTACTGTTTAAATTATCATGGTTATTATTTTTACTTTTAAAATAAAAGTGTTAATATTAATATTATTAGTAAGATCATTTTTATGATTTTTCTTAGCATTGTTATAATTAATTTTATTTTGACTGTTCAGATTATTATGACATTAATAATTTTTATTTTGTAAAAATGTTCCAATAAATGATTTGATTGGGTATTTTTGAAACAGTAATGTGGATAAACGTGTATGTAATATCACTTCATTGGAAACTCTGCAAAGTAAGTGGGTGAACACACACAGTTCACCACCTAACCATATGCTTTTAGCAAGTAAAGCCCCTATGCCCCATGCGAAACGTAGAGGAGGCACTCATTTTCCTTTTCTAAGGACCTTGAGCCGGCAATGGACGAATCCCAAGGTCCTGGACACAGGGCCAGTGCATCGCAAGACTTGCCATATTGTTTTCAGCCTCTAACGATAGTAAAGCAGGGCTGCAAGGATGAAGAAATCGTAAGTTACTTGGTACCCAATGAAAATTGAGGGTCCAACCACAACACAGATCCCTGGTTGGACATTCAAATTAGATGACAGGCACATTAACATTTAAGAAATATTATTCAGGTCGTCTGCGTGACAGAACAAAGAGGTCTGTGACCTCAAAGTTGTAATCATAGCAATTACTATTTTTAAAATTATTATTTTATTATTATAATTATTCAAGAATTAACATGTCCAGGATATCCTCTGAAGGCACCACTTGACTGTGTAATTTGTTTAATTGTAATAGTTGTGCAGATAAAATCCACAAGTGTTTGCTTAAAGAAATGTGCTCGGATATTGTTAGTTATCTAATTTTCTAATTGAGCAATTGACGTTTAAGAGGTATTTATTTCTATTGTATTTCACAGGATGAGGTATGTGGCATGGACCGTATTTAGCATGATGGTATGGTATTAGTAGTAGTAATAGTGGTATCTAGTTTGTAACGACATTGTGGCAGATTTAGTGACCTCTGAGTCCAGGGAAGTTGACAACTCGTTATCAGCACGTGTAAGTAAGGAAAGGTTGTGTCTGATTATTGGGTTGCGGTTGTCGTGTCTGTGCTTCGGCCGAAATCTCCTTCAACCCTCCGGACCGCCACACCTCTGAGGAATAATGTGGCAAGAGGTGGTTAAGAGATGAGCAACTTAAATATCCAGATAAATACAGTCAACTGGGCAACCCAGTGTTTAACTACCTTGGAACATCTTTGATGTCTCTGTGGTCTCTCTCTAGAAACATGTAAACAGCTACTTTACTTTAACTCACTGAAGACCGCACCTGTTAGGACTAATCCTAATAAAGGAGCATAATAATGAGTGATAGCCTTCACTGAAAACCACGCCTCACGGGACTAATGCTATCACAGGTGTGTGATTTCTTACCTTACCTTACCTTACGTACTGCGGTTGGGGCGGTTGACGTCGGCCGTACCTTAGAACACGACTTGAGCGAAAAGCTACGCGCGCAGCCTGTAAAGTTCTATGGGAAGCGATGGCTTGGATTTATCTGGACCAGCCCTAATCGTGCATTAAGTGATGCAGTTTAGGGTTATTTTGAGACCAAAGAAGATGAACTTCACTAACTAGGTGTCTGATGCTGGCTAACTGGGAGGTGGTGGTGGTTGGGCTGCTGATGTTGCGGCCTCCGCTACCTCGTCCGTAGCCTTCTTGCTTCCTCCTCCTCCTTCTCCTCCTCACAGTAAAACCCGAACGCCGGTTCTAGGGTGTTAAATTTCACTGCCTGGCCAGACGCCAGTTTTCAAAACAGCAGGCCTCCAGGAATAGCCGTCGAAGAAGAAGAAGAGGAAGAGGAGGAGGAAGAGGAGGAGGAGGCTGAGTCGGTAGAAATATTCAGCCGTAAGCCGATAACGCCGCATGCAGGTTTAGTGTTAAATTTGGATTTCAGAATACCTTGGCCACTGCTGAACAAAAGCAGATCGAATACGATAGGGATGAGGAGGTGGAGCTGAGAAGGAGGAGGAAAAGAGGAGGCGGATTCGAGGAGCGCTGTGTATTGTGCGCAGTAGCTGTGTCAACTTCTAGGCTGTATCACTTAGAGTATGGAAGGACTTGGTACCGAGGCAGAGTACTACGCACGTTTCAGGTAATCGGCGATTCAGTATTCCGTGTAGTTGCGCCTGCGTAGATGGGATTCCGTCACCGTTGTACGGATAGAACGTTCCTGAGATACGCACTGGCGGCATTATACACTAGATACATTGTTTAATAATTCACTGCGGTAAGAAGGTGTGACGGCTGCTAGGAAAACATCTGATAATGTTAAGCAAAAGACCCTGTGATGCCCATTTGATATTGATTCATATTTTATTCAGAAATTCTCATTTATATTCATAGCTGGTCATTCATATTCATTTAGGTTTCCGCGCAGCTGGCGTTTTGCGTCAGATTTTTAAGTATATTCCTTCAGTGAAATCGTTTAACTAGGTTAGTTAGGAGTGTTGTTGATCGTAAAATTTGTAATATCTTGTTAAGGTTAGGGTTAGGATTAGATAAGCTGATGTGTCATATGAGCAGTATATGGAAGATGAATGAGAGGTAGACGGTTCTTGATCTGGATACCTAGTGAATATGGTATGTAAGTAGATGAGCGATGTGTTATGTGGGCAGTATATGTAAGTAAGTAAGACATTTGTTAACACGCCATATGTCCATCGGCTGAGCGAGGAATTGTAGGCGAAAGATGGAAGATGACTGTGTATGAATGGTTATGAGTACACATGTGTACGTATATAAAATTATAGATGTAATTATATATGTATATATAGAATGTATGTATGTATGTATGTATGTATGTAATGTGACTAAAGCAGTTTATATAGCAGTATAGATAGAGGGCTGCTTGTAGGGTACTTTATGATGTACGTTGTCAGTGTAAGTGCTTAGATTGTGCTGAGAGTTAGACAACAGATCTAGAGACTTTCAGTTTTCTTTGAAAGTGTGTATGGATGTGTGTATGTTTGTGTGTATGTGTGTGTGTATGTGTGTATGTATCTGTCTGTACGTGTGTATGTATCAATATGTATGTATGATGTATGTGTGTATGTATCTGTCTGTTTGTGTGATGTATGTGTATGTATGATGTGTGTGTTTGTGTATCTGTGTGTATATGTGTATGTATGTGAGGTAAACTGAAGTGATGACTCATTTAATACATGACTCTTTCAACATGTATAAATGTATGTGTATGAATATACAATGTATGTATTCAGGTGCTGTGTTTACTAGATAAAAGTAAAAGGGTAAAGGTAAAAGGTAAAGGTAACACATTGTTTACATGCTTTTATAGAAACACCTCAGAATTATATGGTCCAAACATAGTTACATAAATTTAGTTGCCTGGTTGACTATAATTTATCTTGCTATTTTTGTAGCACCTTTTAGAATCAATCAGTCGTTCTGAATCATGATCTCAGTGTTACATGTAATTTATTATGGGCCAAGGCAGTCAAATGAAAGGAAAAATTTTGAAGCCATATACAATCATTATAAAACAAGCCAACCAAGCGTATAACTACCGAGTAAATATGGCACATAAACGTTTATGTTTTTATTTATACACGTTATTTTATTGAAAAAAGAAAGTCTGTAGTTAAGTAGAAAGTATTTCCGAACACTTAGCATACATTTTTAAAGGACTGTGTCGATTGTAAATTGCCGACAGTGTAGTTTCAGTTCTTGAGAATTTTTCAACTTGATCACAACTGTTATTGTTTCATCTTATCTCGTCTGTCAGGTATCTGTAAAATTTCAGTTTCTTTTCTGTCCCTCGAAATGAAAATGACTGATCTCCAATGGAGACGAAGTTTCCTTTTACTGACTGTCAAATTGCATTTGCCAAAATTGCATTAAGTTTCAATACATACGTTCTGACTCAAGTTTGATGTCTGGCATGTGTTTTATTATTATTATTATTATTGTTATTATTGTTATTACTACTACTAGTATTATTACTGTTATTATTATTATTATTATCATCATCATCATCATTGTTGTTCATCATCATCATTGTTGTTGTTGTTGCTGCTGTTGTTGTTGCTGCTACTATTATTATTGCTATCACTATTATTATTATATTTAATTTTTTAGATTTCTTTTAACCTGAGGTACGAATAATCCCCAGGATTTACAAAATAATGTAAAGGGGTAGAAATTATGCTTTTGGAACCAGGCCTTCTCCCAAGACCAGTTTTATTATTATTATTATTATTTGTAGCATTAGTATAAGTATTAAGTTGAAGTTGTTTTTAAGCTGAAGAAGTGGTCAGAAGCTGATGCATTTTATTTTGGTAAAATAGCCACACATTGTTAGCATTAGTTAGCATTATTAGCGTTATTATTAGTTAGCATTATTAGCGTTATCTGCCAGCCGTAGTTGTAAGAGATGAGATTGCGCCATTAAAATTCTTTAGGCTGAAGTGCAGGCCAACCAAACACCTCCTGTCGTAGGTAGAACTCCATGGCTTCACAACAGATTGTCAGTTTCACAAGCTTTGAACCACTGACCATTGTAATCTCTCCAGTTCTTCAGCATCAGCATCCGAAAAGCTAAGTCATGGGAACCAGCTTATTCACAGGTGCTTAGTCAAAAGCAGAACCAGTGGGGCAGGCATGGTCAAGTTCGGTTTCAAGTTCAGAGCCAAAGGGTGAGGTATGGGGCAGAAACAGCAAACGACTTTTGTGATGGCTGGTTTTTGAAACTGGAGCAGAGAGAAAAATTAGGAACAAAAAGGACCTGAGTTTAAGATCAGTCTGAGAGCAGTAAGGGTAACCCCACAAAGCAACTATGTTGATTGGTCTTGGGTCCTTCTGCTCCACTGTTTGGGGTGAGCAAGTTACACCATTCGGTATCATGCTGTTGTGTTTGAGACCATTAATGCATATAGGTGTGTATGTATGTATGTATTTATGTATACACACATACATACAATATTACCATATGTATGTAGGTATGTATGTGTACCTGGACATTTATGTAGCACCTTTAAATCTATTGAGAGCACTATGATCTGGATTGGCATTCTGTTGTGACTCTGTTTGCTTCTGTTAATGCATTAGGGTTTTTGTATCGTAATAAATACCTCTAGCAAAAAATTCCTAATGTGAGAAACTTTGTGTTAGTCGGCCTGAGGAGATGAATGCACTGTAAGAGTCTTTGCTAGACACTGTTTATCTTGACGAGTGGTAGCAGTTTACATTCTACTTACTTACTTAAATAGCAACACAAGATGATGATAAGACATCAAACAACGTCTCATAGACTATCAGGGAATAAAGCACAGTCTGTAATTTTTTTGTACATTCCTGAAAGATTACTTTGTTAACTTATTATTAATCATCTCAATTTAATATTTATTATTACACAGTCATCTCATAGCACAAGTAGCTGGATGTACTCAAATTCCGTACCTAGTAGCCTTTACAGATCAGGCTGTAATTCGCTCCCTCTGCTACACTCTTAAACGTAATGTTTGCTAACAGCCAAAACTAGTGTGGCCAGGATGCTTAAAGACAAATTCTGTTTAGTTTAGATACTATAAATGACAACTTTAACTGTCTGGCAGTGGGCCACATTGACTGTGCCTTATTACCAGGCAGGTGATCACTATAGGCTTTCTAGCTACATTAGTGTCTGCATAGTTCAGAGATTACTTGTGGGAGTGTAGTGCTTAACAGCTCAGCTGTAGCATCAGTCTCATTCAAAATCTTATTCAAAGGGTACGTGTGTGTCAGAACTTACAGAGAAGCTTTCTCAAACATTAGTGCTCTGTATAAATGCTTTTGGTTACATTAAATAGCAAGACATGTTCGTCCTCTCTCTGTAATGTACAGATCCGGTAATAACTATCAGGGTGCTATGCACACCTTTGCACCTAATTTCGGTTTAATTTTCTTTAAATTGTTCCTTTGCCCGATTATCATTGATATTTTTCTCGCTTTTGAGACACGCAGTGTTGACTATGTCCAAAATAACACTAGTTTGCAGCGGATGAGTTTTGCCAAAGTACACTGAGGAAAACATAGCCATGAATATAGAAATAACTTTGGTGTATTATATTTTAAAAATAGACCGTTTTGAAATCAGCAGGTCATAAGTCTCTTATTATTATTATTTATTTGTGTAAAAGTAGACTGTTTTATTATTATTATTATTAGTAGTAGTAGTAGTAGTAGTAGTAGTGGTTGTTGTTGTATTAGTATTATTATTAGTAGTATTAGTATTATTATTATGAAAATTTATAAAGTCACACAGCATGTGAATCTGATGTGTCATACATATGTTGATTTAAATCCAACTGTAATATGTTTCATGTGAGAGGGGTCATGTTGGAAATGTGAAATTGGATGAAATTGCCTGTTTGCCAAAAAGACCTGCATTAAAAATTCTCTAATATATGTGGCATTCAAGTGAGTAAATATGTTGCTTGCATGTAGACACATGTGGTGTAATTTATGAAACAACTATGCAGTAAAGTACAGTCATATTAAAAGCAGTTGTAATTACTACTGCAAAAGTGAAATGATCTGATGTGAGAATCTTTTAAGGTGAACGTAGTAGAAGAACGGATTTAGACATTTTGCTGTGATGACCCCGGCTGACCTTCCACCACATTCAGATCCTCTGCTGTGTCTCATAATTACATAGTTTTGTAATGCTCAATTAGGTGAGATTCTCAGAGATCGGCTCTAGCCTGAGGGTAGTGTCGGGTGGCTAGGATATGTGATTATGGGGTTTTATCCCCTCCAGACACCCGCTGTTTTACTTTACAGTTTGATGTTAGTGATGGATTGAATGAAGGCAGGTATTGGGTGAAACGTGTTCATGGTAATCCGGAAGGTCATCCGCATGAGTCACATGGGGCCTTCTGCTTCTTCTTGTTCTTCATGTTCTTATTCTTCATGTTCTTGTTCTTCTTGTTCTTGTTCTCCTCCTCCTCCTCCTCCTCCTCTTCTTCCTCCTGCTTTGTCTTCTTCATCTTCTTCTTCATCTTCTTTGTCTTCTTTTTTTTCTTTACTGACCCTGGGTTTGAGTGATTCGGTCTTTAAGTTATGTTCCTGCTTCTGTTAATAATAATCTTTGATCGTTTACTCATTGTGGCCAGTGAGTCATGGTCAAACGTTGCCTCAATTTGTCGATGGCCTGTTTGTTTCACGTGGAAGGTGGGCGTTTTGTTGCAAAAGCATAGCAAAACTTTTGTTACCTTTTCTACCAGCAAGGCACTCCTAATCTGTGCTACTTATTTAGGCCTCTAGTTAGCTATGCTTGTTATATCCTTGCTTTGCGGGCAATACTTTTCAGTAATTGAATGAATGAATGTATGAATGAAGTCATTTATCAATTTACCAATAATTTCCATTACTGGCAGTATCATTTAATGAAAAATAATGAATATGAATGACTGACTGAATGAATAAATGAATTAATGAAATTGTTTATTGATTAACCAACAAATCCCATAACAGACAATATCACAAATTGCAGACTTCGGCTTTAGGGCAATCAAAAAAGTCAACATCTGCAAGGGTAATCCAAAGGTTCATGATTTTACTGATTAAACATTGTACAGGTAAGTCTTGCCTGATTCCACAGGTTGAACTTTGGTAATGCCAGACATTGCTTTATACTTGGTGATTCTTTGCCAGGGTTAATTTCCTTAAGTCAATACTCAAGCACCGCTGTAGAGTTTCTTATAAACAAGTGCTGTATAAATTTGCAATTACAGTTACTGTTACTAGACTAAGCTATCAATGGACTGGTGCTGTGTATTTTCCTATGTTGTCAATAGACAACACTGCAGACTCCCAGGCTTGCAGTGAAATGGTACTATGCATACTCACAGGCTATAAATATCCTAATACACACATGCATATATATATATATATATATATATACGTTACAACAGTGGTTAGTCACATACGTGCTATATATGTTTCTCATCTTTGAGTTTTTCTAAAGTAGCGCTATATAAATTGACTACTACGGCAGCGTTGTTATGGATGGTTTCAGCCTCTTTTGTCCCGTTAGATTTATCACTTGGAATTTGAATGTCTACGGGATAAGATTGATTGACACGTTGTGTATTGGATCACGGCGCCATAGTAGCTGTTGGTTTTGAGTTCAGGTACAAGGATGTGCTGTTTCAGTGGCGGATTTAGTCCGCTTAGCTGGACCGTCCTCCTTCGGTTTCGATGTTCCAGCCGTTGACCTACAAGAGAAGTTGAAAGCTGACAAAGAAATAGTTCACTTGGCAGGGAAGGGCCCTGAGCCCATTAGGAATGAATCCAATTATAGTTCAGTTTAGTCATACAGTTCTTCGAAAGGATATCGGAGAGTAAACAGAGAGACAGAAAGAGACAGAGAGAGACAGAGAGAGAGAGAGAGCCAACCTGCGCACCTACCGTTGTCGGCGTAATTCACAAAAACCAGAGGAGACTAGAGAAAGAGAGAACTAGCCTTCATTAGCGTTGTGGCCGCCGTGTCCGACATTTCTTTCTACCTGTGCCAATGCCTCCAAACAACGATCTTGACCAGTGAACCTATTAAGCGCCAGGCTGCCTACCACTTCTCAAAACCAGACTCATTTAGCATCGGCCGTTTCCTAAGAACTTTATAATTTCAACACCCATCGGGACATCTGTATTAAAGGGATAGGGACAGGCGGACGAGGTGTGTGGTTTATGTATTTCCTCGACGCCCTGCAACACTCGAAGGTGGGGTGATATAGACGGGTGATACCTGGCTTAGCAGTGCGGAAAAAGTAGACCTAAAAATTTCAGTAGCCTCGAGGGCGCGTGAATTGAGGGAATTCATTTTAATGGCGGCGGGGTGGAGGTGAGTGGGGGGACCTGGAGACAGTTAAGAGCGAGAGACAGAGAGAAGGCACCATTATCAACAGCGCTGGCTGCAGATGATGTCAATTTTACACCAAATAAAACATTTGCATTGTAATTAACTTTGAATTGCTCACCGTGTGGACGTAGTTTCTCCCGCCCCTGCACCGCGAGGGTAATTGCCAGCAATTGGAATTTTATAATACATCTGAACCTATTATAAACCAAATGAAATGACTTTAGACGGGCTGCTGCTGCTGCCAATGCACACCAGTTGCAGCAGCAACTGTATTTTTTGTTGTTTGTTCAGGATGATGTGAGACGTCAGATGATAAAATTTGGTATTTGACAAAAGGTTATTTATATCGAATTGACGCTTCGCTTATGTGATATATTTTATGTGACATGCTGGCATGGGATGCTAGGATCCGAATGAGTGTCGTAACGGAAACTGGTGAAAGACGAGGATGCTGAGTTACTTCGCTCGAACCTCATTTACGGGCTGTGTAAATATGCAAATATCCTAAGTTTATGAAGCTTCGGCGTCATTATTGATATATGATATTAAATAGGCGAATTTGGTCTGCATTTTATGTGAATGTATGTGTGCGCGCGTGTTTCTGTATGATTTGCATAGAAAGTAAATTATGTTTGGTGTGTGTGGTTGAGATACTGCTATGTGAGTTTGATTAATGGTTTGAGGAATTTCCTTTTGTACGTTGCAGTTAATATGGTGTATTCAGCTTGTGTTGGTAGCAGTGTTTTATCGAAGGCAGGAGAGCCTGAGGTTGGACAGGCAGTGTGTTTTGTTGCGTTGGAATTTTATATTATTCACGGTTAGAGTTTAAATGATTCTGAGCTTGATTTAAATGACACAGAATTGAACTGCTGTTAAGCTGTGATGTCATTTAGAAGTTGTTGCAATTTAATGTTTTTCTTTTGCAGAGGTCTGACTTTGCCGGAGTTGCCAGTGAAAATTGTGCACTGTCCACACCTTTAACTGATTCAATTCAGGAAGCTGTTTTCTGACTGATCCCTTATCTCCAGGACTGTACATAGACCTGATCAGATAAGCAAATCGACGTGCGAAGGATCACCATGGCTCTCAGCCTGCCTCGGCAGAACTACGAGCTGATGAATCGAGAAACAAGCGGAAGAACCGTGTTTGAATACGACACCATTTCGACTGTGGCAAAGAGCGACACGCTGAAACGAAGTCTCGACAAAGACGAGCTGTCGAACGAGGCACTTGGAATGAACTGCAAGGACAAAAACGAATCAGACAATGAGCCAGACGGGGAACCAGCCGCAAAAATGAGACGAGGCGGTGGCCGCAGGAAGCAGTCGAAACCTATGCGAATGTTTGCAGAACTCGATACGGTAGGGGACGTGGATTCGTCACGATCCATTGCTGATCACTTGGCGACAGAGTCGGACTATGGAAAGGTTGCAGGGACTTTGGCTGCAGCACCTGGTGCTGCTAGTATTCCGCAAACCAGCACTTTTGTTTGTGAACTTTGTCATGAGAACTTCCAGATCGGGAGTGCCCTCAAGGAGCACTTTGACCAGGTTCACACGATGGTTTTGGGTGAAGAGCCGGCGAGGGACAACGCCTGCCCAACAAAGTACCATCTGCTCGGGAAAGAATTTATACAGGAAACCGAAGACTTTGAGTCCACGGGCAAGCTGGATGTAAAGGAAATGGTCTGTACGTTTTCTGAGAAGCAAATTCGTCTCCGCACACCCACACCTAGTGATGACAACTCGGGTACAAGATGTGACTGGGCTTCCATAAGTAAAGATGAAGACCCAAAAGTTTCAGCAGGTGAGTCTGCAAAACTGAACGATAGAAGTTATCACACTGTAGGGAAAGCTCCAGCTGACCCGCTTCAGGTTAAATTCCTGTCTGGTGGGGATGAATCTCAACCAGCTACCAGCGTTAGTTTTGGGTTGTTAATGGATAAGCCTTGCGAGGGCAGTGTTGGGAAGCAAGACTTCGGAGCCTCAGCGCCTGCTTTTGAGGCCGGAGTTCAGAGTGAGTCACATTCACAGGCAGCAGCACCCACATCCTGGGATGCCACAAAATCTCGAATCTTCCATCCTGACGCTTACTGTGAAATCTGCGATCGCGAGTTTTGTAACAAGTATTTTCTGAAGACCCACAAGGCCAACAAACACGGCATCTATGACAACATGTCTGGTATGGAGCCCTCGACTTCGTCTAACAATGAACTGTTCTTCAGTATGCTGCAAACCCAGCCGTCTAGCACAACACCCCCAAAATCGTCACCCCCGAAACAGCCAGGAGATCTGGGTGGCAGCTGCACAGCAAACCGACCACTGCTGTCAGCTTCAGGCATTTCTAATGTTACCGAAGATTCCGGGTCAGTAACTCCCGGGAAGTCATCGTGTTCAGACTCTGACGAGTGCTGTGACATCTGCCAGAAGCATTTCCTGAGCAAGGGTCAGCTGAAGAGGCACAAGCAGGAGGTGCATGGGTTTCCACAGTCGTCTGAGAGTGGCAAGCGTTCAAACATTGCCGGCGTTGGCTCTCCCAGTCCCATGCTCCTGAGCGCTTCCATAGAAAACCCCACTTCTTCACATCCGCTACTTCTTCCACATCTGGCAACTACCACAAATTCTGTTCCAACAGCTTTGTCAGATTTCAGTCGCATGGCTAATCTCAGTAATCTCATGTTCCTGAATCCTTTTAATCCGCCTCTTGCGGTCATTCCACCTCTGTTCCCAACTCCCGGGCTTGGATTCCGGCCAAGCACTCTCGCCATCCCTCAGCTGCCACTTCAGGACGTCCAAAAGGCAGGAAATGCTTCCAGATTTCCAAACGATAGTTCCGCGTTGCCGAACAGCCTGCTGCAGAGCATGGGCGTCTTAAACGCTGAGACTTTGATGGAGCTGTATCGCAAGGAGTTCTGTAACAACTACCTGATGCGATCACAGGAGGCAAGTGGTCGAGGTGGATTGTTTTCTGGCAGTATGACCGGCTTCCAGTCTGGGCTGCCAACGAGTCTGACAGGAAACATGACCTTTCCTTTACCTGGGAAAACGGGCGGCCAGGACTCGGCTATGAACAACGAGCCATTGCTCTTGAAGAAAGACAAACACGACATGTCCGTGGACAGTAGCAGTGAGGTGTGTGAGATCTGCAAGAAAACATTTGTCAACAAAAGCTTGCTTCTCTCACATCTTGCAACGACACACAACATCAAGCAGGAGAGCTGTGACCTTGCTAGTGAACTGATGAAACTCGACAAGCTGAATGAAGAGCATCACTTCGAGAAGGCCATGTTTGGGAACATGGTTGCTGCTAAGCTTGTCGATCGCGTTCAGTGCGACATCTGTAACAAGGAGGTCTGCAACAAGTACTTTCTAAAGACGCACAAGATCAAGGTTCACGGGTGGGACCCGGTCTCCGGAGAACGGGACATTCAGGATAAAACAGCAGCCAAGCAGGCATCGCCCATGCAGACCCAGAACGTCGTTCCGGAACCTCCTATACCCGACATGATGAACGTGGAAAAGCCAAAAGAGGAAGAACTCCTTCAGATGGGGATTGATCCAGAAGCCTACTGCGAAATCTGTAAGAAGGAATTCTGTAACAAGTACTTTCTCAAGACCCACAAACAGAACATACACGGCATTAAGACAACCACCAATCTGCTGGAAAACCGAACCAATTCAGTGGAGGCGTGGAACTTTCCGCCGGTACCTTCGCAACCCAATCCCCTGACTGCAGCCCAGCTTAGTCTTCTGGCCAGCTCTCAGCAGCTGCAGTCGTTGGCACCAGCACTGAACCCTCCACCGCCACTGATGTCCGTGCTTGATTCCGGGGTTCACGACGGTTCCTCGGAGAAGCGGTCGTGGAAGTGGAAGGAACCAGTCAACGCGATGCGTGTCACATGTGAGATCTGTAACAAGGTGCTGTGCAACAAGTACTTCCTGAAGACGCACATGATGAAGCGTCACGGCGTCAACTATGACACGATAACCGGACAGCTGACGAGTGCCACCACCGTTAAGCCCCAGACACCGTCCGAGTACACACCCGCGCTTCCAAGGGACGAAGCCCACCCACCCGATTACTTACCGTCGTTGCAGCACCCAGCACCACAGGCCGCCATTGAGAAACTGTTTCCAAACAACAGAACAGTTGTGAGACATACAGGAATCGCGGAAGACAACCAGAGTCTAGGAGAGGGAGTAATGGAGAACGAGGATGACAGCAGCTCTGCCGGTGGTAGAACCACAGACCGACATGACAGTACCAGAAGCTCTGGAAACGAGGCTGAAAACAGAGCGGCCACGGCGGTGAACATGGTCATGTCAGAGGCAAGCAAGGCTCTTGATTTGACGTCTGCCGCCACAACCGTAATGGCAAAGACGTGGCACGTCCCTTCGGATGGTCACGACAGCGAAGACCGTAAGACGAGCAGTGATTCGCTATCCTGCGATGCAATGCTGGTGACCTCTGGTGTCGAGGTTGCAATGCCTAGACGTGCTGATGATGGTGATCTGTTGCCAGGCGAAAGAGAAGCTTTGAAAGTTCATCCAATGAAGGACATCAATTTGGACGAAGCACACGGATCGTCTGAAGCTAGTTCTCCTTTGTCTTCCAGTTTTGAGGAGAGCAAAAACCATAGTACAATTCAAAGCGGCCTGGCGCTCGGCAAGTTTGAGGGTGTTGCTGTCGAAACTGCAAAGACAGCCATTGCCAATCACATCCGCAGTCAGCAGAAGAAGAGGCTGTTTCGTTGCACTCACTGTCGTGAGCGATTCCAGCTGCGCTCGCACTGTGAGGCACACATCCGCAGTGCGCATCCGCGAGCGGAAGGCTCCGGCATCATGGGTCACCATGTCAGTGCAGAATCGGAAAGAACCAGCAAGAAACAATCCAGCACCACCACCATTGATCCCTCCTCTGCTTCTACCAATCCGCTTGGATATCTGAATGGTTACGCCAGTGCCAAGCAACCCAGTTTTTCCAACGAGTCCACCGAAAGAAAGGACAGTGTAGTCGGGCCAGACGTCATCTCAAAGCAGCCTGTAATTTATGCACAGCCAATAGACCAGACGAATCTGTCGAACATTCTGATGCAGCCGTTTCTGCTGAAAGAGGTTGGTGGAGATAATCACTTTGCGGCTTCTCTTGTGTATCTTCCGGCTCTGCAGAAAATCAACGAACCAGTGTCCGTAACTTTTTCACTGACACCAATACTGCAGCACTAGACACCACGTGAACAATGACATGATCGCATGCGACGATCACATGACGAGTTGATCGCAGGTTGCATTGGTGGTAAATACGGCGTTTTTTCAGTAAATACATGATATATTTATTGTAGATATACTATTTATTTTGTTCGATCTTGATGTTTCTTTGAAAGCCTTTCACCACTTTGTCCTTAACGCATAGGGTCACCACTCTTGTGTTTCCTTGAACTCTGCTTGTCAGTGTGTGTATTTATATACATATATATATTTGTGGATGTTGCTGCGTTGTCAAAATATGAGTAGCGATGTTTGTTTCTGTAGACTGATCGTTCATTTGTCCTAACTTATACGAATATGTTATTGTCGCGATTGTTTTTCTAATTTTGCTAAAAATCAAAAGTTGAACTGTGGTACCAAACACTAATTATGGTTGTTTGCCTGAGTGTACGTGTTATGTCTTAGATGTTCTTAGATGTCTCCAGCAACACAGTCAAAGCTTTTGTGTGTAGAAAGGTGTGTGGTCGATGATATGTGCTCTGTTACGCATCTTGGGGGTGTAGCGATTAAATGTGTCGAAGGAACGTATGCTTACATCTGCATTGTTGACAGTGATACATCGAATTCGATCATGACATTCGTCTGACATTCATGATTCATGGAATATTATTGCATATTCGTTGTCGGAATTGCAGGCTGCGTTTCTTAGGTCTGTTTTTATAAGATATCAGACTGGTTGTTTAATGGGTAGCGACGATGTTTCTTTGGTCTTCTTAGAGACTCGATCTGTTTCTGTTTGTTGTACGATATTTTGTCTTACTTTTCTGAATTCCCCATTGTACCTAGAGCAATGGCTATGACACTTGTAACTCTGGACAGCAGTGCCGGAATGATATGTCATTCTGTTTAACCTCTCCGTCTGACAGCTGCAGAAAATGGTATTTAAGCAATGGCATCATTGATTAAATGACTCATACCTTAATGCCCATTAATAGTCTTTCGGTGAATGCTGAGGTATTTGGGTATTTAACTAAAGGTGCAATTTGTACGCATAAAATATGGATAAGGTATAATTTTGTCAGGCCTAAGGTATTTCAATGCTGGTGTCAATAATTGTACATACTAAGGTGTGTCGTAAAAGGTACTTTTTGTAGACAATGCTGTAATAGTCAACTTCCGCTGGCATGAAAGATGCTGTTTGAACAATCAGTTTAAAACATCAGAGATCAACATCTCAGCGTATCAGGTCTATGATAGGTCAACATGCCAGAGTATCAGGTCTATGATAGGTCAACATGCCAGAGTATCAGGTATATGATAGGTCAACATGCTAGAGTATCAGGGCTATGATAGGTCAACATGCTAGAGTATCAGGTCTGGTCTGTGATAAAGTCAACATGTCAAAGAGTCTGGTCAACAGTAGGTTAACATGTCAGAGTATCAAGTCTGTTGTAGGTCAACATGTCAGAATATCTATCGGGTCTATAATAGGTCAACATGTTGAGTGTGAGGTCTGGTCTATGATAGGTCAACATGTCAAAATAGCCTGTATGTAATATGTCAAGTTAAAGTATCAGGTCTATCGTAGGCCATTTTGTCAGACTGTAATTATCGTCTCTATGATAAGTCAACATGTTATGGAGTATAATGCAAAAGACTACATTGTATTAATGCAGGACCTTAGGTTCAAATGTCGTCTTAAATGACGATCATACGATGGTCTGTTTGTAATTTTGTCAATATACCTCATTAATTGCTAATTGTCTGTAATTTAAAGTTTTCCTTGCTTAAGTTTTACATTATTTTACAGTTAGCTTCAGATTATAACGGCACCACCTTTGTCTGTCTGCTTTTGCTTTCATGCTCTGGACCTAAAATATCTCAAATTACTACTATTTTCACAGCAAGCCACCAGTTTTATATATATATATATATATATATTACTTAAATTTTGGGCAAGTAATGGCTATGCTCTAAATATCAGGCATGTATATATTATGCATTTCTATGTATGATATATATTAATATGCACTTCTTTTACAACTAGGTACATTGTGCATATATATATATATATATGCTTGTGTGTATTCATATTTTACATGTCCCATTAAGCCTTGAAAATTATTGATTAATAATAATTATGAATGTAATTATAGTTACTAATAAAGAATTTATTTTTTAACTTTTAGAACCTTCAAACAATACATAATAGTTTGAATGTGTGCAAACATATTCTAAAGCTTGAACTTGGTTCATTTGTGAATGATGGTCTTTGGCTAAAAGATATATTTATAACAGAATCCTCGACAATTTAGCCTTTGGCGAAATTGTACCGTTTTGCACAACCCAGACTATTTCCATTTACGAAACTAAAGATGAAATTTCATGTTTTTTTTAAAAATCTATCCACAATTCAGTTTCTTTTTGGCTGTCAATGTTTAATCTCACTGTCAGAATTGTGGGATTATTGCAGAGGATTTTCTTTTCCAGTTCTTGCTGATTTGATTATGTAGAGCATTTGTGATTTAACTGATGCTTGCGGTGCACACGACTGTTGATGGTTACTGCCATAGGTGGCGCTGTGTTACATTACAATATATTACATTTCAGTCCTTTACATTACTGGTAATTAATAATGTTCCCAGAGCTGGTTAACTGATGTGCATGCAACAGGATTGTCCGTAAAATTTTTGTGTTGTCAGTATTTTTGAAAAGTATTTGATGATGTCCGAAACGCATGCATAAATCCTTATGGATATCTGAAAGCTACGGCTGGGTAACTAAGATTATTTCAAGGGTATCTATAACTTATTTCTCACAATCTGTCAATAGCAGGGTATTGTGTGGAAGTCTATTAATTAAGTTAGGTGTTTGGATTGCTGGATTGCTACTGTTGCGTTTGAATGTTAACAACACCTTTCAGACGCCTTTGACAATAAATGTACCATGGCTGATTAGGTGAACTGATAAAAGGACCCTTAAGTATCGCATCACATCTGACCTTACCTTACCTTTCATTAATTTGCGATACTTGTCGTACCCTAGAGAATACCAGTTTGGGCGGTGGTTCCCTGTCTTCGTTTTTGCTTCTCTGTGACATCGGTTTGTTGGCCTGGCTCCCCCAGCGTCCGCATGACAATAGATGCTCGGTAGAGACAGCCAGGGCCTTCTTGGTGCTGGCCGTACAAGGCCTCCCTTCCCCTATGGGGAAGCATGAATTGAATGAATGTCTCCGACACTGAAAATACTTGAAGGGCGATGCATGGATCACGGCCGATTGACCTGCTGAGGGAACAATGAGGAGAGCACAGTGTCTGATGTGCTGCGTTTCAGTCTGGCCCTGTCTCTCTCCACACAAAAGGCTATAGCTGTACCCTTAGACTAGCCCGGTCACGGGTATGTCGGACACAACTGGCGTAGTAATCGGGCAATCATTGTGACCTACAGCGAGACACTTGCGCGGTGGGAGTGAGAGCTTTCGCAGGGTTCCAAAACCTGCCACATTTCTCTAATGAGGGCTTATCAGATCGAGCAAATTTTTAAAAGTTATTAGCCGAGGTGTAGGGGAGGATTCAGGGTTTGGTATTTTAAGACACACACCTGTGCCACACAATCTGTCAATGAATGGGGTTAATGGTAGCCCTCCATCTTTCACCTGGCATCTCTCAGTTTATAGACCACCATAACTCGGCTTTGTTCCCAACTGACGTTCTGAGTCACTTCGGCCAAGTTGTATTGTTAAATTGACAAAGCTACTGACAGGTCGTTGAAGCGCTTCTTCACTAGGATGGTTTGTCAGTGCAATTCCTTGTACCTTCGAAAGCTGCCTGCTAATAGATGTGGGGATTTAAAAGAACGTGGCAAATTTTTATAGCGCCAGGCGCATTACAATGCACAACCATGACTATCGTTGCAAAGGAGACATGACACGGAGTGATGAGAGGACTTATCCGTAGCCGGAACTGTTTGCCATAGCAATAACTGTTACCGTGGCGATAGATTAACCTTAGCTGCAACTGTAACCATAGTGATAATTGTTACCATGGCAACAGCTCATTCTTAACTGTAACTGAAACCATAACGTTAACTATTACCATGGCAGCAGATTATCTTTAACTATAACTGTAACCATTGTAATAATTGTAACCATGGCAATGGATGAAACATTCGCCAACATCATGAAGTTAAATAAGTTTATGCATATGTTTGGGGAGCTCACGTCTGGGGCCTAAACTATGGGGCACAAAACTAGCTGTCTTACAGAAGTTTGCGCCTATGCAAGGGTGGAACAAAGCGCCTCACCTCACTCCTAAAGTACGACTTCATTGCCGGGACCTTAAGCAAGCTATTAAGCACAGCTCCTTAGCAATACAGTTAATTCTTGGCTCTATAATTTAGCACTATTATTTTAAAATTAAGGAATTTTGAATGTTGAATCTTAGTACATTAACCTATGTGTACCAGAAATCATTTTGGTTCAGTGTTTCACAAATGTTTCTATATATACATATATGTGTATATATATGTGTATATATGTATGTATATATATATGCACCTTTGCGTGTTTTCTGGTAGGTGAAATTTGTTTGAAATGACTCTTGTGTAATCAAATGTTACAGTTTTAAAATTCTTGATGCTCCCTTCACACAGTTATGCCTGCAAAACTGTGTTACGACAAGACATGTACGCTTTTGCTTTGCATTTGTGTAGAAGGTGAGAGAAGGAAAAGGAGAAGCGATGTTTTTAGTATCAAAATCCTGATTTAGTTTAAATGCTTGGGAGTCGATTTTAAAGTCTGTTGTCGTGTTTTCCTGCAGGTGTTGCAAATGCTGTATCGGTTAGATACTCTGCTAGTTTTAATATTCTCTGCTGGTTGTTTTTTATACTGGCTTTGTGTTGGACGATGGCAGGTTTGTGCTGATTTACTCTCCTATGCAGGTTTGATATTCTATGCTGGTCATCGTTGGTGTGTGTGTGCGTGTGTGTGTGTGGTGTGGGGGAGGGTAGGGAAGGGGAGGGTGTGCGGCGGCGTCTCAGCGTTTACTTTTCAATGCTGGCCTTTTATTCAGCGGCGGCGGTTTGTATTCTTCGCTGGTTTGCTGTGCGGACCTGATTTGCTTCGCTGTTCGCGGCCGATGGGGGTCTGATGGCGGGCAGCTTATTCTCCAGTTTGACGGAGAATCAAAAACCTTGATGGGAACTGGCCTAACAAATGACTCGTCGCCGGAGATGACGCTCCAGTGAGCTCCTATTAATTGGCTTTCTTGGCAATTAATCTTGCAAATGGCTTCCGCCGCCTTTGCTTGGCAGATTTTAACTGGCCATATATAGATAGGATCTGGATTAAATTACCCATCTGGACATCTGCTTTGTTTAATCTTGGTTAAATTTGATGCCAACTCTAGTCGAGCCATCTGGCCGCTATTTTTAGAATCCACTCCTATCCTTCACCAAAGCGCGGCTGACTGACGGACGGTTGATGCTGCTGCTGCTGTGCTGGTGGTAGTGGTGCTCCCAGAGTTGCTAGGCTTCTCATCTCCAGTATTAGTCAGCCAGATTGTAAATTTTAACTTTCCATAAATTTCAGCCGAATGACCTTTGAGTGCTGCCATCCCTTCCCCGCCGTTCTTCCTCTCGGGCGCTCTCAGCCTCCGCAGCCCGGTCGTGCTGCTACTGCTGATATATTTGCTAGGCTGGTAGGCTCTCTGCAGGCTATCCATCGGATCCCGGCAGCCAGGCAGTTTATAGTATCAGAGTTCCTGGCATACCATTAACAATCTGTTCGTTTACACATTCCTGGAAACTAGTTGTTATAGGATTCACACAGCTCTCCAAATTGGAAATTAGGTCTTGGAAATTAGGAATAGCAGGCGCTTGATTAGCGTTCGCCTGGAAATAAATCCTTTATTTCACTGCAATACTGAAATTCTGTACTGGTTTTTATGTTTTCAGACTTTTGCCTCAGGTTGTCTGGATTTTTCTTAACTTTTCACAACGAAGTATTAACTGTATTAACTGCATAGGGAGACACAGGAACTTGCTCATTTCTGGCTTGGAGAAATCGTCGTATCTGATTCATTTTCTGCTTAATTTTCATTTCCTGTTGTTTTGTCGTCTTACAGCTTTGTTTTCATTTACTGCCGCGTGTCATAGTTGCAGTTGTTGTTTTTGACTGTTTGGTTGTTTTTCCATTAGAGTTGCCATGGTGTTTTTTCTTGTCGTATAATCAAAGTATTTGATGGAAAATGTCAATAAATTTGAGTAAATTGATTTCTAAAAATTCGTTCAGACTGTTCTGCGTTCATTGTGTATGCGTCATTATCTGTGCATCACATCAGTGCCTCTGGTGGATAAACTAGGGTTTCCACAGCATTAAGCAGTTTTCCACTGGAATGCCACTGATCTGGCTTTAAATTCTTGTGGAGATATTGAAATATTCTTGCGTGCCATTGTTAGCGGTTCACTAGACAAGTTGCCTACTAAACTAGTTGCCAGTTAATCATCGCACACTGCTGTGGTTGGCCATTACGCTGGTTGCTTGTTACACTTTTGCCTTTCAGACTGGTTACCTGCTATGGTGGCTACCTGTTAAATGGTTGCCCGTTATGACTCCTACCCACTACATTGGTCGTTCTGCTGAGTTATAGGCTACATCATTTACATTGGTTGCCCTGCTGAATTATGTGCTACACGAGCTACATTGGTTGCTCTGCTGAGTCATAGACTACACCAGCTACATTAGTTGCTGTGCTCAGAAATATCATTTACACCGGCTACATCAGTGGTGTGCCAGTTTGCTTACTGCCCTTCATCAGTGGCTTATTCAGACCAGGTTTTGATATGACTACCACAAGTCAGAAAACTGAGTAACGTGGTCAGGTGTTCTTGCTTAGGCGACTGGCTGCCTGCATGAACACAAAACTGTCATGTCATGTAGAAAATGGAAAAAATCTGTCTGTAAGACCTGTCTAAAAACACATAATTGGAGAATGACCACAAATATAAATCAAGCTGAAACCTATGACTTATGACAAGTACATGTAATTTATCATCACTGACTAATGTAATGTATATAGCCCTGAAACCGTTATCCTGGTCAGCAGAGGTTGTTGTGTAGGTCTGCTGTAGTCAATTTTATAACTGTTTAATCCTGACCATGGCCACAAAGCGTAGGCTTGCCAAAGGTGAAAGTGCAACATTGAGTTTTCATTTAGCCAATACTTATGGAAGTAAATAAAGTGTTATGTGTTAGGGTTAGGCAGTAGACAAGGAGGGTTAAGGGTCCTGAGATGTCTTTGAGATGAGCAACCACTGTATGGACAGCCATTTATATCCTTAATCAGGAGAGATCTGAAAATAATTATTACTGACTAAGAAAAATTGCATTTTAATGGCTAAGCTTCTTTTTGCCTTTTCTCTGTACAATTAAACGAAAGTCCAAGTAGTTGAGGTAATTCTGGGTTTATTGTTAGGCTTACTGTTAATAAATAGGATTGTTTAAAAACAATTCTTGTCAACAAATTTTGACTAGTTTTGGAGCAAGTTTTATGTGAAAGTGATGTAGGTTTAGCCAAAATTAACAGACATACCCGCAATGAAATGCTAATATAATACACAGGTAGAAAATACTTTTATTTTCAGCGCTTGATCTCTCTAGGGTTTCTATGGTGCTTTTGTACCCCATGTGTGAATCTGTGAAGGCTGCAAGGTCAAATTACAGTATTTTATAGTCCAATGGTGGTACATGATTTCCTCAGCACTGAAAACTACAATGAGCACAGTGTCCTGCTGCTTGGCTTAATTTGCGTTAATAACCGCCAGGATGGGTCGTGGAGTCATTGTTGGGTGGTGATGAAGCCTTTTAAAAATTTCTTTAATCTGTCCGACGCCTCCTACGATCCTACATCGGACATGAGACTGGTGTTCGGGGCTTGGCATTTCCTAGTGCAATTTTAATTATCATTTCACAGCCCAATGCCATCTGTCTGCAATAAATTAATAAAAGTGCATTAAATTTACAATATATGGTAATGAAGACACGATTGGCTGCCGTGACATAATGGCTGTCCAAATTGACTTTAGTTGCGCCTTGAAGTGAAATTTACACACACTCGCCGCCTGACCGCGTGTTATTGTGCTTAATTTTCCTACTGCTTCATATTCACAGCCGGCTCGCTGACCGGAATGGATAAGCAAATGCAAATATTCTAATGGTACGTGGAAATAGATATTGGTCGAGCGGTCGCCGGCGACGCCGCCGTTGTTGAATGGCGCCCGGGTTTTATCGTTCCGTATTGAAGGTCATGTTTGCGATGCAATTATTGGATTTTTAAGTATAATTCTAATAATAAAATGGAACAAGTTTGATTGATGTATATATTTAGCGTCGCGCGGTTGCCAGCGTCGACCGGCTCGGGCGGGTTGTAGTGCAGAAGCGTTTGCGAAATTATCGGACATAAACTGTCCGGGAGACTTGGGAATGTTGACCAACTCTCCGTGATAAGCACATTTATCGATCCGTTCTTTGACAGAATTAAAACTATTCTCAGGGCTTTATTATGCCATTTCTGCCATAACGACTGAACGTGGGCCAAACCATCTTGCATGTGTAGATGCTTAATTAAATTCAATATGCCATAAATTAAACGCGCAAAACTGCAACATGCTATGCGTTGCTCACCCTAGTGGATTGGAGCGGGTGGGGGTGGGGGCGTGGGGCAGGTGGGCTGCCTTCAGTCTCTGTTGAAAAGCAAGTCACGGTTTGGCCAAATTATTAAACGCGATGACAAAATCTTGCAGAATTGTTCGGAAAACAGATTGTGATAATTTCATTTTAACCACTTTACACCGGTAATTACAAATCCTTTCCTGACTCTTCCTCTTCTCCTTGTCTCTGTTTCCGCTCCAATTCCAAACACCATCCACCATAGCCGTGTGACTGTTTGCCTACCTGACTCTTGGATCTTGAGCGGGAACCGAACCCTTACTGCCTATGGATTTTGTTTTGACAGAGCGCCTGTGAATAAGCTGGTTCCCGCGACTTAGCTTTCGTTGTGTGGTGTAGAAATCTCGAGATTACGATTACCTGTGAGCGCGATTGCAATGCACATTTATGCACTACTACAGTTGTTAGTTTCAGTTACAGCCAAAGTTCCATACCAAAAGGTCAACACCATCAAATAATTGTATTATTTTTGTTTTATCTACCCTTCATCCCATAGGAACAAAAAATGGTGCAAGAGCAGGAGTAGTAAGTAGACTCTTAGAGTAGATAATGAATCTCTTGAATAAATGTCTTGAAGACATTTTACAAGTCCTTTTGCAGCAGCAGCAGCAGCAGCAGCAGCAGCAGCAGCAGCAGCAGCAGCAGCAGCAGCAGTGTAGAAGATTAATAGCACACTACATTTATTTCTGCTACATTTGTTTCTATTAACATTTACTACATTTCATAAATTCCTACATTTAATAAATTTTACATTACATAAATTATTAAATTACATAAATTACTACATTTGTTTCTATTAACCTATATTGTCCAGAATTAGATTTGGCGAATGAAAGCAATGGAGTGCTAGTCCGTGGGCAGGGACCAAATGATTGAGAAATGCATACCTAAGAGATATAGGTGAATGCCCAACCCCTAAAATTGCACCCGAACTTTCACTTCTACAATCATTTCCGTTATTATTACTTTTATTTAATTCTAACTAAATTTGTTAATTGTAATGAATGCTTTGTGTTTTGGGGTCCACAGTAGAAATATTGGAACTAATGTAATGAATAACATGAATACTTAGTGCAAGTGTTATTCTGGTGCAGTTCTGCTTTAACCAAAAGGTCCTCGAGACCTCAACATCATGCTTCTGAGAATCTCTGTGGAGGCATGTAAACAAGGGTGTTACATTTGCCTACACTTGTTTAACTGGCACACAAGTATTTACCTCTATGATACCAGTTCAGCTGATAGCACTTGAGTTACCTCATCCAATAAGCACTGTAGCACGTCTGCCTCTCTTTACCCGCCATGCAGCTGACTGAGTTTTTACAAATGGTGGTCTATAAAAGCTGATTACACGTACTATTACAGATCCATGCTGTACAACTCGGGTAGAGTTATTCAAATTACAATAGACTATCTAGGAACTAAAGAAATCGGATACCTAGTCGTCGTCATCATTTGATTCTGATACTATCAGCCTTTTATTAATGATAATGCTCATCATCTGAATGATACTATCGTTGCTTCATATTGTTGTCAGCCTGATAACTGTGTGGCTGGCTGCCTGTCATCTTAGAGCAATATCCCTTTCAGCTCACTGCACCATTTGTATGGTGGCTGCACTTGATGGCTGCAGTGAATTGCAGCATGCCACCTTTGATATGAATCTACGTCTTCATAGCTCGTAGCTGCAGCCTTGCAATCTGGCTCGTGATATATTTTATTACATGTTCTCTACTTTTTCGCTTATTTTTCGACAGGCGGACGAGAAGACTTGAAGAGTTGGCATGTAATTAACGTTAGAACGCGGATTCAAATGCGGCTTTTCATCTCTTTTCTCTGCACACGTCGTGCGAGCGCCGGGCGAATCGCACAAAGGCCGATAATGAACAAGAGAACATTGGAGGAGTGTTTTAGGATTTTGAATCCTGTCCTGAATGCATTCTTCGCACCTGACCTGCAAAACAGACGCGCGCCGCCGCGTTCTTATAGGGCTATAAAAGGGAGTCATGCTAATAGAGCGAAGCCTGACAGATCGGGGTCGGCAGCGCAGAGATGTACATCATTACCAGCTGCTGCTGATGCTGCTGCTGTTGCTGCAGAGCTCGGTTGCTGAGACTGCATTGCCAACTTCTTGCATTTTGACCTTGTATTTTGGTCTTGATGGCAAGGCCCCTTGCGAGTCCTCTTCAGATGAACACTGTTGCTATTTCGGTGTTGTGTCGTTTAAAATTAATTGAAGATCAACAAAGCTGCTCTTATCCATTGCGAACATCTCAGAACAAGACTTCTTGCCTTGCCATCTGTCATTTGTCGTGCTTGCCATATCTCAGTAAGCCTACTCGTGCACTAAGCTCGATATAAACTTTAAATGCACCTAAAAATAAGTACATTTGCATGTATTCAAACATTTTTGCTGTTTGCTTACTGCTGAACTTTTTAATCTTAATGATCTTTAACACTAGGCTAGCATAGGCTGCACTTCTGTGTGTTTTAAAAGGCGCTATATTAATTGTTGTATAACTAATTCATATAGCACCATAACATTCTCACTGCTAAGGTTATTACATGTTGGGCACATTACAACACTGCGTCAATGGTAACTATCTTGCCTCTGAGCTGTTCAAGTATCAACAAACATTCACATTAATAAAACAAGCTAAATATTACATTACATCACACAATGTTATTTCAAGTTGCAGTACATATTGCATTGCATTGCATTATGTTTCATTACATTATAAAGCTTTGTTATGCTATTATATGCATGCAATTCTATTGAAGTATTATTAATCACTGTTAAGTGGAACGGCTTGCAAGAAAAATATGGCTGTGGCTGGTCGCTGAAGAGGCGTCTGTTCAGTTGATAAATTTCCAAGTCCAACGAGTCATTGTGAAATTGGATAACAGTAATTAGCCATCAGGAACAAATTCAGTGTTCTCTTCTGAACAAAAAATTCGACTTGGAGAAGAATAGTGATTGCGGTCAAGAGATGGGGTCATTAATCAAATCTATCAAACCTCTCAAGTGAACCAGATATGAAATTTGCACAAGTAATAATTACAAAACTGTTGTCTGACTAAACTGAATGTCATCTCGTGAAGTTCTTTTCTGCCTTTTGTGCAATTAACTCTGTGGAAGAATTGAAGGCTTTGGCAGATCTCTAAGCTGATTGAGGAAAAGGGGAGATTCTGTAGATTGCAATAAAATTATAATCACAAAATATGAAATGCTACTAATTACTGATCAATGATAATAAGAATTAAAGTTAGGATTTGAATCAGATTCTTTGATGGCTCTACAGAAGTGTAGAAAAAAAATAACATTTCATAATGATGATGATGATGATTGATGATGATGATTATTATTATTATCATCATCACCATCATCATTATTATTATTATTATTATTATTATTTGGTCTTGAGGGATCATTTTTACCATAGGTAAAATTAATAATTGATAATAATAGTTCAAAGTCTATAGAACTCAAAAAGCATTTAATAATAATAAAATCAATAATAATTGTTAGGATGCAAATTATGTTCTTTTAACTGTAATGATAATTGTTAGTTAATAAGCCAATTGATACTAATAGTACGTAATACAAATTTTATTCAGTAATGATAATACTATTTGATAATAATATTCAATAATATTTATTTTGATCACAATAAATTATATAATATTAAAATTTAGAGGTTTAAGTACCACTTGCCAATGATTTGCATTGACCGGGAGGCTCCAATGACACAAAACTAATTAAATCAAAAAGCAAATTAATTATTCATGATGCTTACACCTCGTACTGATGCCAAAATGAATTTTAAATATCCATTAAAATGATTATTAAGTTGCAGATTTGCCTGAGTCCAGGTAAATTGGAAATGACCTTACAGTAATTGAGATGCTATGTGTAATGTGTATGCCTACATAAGAAAGACATATGCACAGTGCCAGCTGCAAGCATTAAGTTTAGGTATATTTTACATACTAATTATTATTAATTGGTTAGAACATACATGAAAATTATTTACTGGCAAAGAAGAGCTACAGTGTACTGCAACCAGATTGTTAATGTGCAGATTTTTACCTGCTACCGTACAAATACAACAGTAGTGTGTGGCTACGTGCCATGGAGATTTTGCTCACTTAAGAGTGGCCACACTGGAAGTAGAGAGAGAAGCTCAAGAAGACTATAATGCTAGTTGTTGTGCATTAGGATGTTTCTCGGCTTGGGCAGTATTGTTGTTCTATGTTATATCTGTATTTATAATTATGTAGAGCCACTATGTAACAACTAGGCATCAGTTGGGAGTGCTGAGAAGCAACCGTGTGAAAAAGGAGTTGCTCAGCCTAGATCCTTACATGAGTCAGTGGAGAGCTTAGCTGAGGCTCAGACTCACTCTTCAAGTTTCATTACATTGAAGTGCTACTGAGTAGTTTGTCCTGGTGCAATATAAATTTACCAATACAATGCAATTGTATAGATACACAATACGATATTATGAATTCATGTACAGATATTATATTTACATATATGTGTAAACATATATACCGTATATAAGACCAGTAATCGTGTCATTACAATTACAAATTACATTATCAGAATGAAGTAGTTGCAGGACAGATTGGTAAAGTAATCGGAATAAAGTAGTGGTCTATTTTCATACCACAACTAGAGTTCAAGTAGGCAGGGTGTGATTTGTGGTGTAAACAGTGGGCAGGCAGGAGGAAAGGGCTGTGGCATGAGCATATAATTAAGTTTTAAATGCTTCCCAGTGTGGGCATGAATATCTTAACCAGCGAGTGCAAAATCTCCCCTTCACCTGCAAATTAGGTAAAGTAACATTGCAGCTGGAATGTGTAAAGTATTATGGTTGTATCTTCCTACAAACTCATTAGGGCTGTTTTGCTGTGGCTAGAGAGAAGCTTATGTTGATGATTAAGTTACCTAGAAAGAATAGATGCAAATAATTGATGACTAGTGCACTTGAAGCGTTTAAATGTTGGTGGCAAATATAATTACACAGTTTCATTATGTATATATAATGTATATATAATGTGTATATACACAAGGCATATATATTTATATGTGTGTGTGCATATGGATAGCTATATTCATATCACACTTTGAGTGTAAAGTGGACTGAACTGAGTGGGAGTTATTTAAAATTGCTTTTAATTAACATTGTATTACACTTTCTAATAGGATGCAAACTGAATTTTTAGACTAAACTGCACCCTTCGACCTCTGCCTGTCTGCTTGGGCTTGTTGTTGAGTCATGTAGAGTGATGGTGGGAATTAAGAAGGGAGGATGGGGAGGAACAGGATAAGGAGAAGGGGGTCCATGTTTCTTTTGTTCAGGGTGTTGTGGTCCCTCCTACAGATGCTCAAAGAACTGCTGTGTAATTTTAAGGCCTGGGGCGACGGTTTCACAGTGTCCCTTTAACGGTCTGTTGCTTTGTACCTTTGCCCATCTGTCTGCCTTGTCTTCGTGATTTTGTTCATAGCAACTGGGGTGGTTCATACGTTGTACATGCATTGTATGTATGCTGTATGTCGCGTAAACGACGCCTCACTCAGGTGACGGAAATATGGCATGTTAACAAATGCATTACTTACTTGTTCATATGTTGGCTCTTCATTATGGAGTTTAGGGTTTAAACCCTGACTGGTAAACCTATAAAAGAACAAACAGCTCTTCGATAATGTGCTTGCTATGTTAGAGGTACTTAAAATGTTCTATAAAAATGTCCACATACATAAACATTTGCACATACATTAAAAACATACATACATGTATATATATATATATATACACATATGTACATATATGCATATAAAATGGAAACCTAGGCCACTTATTTCCTTGAGTTTCAAGGTTTGGCAACTAAACGCTCATGTCAGTTAGGCAAAGAAGACTCAAATATTCGAGTGGGAGATGCTAATGTCACTTCTTTTAGGCCAGATGGAGTTTTTAAAACTGAGTTGGAAAATTCGATTTTAGAATTTCTCATAACTGTTTGGAGTGTGTTTATTAATTATACATAACTGTAATCCAGTGGTTCATTGGTTCTACTCTTGCCTAATAGTGCAGTGTGTATGGGTTTGAATCTCCCCTAAGATCCTTTGATCAGTTCCTAAGATCAGTTGATCCTTTGGTATTGGATAATGGTATTAATGTATGTATGTACCGGTAGCATTGTAATGCCACACAGTTGGCATACATGTACTGGTATTAAAGTATGTATGTATTTATCTAAACATTTGTGTAGATCCTTTTAAGGACCTGTCAAAAGTGATTGAGCACCAGTAGTGGTGCTAGATAGTACAGACATAATTAATATTAATAAGTAGGGTGTAACCTTTGGGTTTATTCTTGAGCTTGCTGTTATGACAATGCCTGCAGTGGAGTTAATGGATTAAAACTTCTTATCCTGTTGCCAGCTTCTATAAATTCGTTGTTGAGTACTTCTAAGTGTTCTGTTTTCTTGGCAATATTCTTCTGCTTCTTCGTCGGGTCCTATATTTGTCTTTGGACACTTTTATAACTTGTTAGAAATGCTCTTGTCTGTCTTTGTCCAGGTCTCTGTCTGTCTGTCTGCTTCTCTGACTCTGAACTCCGGTATATTTGTGACAACTGCTGTGTCTGTCTGCCTGTTTGTCTGTCTATGTGTATCAGTCTATCTGTGTGACTCTGTAGTTTCTGTCTCTGCATCTTTATTGCTGTCTTATTCTGTCACTGTTAATGACTTTGTCATGCTTTCTGTCTGTCTTTCTGTCCGTCTCTTGCAGTCTGTCTGGTTTTCTGTCACTGTGAACTGTTTGTCTATGCCTTCCTCTTCCAGTGTTTTGTGAAATGGAATGTTTGTGTTTTGTCATGTTTACTTTGCTAAGATTTACTTTATGGCATGTTTGGTAGTGCTGCATGGCTTTTGTTCCGAAGCTTTAACTACTCTTCCTTAATTTGGGTCTTTGTGTTCAACTAATTTGATTGTCGTCTTTCGCCATAGGCAGCAGGAATACAGCATTTTTATATTACCTTACAGGTACTGTAATGTAATATAAACGGGCCTTTTTATAGCGCCACTTCAAAGGAAACTCCTTGGCAACACTCAATCACGACCATGCAAAACTAAACTTCTATTGAAAAAGATGGTTTTGAGCCTTTGACAGAATGAAGGCTAAAGGTTTTTGCCATAATTAATTAGGTATTTAATTAAGTGGTAATACTCACTGGTAGTCACATACTGCGTGATAAAATTACGTTTAAGTCTGTGTTCATGTGTCTGTTTCAATATAAGTCTGTTTTTTAGACATCCCTAGTCAGAGGATTCAATTCCCTGTCCAAACGTCACTGCCACTGCTTAATTTTATTTTTGTGCATTTTCTAATTAAGTTTATTTAAGTGACATTTACTATCCACTTTGTGTATTTTTAATAAAAACCAGATTAATGTTTATGCATTGCAATGATATTTACATCAAAGTGGAATGACTCGTGTGGATGAAGAGAAGCACGGCTATGGTTTTATGCTTTAACAAAAATGCTCGATGTTTCTAGTGAAAACATCATGCAGATTTGACAGGGTTTTATTGCCCAAATATATATCACGTATTGCATGGATGGATTGTGCAAATTTGCTCGATCAATCAGTTGAATCTCTGTATGCCAGAGATAGAATTCACTGGATTTTGAATGAACTAAATGTAAATGTTAATGTGCACATTTTTCTATAGCGATTGTATAGTTTCAACCCTGCTCATTTTTCAGTGAGTTAATCGGGTGAGATCCTTCACCACTGCTGCCTGTTTGAATGGACGCCACTAAAATAGATCAAGTCACAATTTCCACAGTCAAGTATAAGAGCTTTGCTGTGGTTGGCCCATCTTTTTTGGAATAGGTTGCCCAGCAACCTATGACATGAACCCCTTGGCCTTTCTTTGTTTTTTTTTCTATAATTGATTGAAACCCTTTTTGTGCAATTGTGGTTTTGGGTTGTCAGGTGGCAGCATCTCTAAGAAGTTTCTAGTGAAGTGGTGCTATATAAACTGCGATTACAATTACATCTGTGTTGATTGGCTGAGAATTTGGTTTGTAACATGAAGTTTTTAATGTACAAGCCTCACCTGAGACCATCTCTGTGCAAGGATGCTGAGAAAGCCCTTACATTACAATCGATTGATGTGGCGCCGTTAAAAATGGTGGTATATAAATACAGAATAACAAATAATGTAGGCATCGCTAAAACGTTGAGCAAGATCCTGATTCCTTGGACACCTTCCTCGTGTTTCCCTTGATTGTTCCGAGCCACACCTTCACTGAAGAAGCAGGCCAGGAGCCATGATTTAGCAAACATAGAATACACAAGTAGTATTAGTAACTATAGCTCTGAATATCGGAATGTTCCAGAGTCCCATCATTAGGTGCATTTGAAATGAATATTTTACCATTTTCACTCAGAGAATTAAACTGAGATGTAAAGCTTTAAAAATGCCATTATATATAATATATGCATTTCAGGATTTGAAGTTGGGGCAAAAGTGATGTTAAAGGTCTGACAAAATGTTAGATGCGTTTCGGAAAGGGGGCAGGTTGTATGTCCTTTATGGGCCCCCTAAATCTGTCACTGAGTACAGAGTGTTTCCTCTTGGGAACTTCCTGAGAACACCCAACTGTTTATCTTGGTACTCCAAGAAAAATTGAAACCGGCTGGAGTTCAACAAAAAAGTGAAAGTCACTAAATCGACTTTTACTCTTGGCGATCAGTTAATAGACAGAGTATAATAAGTAAACAACGGTAATTATTGCGTTAGTTACTTTCCAGAAGGGGAGGATTTTGGGACATGAAGCAGTTTGTGTTGGTTTTCTTTTTAGATGTAAAATAACACTGGATGGTCTTTACATTTCAGTCTTGTTTTGAATCCATTTAGCCTTGGATAATATTTACAAATGAATGGTGTTCACAATAAATGCTTATGGCTCTGGATATTATTGTCTAACAATTTTCATCTACAGTCAGATCTGAATTTTGTTACACTAACTGAAGGCAACAAAATCAGTAAAATTTACAAGATCACCGTAGTGGATGGTTTTGTTACATGTTGTATGACGTTTTGTCACATATAATGTCACATCTTGTGTCACATGTTTTGTAATATGTTTTAATGTAGCAGCTAGGTCTACTGAATGGGTGTAAGTTGAACATACCTCAACATGCAAGCTGCTTTTGTGGCTTGCTCAAAATGCAACCATCATTTATTATCAAATGGCGAAACGTGTGTACTGAAATCTTGTGGCAGCTGTTCTGCTATGCATAACTAAAGTTGTATAAAAAACTATGGCATATTTATGTAGCTCCTTTCTTTAGAAATTGCTCTGTGAAATGTAATGCAGTCCAAATACTGAAAAACCTTAACCAAGCAAATAAGACATGTATTTTACCTTAAGGCCAGCATTTGTATTCTTTGTCAGTGCCAAGTGTTTTATGCTGTGCCCTGTGCAGCCACATCACCATAGTTAGCAATGGAATTTTTACCCCAGGTTCAAACCTTGGAGCGTTATGGGGTGAAAATCTAAGTCTCAAATTTCAAAATAAGAGGTAGTGTTTGAAAGATTAATGCTTCAATCCCTTACTTCTTGGTCTATAAGTTGTAGGATATGAAGAATGTTAAGACGTCTCCAGTAAATACATGAACACTGTTGTCATTGCTGAATGTAGAAAATGGATGAAACCAGTTTACTAGGTAGAAGCCTTGAGAATAAATGTCCTCATCTTGAACTCTGGCCATATTCTGATGAAATATGGAAACTGAGATGTGCAAAATTCCTTTTTTCTATCCATATTCTGTGCCATTTGCATATGTCTTCAGTTCCTTGTGAAATTCACTGCCTTGGTGCTGTAAGAATGCTGAAATAATCAACTTGTCAAAACTTGGTGTTAATCATTTTTTCTTTTGTTTACTGCTATCTTTATTGTAATTTGGCCTAGCTGAAGAACTTCTTCTGAACTGATGTCGTGTGAACAGCTGGATAGGTAACTTAACAAACAGTACATTATATTTTTGCCTATTGCTTTTGAACCTGTTATTGCAGTTATAGTTTTATTACTAAAATTTACTGATTTTATGTAGTGACTTGTCGATGTTTGCATTTATTGTAGATAATATTGGATATTTTTGCAGCTATCATTATTAAATTAATAATAATTATTATTTCTTTTTCAGTAGTAGTTTTATTAATGTATTTGTTATTACTATTGTAATTGTTGGCCCTTAGCATTGAAAATCCACTTCTGTTGTAGTGGCGGTTTTGGGCTCCGATTATCGGTTTTTGAGTGATAAGTGAACCAATCATGGAGATTTGACATGGCTCTTATTTGCCGGCGTCTTGTGTAGCTTCAGGGAAAATGTGTCAGCCGTCTTGGATTCCTATCGGGGGCCCTACAACGTAATCTCGTTTTTATGTTACAGTTTGTTTTGACAGGGCATAAACGTTGGAACAGTTTATTTCATTTCACGTTCAAACCTGGCTCTTGTGTGGCGGAAAATTCGGCGTAGTAAAACGTTGCCATCTTTTGTTAATTAGTAGGCGCGTAGTGACAGCAGAATTCACTATTACTTCGTACCTCGGAATAAATTGCCCGGTGGTAATGTCAGACTATGACTATACGGTGATAATACTCTGGCCGGTGGAGATATGTCTGCCCAGAGGCCTTATAAATGACCCCCTCGTCCAGTTGAGTGGTCACTGGGCGGCCAGTGTTTGGCCTTTATGAATTGTTCGTTATTGGGTTTCATTTCTGCTTGGCAAACAACAAGACACTGGCAAACATGGAGCTGTAATAGCTACCCCTTGACTCCATCTTGCCATATATTATGACAAGCCATTAAGCAACTCTAAAGAACATGCTATTCGGCTTTTACAGATTTTTCGGGTAACTCTCCACGAGTCGATATTTGCAACGGATCCGCCCCAACCCGTTCGATAAACATCCCTTCGTCTTATAGAGCCTTGGTCTGCAAAAAGAACAAGAAATATGCTTGATACGTTTACTTCTGGAACAGTTTTTGCCAAGCAGCTGCTCATTTTTGCAGCCCCTACTCAAAACTGTTCAATCATTCAGATTAAGTTTTAAGAAACTAAAAAGGACCAAGTGCTACAAATGCATGCAAAAATGTTAATTGTTCACTACTAAGGTATTTACAAGGTGGTGCTAAAAAAGCATTTAATTCGATTCGTTTGAAAATTCTTATCACACTGTATATCAATGATTTGAATAATAGATGTTGTGCATTTGACTTTCATTTGAGGGATTTTCATGGATTTTCTGTCGCCTTAAAGTCTGAACTTCTGATACAAACAGCTGTAGATTTATGTTTCCAGTGGCAGCAAACAGACTTACAGTAAAATGAGGTCTGATTGCCCACTGATTTATTGATGTTATCAGTCACTAATTTTGCAACACAGATAATTTATACTGTAAGTGCCGTGGCGCATAATAACCTCTTTCTTCTGGCACGTGGTACTGAAAAAATAACCTTTATTGTGCATAAGGACGTGCGTGACTGTGAATTGATCAAATTTTTCATTAAGCTTGGCTTGTTTGAATACAAATAGTCGGTGTATTTATGTTTAAGTAGCAACGATAAATTCATCTGAATTAATCTGGAAAGTTGGAGTTTCACAGTAGTAGAAATTGAGAGAAAGATCAATCCAAAATAATCTCTGGTGAGTCAGAGTTTAGCTCTCTCAGGACTAACATCTGAAAACTGATCAGGCAGAGATTTATGGAAGACATACTATCTATCTGTGACAGTTTTCCGTCATTGTTTATGAATTTGTTAATGCTGGTTGCTGGTATTTTTAATTAGTTTATTGCTGATCTATTTGTTATAAAATATAAATAAAGTCAACTTAAATAATAACAATAGTAGTAGCAGTAGTAGGGGGAGGGAAGTAGTAGTAATACAAATAATAAATTACACACATTATTTCTAGAATTTCCTTGAGATGTTAGAGAACAATTTCACATACCGACATCTCAGACACCTCTTTAATGAAACCCTTTCATCACTGCTGCTCTCAGAGGTGGAGAAAACACTTACCCATAATGCATCAGTATCAAACCTAATACAAAATGTATTTTGGTGTATTTTGCTGTAAGTCATTTTATGTAATGTATCATTATTAAGCATTTATAAATCACCTGTGTAACAAAATCTTCAGTAGCACACCCATTTTGGTTTTAATTTATGTGGTAGCTTTGTTTACATCAAAGTTCATCCCCTTGAATTCAAACAGCTTTTGTTGTTGTTAGGTGGGACTCACTCGATTTAATTACCCTAGATTTTGACCTCTCACTTTTTTCAGGTGAACTATGGCAATCCTGTGAATCAATACAAATATACACTTTACATATAATACATAGGCATAATATATCCAACACAATTTATATTACACTGTAAGGAACTATACATTTGGGGTACACCTTTGATGACTTGGGTGTTTGATGAACTGCATTAACATCTCAAATTTTTCCACCAGTCCTTGCCTCTGAAGCTACCACCTGATCTCCATTTTTCTGCCAAGAGCCCTGGTTGCGTGGTAGCAGTTTTTGATAATTGCTTATACAGATCAGTTTTTAAGCTGACAAGGAGCTATCTCTGTATGTGCCTATTTTCCCACTGAATTATCTTAACAAGATTCATTGCTGTTCATATTACTGACAAGAGTCGATCATTATGTACATGTAACTGATTTTGCCCACGGAACTACTACTACAACAAGGTGTATAGATGTTCAAATTTTTTACTAGGAGTTATTTTTATCATTTCTTCATTTATTAAACACTATCTAATGACTAAGCATCAGTTGATGGTGCTAATTAATTTTAAGTGAAGGACTTTGTCAGTAACCGTCTCAAACCCGTGCTCTCTATAACAAGCTAAGTGCTCTAACCAATTGGCTACCGTGCCCCACATTTGTATTTGACTAAGTAGGAGTTACCTGATCGATTTTTTCCAATGATCTATCTTAACAAGGTGCATTGATGATCAAATTACTGACAAGGACTTAATGTTGTGACTGATTTTGCCCACCGAAATGTTAAACTATTGTAACAAGGTGCATAGATGTTCAATTCAATGTTGTGTATAAGAAAATCTGTCACTTCAGGGATGATTTGGCTTTGTCATCTGGTAGATTATTTGTTGATAGTTGTCAGGCTTTTCTGTAATGTCTGTCTGCAAGCTCTGCAAAGTTGTACAGCTGTAAATTTACATAAGATATTTTTGCCAGCCTTACTGTTGTCGCTGCCAAAGTAGTTTCTTGCTATGCATTCGTGTTGTCAGCAAAAAGATATTTTTGTCAGGTTCAGTATTTCTTTAGCGGTTGTTCACGTTAATGAAAGACAGCATGGGCAATGTTTTAATGACTTTTGTAAGCTTGATTTATTGCAAATAGTTACTCTGTGTAGCTAAATTTGGTCTAAAAGAGTTCTTGAGTAAACTGTTATTTACAGATTACAGTGTTATGCCAAACAGTGTAGAATGCTAGACATGAGTTATTGTAGTTAATCAAAACATATTTAATTCAGTTTATATTTGAGATAATTATACACTATTAAATACAATGTTGAGCCCAATAAACAGGCACAGATATTACGAAGGACAATGTTAAGCAAACTAGACAGAATGCTAGTAGGTATCCACACATAGGGTACTGAAGTATAAATATCCGCCGTTTCTCTGGTCAAATGTTTTAGAAGATTATGGCTTGTATGTTTTTGTTTATTGCAGTACTGAGTGCATTGTACTGAGCTGAATGTATGTGCGAATGCATATGTACATGCAAATGTAAAATGTACAAACACACATACATTCTACTCAGTATGTATACCGGGGTAGATCTGTAGACATACATACTTGCAGTATTAATCAGAAGATAAAAAATGCATAAAATCCACATAACCGAGCATTTATATAGCGCCTTTTAGGAATCTCTCAAAGATGCTGAAACATGGCTATTGCAGATCAACAAAGATTTCACTTAAAGTGAACTGAAAATGTTTCTTGAGCTGTTCATGGTGAACAAGTTTAAAATATTTTGATGGAAGATTGCTACAGTTTGATCCAATGTACGAGAAAGTATGATGTGTTAAAAACAAGCGCATCAGTTACATAGTGGCTGACTAACTGAGCAGTCGTCCTGTCATGCAGAGCGTGCAAGTTCAAGATTATCCAAAACGCAGTCACTTTGCAGAGACTGAGCAAGTTTTTAATGCACAGCTACTTAGCAGAATCAGTAGATGCCTTGCCATTAGGTTGTGGCTCTACATAAATAGAACTGAATAAATATATAAAATATACATAACAGATGCATGCAAATGTTTTCAAGAAGTTATCTCTTGTGGCACTTCATTGAAAGAGTTGGCTCTCTTGTAAGATATCTAAATATGAGTTTTTTGAATCATCTGGGATTGTTGTAAATAAATAGCTATTTGCCAATTATTCTCAGATGTTTGTATGTTCAGGTTTTTTCTTCTTAAAAACACTGCTATAAAGAACAACAATTCAATCAGAGTAAATAAATACAAGTGTTTGTATCTGAACATCTATACATCACCTTAAAAGGACCTCTTTGAGGTGCTGAAACATGGCAGATTGTAAAGGTGCAACTTAAGATAAGCTGAAAAAGCCACAGATCAAGTACTTGTTACTAGATATTGTCATTCGAAACTTTGTTTATAACTGTCTGTAGATATCATTGGAAATGTTAATTTATCCTTGCAAAGCTCTATAAAATAATTAAAGTTGAAATGGCTGGAATGTTTAATGTTTGACGTCTGTGAGCTAATTTTTGCTCTTTTAAATCTTTCTTTGCTAGACTCTGCTAATTAAACCACTTTAATCTAGCCAGCAAAATGATTACACAAAAAATGACAGTAGTCATTCTAAAAGCTACGAGTAGATAGATTAATGATACCCAGAAAGTATTTAGCCCTGACTAAAAATGCCCAATCAAAAAAAACATTTGCTGACTGGTTCTGACTTTCCTGCTTTAGCATAATTCTGAAACTCTTTGTTTCAGTCCAAATTACAGTTTTATACACTGTTGACGTTTGACAGCATAGAAAACATTATAGTACAACTGACTTGTGACAAAAAATTTTTATTGGCATATTGAACAATGTAGTTCTAAAAAAAGAAAGCTGAGGCAGAATGTCTGATTAATGCATTCAACTGACACATGCTTCACCCTGAATGATCTTCCCAGTTGTAAGGTTGACACTCAGGAAGAATTTGTCAGTTACTGACATTGCTTTTGCTAGACTTTTCAAAAAACTACAGCTTATAGCAAGAGAAGTTGTAAATGGCTTTGCAATTTTAACCCAATAGATCAAGCCATAAAGACTTTTGTTTTTGACAGAGGGCCAAAAGCCTCAGACTGATGAGTTGCTGGTGGTAACAGTGGTTGCTCTTGCAGCATTATCTGTACATAGGCCTATGTTTGTATGTATGTAACTAGCCATTTACATAGTGCCTTTAAAGAACCTCAAAGGCAACATTTGGCAAGCTCCTAACCACTGCATGCCTATATAATTGATTGGCATGTAATGTGCCATGTTTCACATTGTCTGATATGCAGTGGAAAGCAATATAACTAGCCAGCTGTCATATTTGGAACAAACGTAATGAGGAATGTCGCCCTCAGTAGGTGGCGCTGGAGTGCAAATGGGCCTAAAATTCTACTTCCGGTAGTTTGTTTACCGGTAGTCATGAGCACCAACAATTTGCATCCCTTTTTCACATGAATCTATCGCTGTTTACTAGCCAAAATGCAGACCGGAAGTCATATCCATGTCTACTTCCCCATACACCACCTAGCGGATTAATGCAAGACATTCTCCGCTGGACAGCAAGTGACTGAAGCTTGTAAGTTCAGATATCAGCACAGGATAACATCATACAGACCAATCCATTCACATTTCCAAACCTTGCATCAGCAGCGATATCCTCCAAAATCAGATCCAGTTTCTTCCTTCCATTTGCCAAGTTCATCATTCTCCTATCTTTTTGCCTTGGTGAGTTAGTAGAAGTTTTTAGGTTAGAATCAAATGGGTTGTGTGTGTGACATGGTGGTCTAATCGGTAGTATGTTTGGTGCATAGTCAGAAGGTTTGGGTTTAAGCTTGTTGAGCTTACTCTGTGTAATTACCTTTTACAAGTTGTTACGTACAGCAGATTGACCTCTGTCACCAGAGTATAATTTAGTAACAGCATAAGCTGGGAAGCATACAGTAAGTCCTGCGATGCATTGGCCCCATGTCCAGGACCTTGGGATTTGTCCATTACTGACTCAAGGGCTGTCCATTACCGACTCAAGGGCCGAAGAGCAAGAAATTACAGCTTGCCCTACATTCATTCTGTGAGTGACGTGGGAGCTATACTTCTTTATCAGATGGGTAAGGCTACAGAATGATGTGGTATGGAGAATCACAATTAGAATGATCACTAATATCCTCTAATATTCACATATCCAGTTTCATCTTTTCTTTTGCCAGATTCATAATCACCCTCCCAGGTCTTTGCAATGTCAATGGAAGTTGTTGGGCTAGAATTAGATGGGTTAGGTTACAGAACGATATGGTCTGTAGAGTCACAAGGAGTATAGAATCGCATGGCAGACAAAAGCAGAAGAGTTTCAGTACAAAATCTCTTAATTTCCTGAAATGAAGAAAGCTAATGCTATTTCTATGAGCACTAATAATTCACTCTTAATAATTCAGTATGGCTGACCTTGGATTGCAAGAAATCAACACCACATCTTTAATTGAGTCAGATGAAATGCCAAAGTTCATCTGACGCAACCTTAACAAAAGTAAATATGTAGAATTTGTTAGTGCTACTGACAGCAAACCGGAAAGCTTGTTCATTCTGCATTAATTTATTAATGTAATCCAAGGAAACCAACTGAGAATAGAACACAGTAAAGAAAACTTATTTACATAGAATTTAAGTGACATCATGTTTGAATTTATGAAATCGAATCCTACACTGGTACTGCAGTTTAAAACTTTTACCATGCACCATGAATCCACAAAGAACCAAAATATTGTAAAGTGTATACACTGGTATAAGGTAGTATACATTTTTTTACAGTTTTGACACCAAGGACATCTCTAAGAATTTGGGGCTAGCAAATCTGGCTTCTTTTTTGTCATAAAAGTCTTTTTCACAAAGCCAAGTTTTGCCTCTGCAGCTCTGCCTGCAATTAAAGATAGGCCTAAGCATAGTAAACAGTGCAAGAATTATCCAGTAAAAGGCAATGTTTACATAGATTTCACATACCAATAAATTATACTTAGCCCTAAGTGTAATTTTCTTCACTCATTATGTGCACATGTATATTTGTCATTAGTAAGTTCATTATCTACAGATAAGCTTTCTTGTGTTAAAGTGTACAGATTATTGCCATATTATTCCCTGTTTTTATGGATATATTATATATACATTACAGTATGCACATGCAGTGTGTTTGTACGTACATGTACAGAGCAAAAACATTATATAAAAACAGTATAAAGATATTCTAATCAACATGATTCGTTTATTACATCAAGTACTGTTACCTTTGATGCATCTGTGTTCGCAAAATTAAATTTTCTTGACATTTGCCGTTCCTTTAGGGTATTTAATAAAAGTGTTCGACTGGCGGGCGTCTACGACATGGCCGTTTTTGATTTGCAACGCGACATTCCCAGCCGGAAGTCATCTCGTGCTTAGACGTCGAGAGCCGGCGTCCTACGTCCATAATCTTAAACTTGACCGGCGTCCTGTAAAACTGGAAAGTTTATTTATCGACCCGAGATGGCCGCGAAATAATGTGGCTTCCACTTGACGTCCGCTTTCGGCTTTTTCATGTCGTAAAATCGCGTGGAGGTTCGTTTCGAGCGGAAAGCGCCGCGAACATTTGCTTAGAGCCATTTTGTTAAGGATGCACAAAGTTCGGTAATAACAAGGCAGTGCATCGTTTCCTTGCAAACATCTCTAGAAAAGAAACAATAATTTACAAACCGAACAGGGCTTAACAGTGGAAACTCAAGCTAGTGTTAATTTGCTTGAAATGGCTCAATGCAAATGTTCACTTACATAATTAGGCCTACACAACCAACCGTAAGAACTTATCTTTCTCCATTGATCTGTTCTGGCAATCGGGTTTTGTTCTTCACATGGTCTCTCTGGACAAACCCTTTGACTTGACGCAGTGCTCGTGAAATATTTGTTGCCCTGTCCCTGGCTTTTAAGTAGCGCTTCAGACTTTGTATAGTTTACAATTACAATTAGCTATAACTATGATTTTGCAATGAACCCGGTCGATTACCAATAGTCCAATTTTGTTATGCATAGCCTACCTAAAGTATAAGGGCCATACAAGTCTGCGTCAGTACAGGAACTTATGCACCGAAGCTTGGTCAAATCAAATACGCAGGAACCGGATTGTGTCGGTCAGTTTCAGTAGCGTTTTCAAATCCACAGAATGATGTCGAGCCAAGAGAAATGGAGTGGTGTCAAACACGCGCCTCAGATTTAGACTTAGGGGGCCTACTGGAACCGAACCCTTTTGCCTATCGATTTTGTTTTGACTGAGCGCCTGTGAATAAGCTGGTTCCCGCGACTTAGCTTTTGTTGAGCGCTGTAGAAATCTCGAGATTACGATTACGATTACTGTAATAATATTTCATGTTTTATCTGAAACACGTATACTAGGCCCTATATATCGTAATCGTAATCTCGAGATGTCTACAGCGCCCAACAAAAGCTAAGTCGCGGGAACCAGCTTATTCACAGGCGCTCAGTCAAAACAAAATCGATAGGCAAAAGGGTTCGGTTCCAGGTCAAGATCCAGGAATCAGGTAGTCAGTAAATGTATGTATCTCAGTATATGCGCGCAGTCAGTAAATCTGAATCTTAGGCACACACAAATTCATCGAAAAATGAGCAGGGTGGAGGCCATACAGGCGATATAGGTAGACGTGTACATTTATATATCCTATATATGTGTGTGTGTATATATATATACATATTTACATATGTACATACATACTTATATATATACATACACGTGAGATGAAGCCATCTGTGACAAAAGTACAATTTCATTTGTGTATTTACATAAGCGCAAGTACAGTTTATACACACGACGACAGAAAGCGATCACGTATGGGGCATAAAGTCTAGAGGAAAGGGTCATTTATTTATTTCGCATAGTCAACTGTTAGGCGGACGTAAGGACGAACGGTAGGTCGTTATCTCGCCTCTAATTTATGCGCCGAAAACCAACAAAATGCCGTTTAAAAGCGGACGATAGTTTCTTATTTACGATATCGACCCAAGGCAACAACGATCAAATAAAACACGGCTTTCGCTGATAAGGCACACCTATCATATACAGAAAACAGTTACACCTGCCAAGGTATAATTAAAACATTGGAAACGGCGCGCTGAGACTTCGGGGCTTGGCTCAAAGGCAGGGTCGTTTACCATCCGACAAACCACTGGTGGCTATATACAGCTACTGCTTGGGTCAGGAATTGCTCGGCCAGGCACCAGAGAATCGATTAGGGCTTATCCCGCGCATAAAGGAGGCGGTGGAGGAGGAGAAGGAAGTTCATGGTAGGACCAACACAAGCGAAGTTATAGGGAAGCATGGGCTCACAATTTTGGAGAGCGTCCGGAACACAGTATCTGCGAACAGAGGACCGACAGGGCGCGATTCTTTATGAAGTTCCATGAAGTCCACATGAGTCCTGTGTTGGAACTTCCTCTTGGACAAGGCTTCCGTTGCATATAACTTATTTACTGTTGCATTTGACTCCGTTAAGCATACATTTTCAAACTGCCTTTTAATGCACTTGTTTAGATCAGAAAGATGGCTGTGTGCAACAATTTTGTAAGGTAACCAAAATGCACTATATTATGTGCCTTTACACACATACATAGGTCTACATAGGCTTACATACATACATACACACACACATACATACCCCTACATGCATACATGCAATCCTACAAGAGCCCAAAATCTGAAGTTACATCACTGGCCAGGGCCAAATTGATAACCTCTCAACCCGCTCCTCTTCTGCCCTAACACGTCTCCGCCCTCCCGTCACCTGATCCTTAAAATTTGGTAATCGCTTCATAGCCATAGCTGCCCCACGATTCTGGAATAAACTCCCCCCAGAATTGCGATAGTTTTCTGACACATCTTACAAACTCTTCGATGCTCCACCGCTTGCAATTTCTGCTTCGGCCTTTCACTCAAAACATTCCTCTTTCACAGATCGTACTCTGACACCCCTTCTTCCTCTTTTCTCCCTCTCCGCTCCAATCCCAAACATCACCCACCGTAGCTGCCACGCTGTCTCTGCCTGACTTGGATCTTGACCTGGAACCGAACCATTTTGCCTATCGATTTTGTTTTGACTGAGCGCTTGTGAATAAGCTGGTCCCCGTGACGTGGCTTTCGTTGGGCTCTGTAGAAATCTCGGAATTACGATTACGATGACCGGCAGAAGACTTGGGACGATTATTTATATCCGCAACAGGGTACTGGCCAATATGACCTGAGGACTATGACGCAGGAACAAGCCAACAAGATGTGACAACTGGCCAAAAGCCTGAGGAATGAGATAAGGTAAGTAGATAAAGCTAGGTCTAGTCACCAAGCAAGGCCAGAGGAATAAGACATGGTAACAGGGCAAGTTAAGGCCATATCTGGTCATTGGTTAAGGCCATATCTGGTCATTGGTTAAGGCCATATCTGGTCATTGGTTAAGGCCATATCTGGTCATTGGTTAAGGCCATATCTGGTCATTGGTTAAGGCCATATCTGGTCATTGGTTAAGGCCATATCTGGTCATTGGTTAAGGCCATATCTGGTCATTTGTTAAGGCCAGAGGTCTGGCGACAGGTCTGGCGACAAAATAAGCTCAGAATTAAGTCTCGTCACATGAAAAGATTGGCAAAACAAGGCAAATTTCCTGGACATTGTAAGAGAAATAACATTACATAACTGGACAGAAGAATTAGGCCAAGTACTTGGATACTCTCAGGAATAAATCAAGTATCTGGATACTGTCAAAGAAGTATGGCCTAGTATGTATAAATATACAAATGTCAGAGGAAAAAGGCCAAGTATCAATATACAGTGCCAGATGAATAAGGCCAAGAACATGGACTGACTTAAACTAATCTAGAGACTTCTTGTAGGTAAAACTGTAGTTACCTGGGCAATGTGGTCACAGCAAAGTTTAATTATCATAATGCTCCAAGCATCAACTGATGGTCTCTTCTAAATGCAGCCACATTCTGTATTCGTAATCTGCTAAGAAGTCCCTTTGAAATTCAATGCTCGGTGAATTCAGAAGGCAGGATACATGAGGTGAACGAGTTACAAACGGCGAGTTTCAAGTCACCGCATTCTAATTATCGAACAATGGAAACCATGTCTTCAGAACATACTCGACATCATTTAGCGCCTTTGCAGGTCGTTAAAAGGCGCTACATAAATACTGAGATGCATGCAAGCATTTCTATGGACATTTGTCGGATGAGTAAGTCAAAGCAAGACTAAAGGTGATGCCTAACTCTGGTTTCGGCTGCCGAAAATCTTTCCGAAATGTACCCTGCATGTTGGCAAAGTTAGTGCCAGCCTGTTTGTGAAGAACAAGAAACAAATATTAACCATTGGATTCTAATTATCTTCTGAATTATGGACCACTGAGAGTTCTACGACGAACTAATCTTCTATCTTCAAATCAAACCAATTTGTTTTGCAATGGGCAGTTGGGATAAGTTCCCAGCAGATGGACTCGACTCACTTTTCACCCAGGAAGATAAGGTAGGGCGTGGTAAGGTAAATTGGGACAATAACAGGGTACGGTATGGTAATTTATCATTTGTTACACATCATCCATATGCTGGGGCTAAGAAAATGAAGTCGCTAACACTTATACCCATGGCCGACTCTCAGGATTAGCTCATTGCTTTTCTTCTGTGCACCATCTATGTATGGTATGCCTATGTATTTCATCTTATGCGTTGTAACCCGACAGCTATTGTATGTATTTTTGTATGTATAAATGCAAGCATGCATGTCTGAACGCATGTATGTATGCATTCGTGTATGAACACATGTATGTATGAATGCATCTTGGGATGTATGTATGTATGTAATTGAACATTTCTATAGCAGCTGCTAGCTTTTGAGATGTTCTGTTAACAAGGATCCCTTTAGCATTATGGCTCTGGGGTTTGAGGATAAAGGAAACCCGATAAAAGTTGTCCCAAGAGATTCCCTCGTCTACATCATCCATTATGAAGTTCACTTTGTACACTGAAAACAATCAAACATCACTTCGTCTTTATTTTTTTCTATTTGGACATAACCAAAACGACTCTTGTGGCAGTTACAGCTTATCGCTAAAAGGATTCATACAAAAAAGCATCTGACCGTCTCGAAGTCTATCGCAGATGCAATAACGCAGGTCAGGATTTGCACAGTTCAGAAATGGCCTGTTAAAAACTCTGTACACTAGATATGTCGCATGAAAACAATCTCAGAACGCAACAAGAGACCTGGCTGACCTTCAGCACATCCTCACCAACCCAAAGCATCTATGTGCCTAAAAATGTTCATTTAGCAGCAAGACACAAGTGCACTAGAAACAGGACACAAAAAACTAATATTTACATGTCAGTCGACAAATCTTTTTTGTACAAAAGAATGACCATTTAAAATTGACAAACTTGCTAGGGTTGCCAAGTGTGGGGTCTGGAACCAGACAGTCTCACAGTTCACCTCCTGGAAAAATTAAATCCTCTAAAACTGGATATGCAATACGCATATGCCCTTAGCTTCAATTTTGTAAGGATTCAGGTATTTTCTAAATAGTGCCATCTTTCCGTTGGAGTCACCTGGCAGCCCTCAAGTTGTCCAGTACATGATTTTTGTTTTGCTGAGGCATCGAATGAATACTCTCTCTCATCCGGGTTAAAAACAACAATTGAAATGAACAAGTCAGCTGGCATTGAGCTCTGTGATGCACTGACTGCCAACATCAGTGATTCAGACTTCAAAGGTCAGTGACAGCTTCAACGCCAAACTAAATCTGCCTCGATTTGAGTGGCCTTGGACTTGAGCCTTTGACGTCGTGGCTTTTCGACCAGAGCCAACACTATAAGAAGAAAGCATCAATCGATCATCGACTAAAGCTATGAGTATTTAATAACGGCATTATAGAAGTCGACTGATAGGCAAAACAGGATCTAACAGTTTCAAGGAGAATTACTAAGTTGAAAGTTGTGCCCCAAAAGCTTCAAAACATTTCAAACAATTTTTAGAGCAAAACCTAAATCATCAAACACAAATCAAAATCAGATTTGTCCTCAGCCTTCAGCTTTTAGCCTTGGACCATTCTGACTCAGTCAGACACTTATTGGCCCAAGCCACACGTCACTGAGTTTGCAAGCATATAAAAAAATCATAACTAAAAACAGCCCACTCATTCAAACTTCAATCAACTCAGCAATAACAAACATGAAATAAAAAACCACTTGAATAGATGCAAAGACACTAATAAAATAAAAAAAATTAACTTCAAGTGGTCTGTCAAATCCAAATACAGATGTAAAACCAGGAAATCCTTTGAAAGGTTTTCTAAAGATGTTCTACATATATTGTCCACACGCACACACACACACACACACATGTACATACAAAGCGACCACTCATAAACTAATTCTCCATCAACTGATCCACAGCGTACACTAACTAAATCCGATTACAATGGACCCTTGGATGAGCAAAATCCTGTTCAGAGTCACTTAAACAAGTCCTATGAGAAACGATTCCCTTGATGTAAGTTACTTGGCCATTTTAAATAACCATAGCTAAACAGTTCACAGTAGAATGATAAGTCCATTCTATTTTAAATAATAGTGTTTTAGTTACTTTCTGGAAACTAAGAAGCCTGAATTTCAAGTTGTAAGTATGTGTGCACCTTCAAGAGTACACAAATCATGCGCAATAGTATCATGCACTGCGACAGAGTGGTCAATATGCTTAGCTGAAGGTCAAATGCTATGGTTAGCAGATGATCTCTATGGTGGTTAGTTCGAGGGGGACATGCAGCAGGCTATAAATTACTGCCTTCTCATTTTAAAATGATTTATACTCTCACGTCCACATATGTTTTCATTATAAAGATCCTAATTTGTAAACAAAATCAGAGTAATTAAGATTTCTTTAATAGTTAGCTGTCCATAGTACCAAAACTTAAGTCTTGAGTGCATTGTTACAGTTCTGGTTTGCACCCAATTTTTAAAGTACCCTTGTTGAAACAAGAAATGGTTACCTCGGCTTCAATTTGGCTGGAAAAGTACACGCTTTATTCAGGTTTGGTTCACTCAACCACCATGGCAAAATAAGAATATGGAAGTACAATTTCTGTTTGGACAGTATTTGGCTACTGCGCTGAAAGCACATCAATTTCAAGTTATGAATGGCATCTTGTACAAAATAACATTATATTATACATGTGAGAGGGCAGGTACATGATACATGATAGTAAATGATCGTCATTAAATAGAAAAAAGTAGAAAATTACAAATCCAAACACAATCCAAGAAATTTCAGTTTATCAATCTTCATGCACATTGGCGAACGGCCAAGGGGAATTATTCATTGAAATACGCCTTCCAGTTCTAACAGTTCAATAAAAATTTAGTCAAAGTTTCGTGATGCAAAGTGCGATGTGGTGGTCTATTTCATTAGCGTGCCGCGTCTGCAATCGAAATGTTGCAGGTTTGGACCTGCTGAACAGATCTGTATAATGACTCTGGACAAGGTATTAGCTCACAAGTGCCTTATCACCAAGCAGTATACTTTGGTACTGGTGCAAGCTGAGAAGTAAACGGCAAGTTCTGTGATGCACTGGCCCTGTCCCCTGAACCCTGGGATTCATACATTGCCAGCTCGAGGGCAGAAGAGCAGGAAATGAAATGTTTGGTATTTGGGTATATTTCAAACCATACCATAAAATGTTCAATATTTGGGCGATTAAACCTTACCACAAAAGTTAGGTATTTGGGCAATCAAGCAGCTTGGTATTAGTTGAGCAATCACACAGTACCAAAATAAGTCGACTGATCCATAACACTTTACCAATTAACAGATATGACCGAACTAAACAAAAGTTTGATTGGTCATAATTACGTGTAACGTCATCATTTTTACTTCTTTAGCAGTCATACTGTCCCAAAAAGCACAGCTGAACAGATAACTGCACTAAAAATACCTTGTAACTGATCAAACCAGTTTCATTGCTTGTTCAACATACAACACTTTTACTGATTCTGTATTCTATTACAGGCACATCTTAAACTCAAGCATGATTCGAGTCAAAAAAGGACTATCACAAATTGTTTTAATCAATCAAAACGTGCTCGTATACGTTGTCTGAACAAATAAACTGCTTCATCGTGTAATTGGTCTACTTCTCCGATATGTCAAAACTGGAAGCAGTCATTGGACACACAAAACAAACAAGTTTATCTGCACCAAATTTATAAACCAATAAAGCCACTCTAAACAGGGTTAAAATAAAAAAGCCACACATACAGATTTCAAACTGAAATGTCCCTGACAGAAAAATATGTCTCCAAAACAGCTATCTTGCATTTAGTTTTCAAATGAATAGATCAAACCCAATTCATAAACCAATCGACCTAAGATCCTTAGGATTAATTAAATAATTGATAATAAGATCCATCAATATCGGGTAAAAAAATGGACCGTTAACTGAAAATGCGAAAGTCACTTTACACGAATCTAAGAGACGCAGAAAAACAACAAACATGCATAAGACTTAATAACTGGAAGAACAGCAGGACTGTCATGCATAAAATGCAGCAACCTGAATCTTCCTTCTGAAATTTTATAACGACGCCCCTGAAACCAGGCAAATAACAGAAAATTGGCAATGGTGCGTTTGTAGTGCAGTCAAAGTAACATTGTGACAGTTTTAATTCCATGCAGCCAATCCCAAAATTGTCTTACTTTCACAAAAATACATGCTACATAACACTCGGCAGCTGAGGCTCGTTGACTACCTCGTAAGAAAAGAAAACTCAGAAATACAAATAGCAAACATCCACGACAAAATTGTCTTAGTCTAGAAAGCACTATGGGATGAAATCATTTCTCCACATTTTTTAAAAATTTAGACAAGAGTTTATTTCTATTTTCAATTAACTACAAAAATTATTTGTCTAGAAAATACGGAGCGCTAAAAACTAGTTTCGAACTTTATATATTTCTGTAGCACAAAAACTGATCTAAAAATCAACAGCAACTTCAAATCTTGAATTAAATCTCCATTATATGGCCTTAAAGCATGCCTCTTATCATAAGTAATTTTGGATTACAAGAAACCACCACAGATGAACATGCAAATACAGGAACATTCTTATAACAAGCAGATAATCATAATTCCAAGTCTAATGTAAAATAGCTGTGAATTATTGATAAAAAATTTAATTTGGTTTTCAAATAACAACATCTCACTATAATAACCTTGTCATAATGCAGCGTTTAATACGGTTTTCTAAGGTAGAGTTATAAGGAGGTCTCAGTGTACATATACATATATTTTTCCATACAGACAGTACTTGTTTATGCTGCAGCACACATATATGTATTAATGTATATGCTAATTGCAAGCAAAAGAAAGAATTGTAAAATACGACAAAGCCAGAAAATCCTCAAAAGTTTTATTGCCTCATTGAAACGTGGGCAAGGCACACAATGTTCATTCTCAGTCAGTTCTTAGTGAATAAAAATACAGAAACAGAGAGACAGTTATAATGGTGAGTGAGTAAACATATATAGCAACAAGCAGTTCCTCGTGCAAAGAAGTATGTAAAAGTGTTAGTGAAAATGTTAAAAGCAACAATGGTTAGGCCTTTGTGAGGCTCTGTAGTGCCTATTGTGAAGTTTTTGAAAGGTGCTACATAAATGGCCAGATACACACGTATTATTTCTGTATTCACTAAGCATCACTATCTAATGACAAAGCATTGATCAATGGCACTAAAGCAATTGTGTGTGAAGGACTTGCTTAAAGTCCCTACAAGTAGCTATTTCAGGGGAAGCTGGAACCCACGTGCTCATCGCTGCAAGGAGAATGCTCAAACCAATCAGTTACCATGAAGCATACATAAAAAACATGCACGAACGCATACACACAAAAATCCAGACATAAGACTTATTAATGATATGGACAGATGACATTGTAACATGTACCTGTACTACCGGCAGTCTACTGTTCACAAGCCCAGCAAAAATTTCAACAGAGTGATTTCTGCAGAGACAAACTATCTGGCTAAATCACAGTGCAAGAAAGGTTTCATTAAATAAAATCATACAGTATCAAAGCACTTCTAGATATCAAGTCAACTCAGTACAAGGTCATCTCACTGCAAGGTCACATCAGTGCAAGGTCATCTCACTGCAAGGTCACCTCAGTGCAAGGTCACCTCAGTGTTATCAGGTTGCTCAGGTTTCTCTGACCTATCAGAATTCGATTATGATTTTGGAATGCAATTTTGACTTGACACGACCATCGACTGATGCTTTAGGCATTATGATAACGGCACTACAGCAGTCTTCAGATTAGACTGTAACATTAGTGCAAGGCTTACACAAAGTTATCAACTGACAGCACCAAAAAACCAAAGCCACAAGAGATATATATATATATATATAAACACACTTTAAGAGCTGGAAATGTGTCTGTAATCAAAAGTTTGCTACCAGCAAGAATTTTACTGAATGGGCAGAAGCAACAGATACATCCCCCAAATATTTACAAAGTTCCTGAAAAAGTGGCAGAAAAGTCATTCTAAGACATGAATGTGAAAAATAACTGTTGCCTCTGTATTGATTGGACAAATTATCGCTTTGGTTAAAGGGTCCAGAGAACTGAGCAGGTGAACTGAGAAATTAGGATGAAATACACTGTCTTGTAAAACAAGCAGCTCAGGTTTATAAGAGCAAAACAAAGACAGATCAAACAGCCAGCCAGCAAATCAGCCAGCAACAGTCCAACAAGCCATAACTCCATACAGTACAAGAACCTCAAGACCTTTAATCAAATTCAGCAACTGAATTAAAGTGGTTCCAGAGTTAAACTCATTGTAATAAGGTCAATTTGATACCGAGTGTTACAGTTTGGACAGACAATGCCACCCACACAGATAAAAAATGAAGAATCACAGATGTTGATTTGAGGCACCTGCATAGCCAGAGAAGCTTCAAACCAGTGCATTAATTAGAGAAAAAATACCACTGAAATTTGAAAATACCTCTTTCAAAGTTCAGAATTGTACAATGTAACCGGGCAAGAGAAAACATCAACTTTAAACAGATTGGAAGAGGTAAGTTTTCAGTTCAAAGCAAAACAGATTCAGTATGAGAGTTAAAAACACGAAGAAATACAAAGTTTCAAATGGTGGTACCAGCAACTGTGAATGCACACTGGTCAGACATAAAACATGTACCAGGAACAACACATTTTTCACAAGAAGCTGATAGGGGAGAGGACCGCCCTCTAACAAAGAAGAGCAGAGAGAACTGGCCTGTACCAAGGCCTCACCATAACCTAATATTATTACTATAAAACTAAATTCCTGACTAATTAATTTCAATAACGTGACACTCAACAGTAACATAACTGAAAAAATAGTACTGACAATGAAAGATAGTGGTACAGAGTACATATGCCGTTGGGAAATTCACTATTTCTAAGTGCCAAAAACAAAGATACCATCTTAATTAACCCAACGATTAACTAAACAATTTCAAACTATACAACAAAGCAACAGATTAAAACAGAAAAACACAGAACTGCACGTCCCCACAGAAACACAAATGACATCTAGCCTACAACCTGACAGACAGAACTACTTTGGAATTAGGGAGACTAACCGTACAGAAGAACTGAAAAGACAGTGGTTCGTCAGCCACCAACAGTTGGGTAATCACATTGCTCCTATCTTTGGATAGCACTATTGATATTCATCAATGTTTCAAGTTCCAAAAGTTTTATGCAGAGCACATAACTAGCAGCAGTTTGATTGTTGAACAAACGCAGACCCTCTTCAAGAAGACAGGTGATACGAAAACAAGAGCCTATGATCGGCAATTTCCTATAAAACGTAGGCTAGAGATTTTTGTCAAGAGTTATTACCGTTTATATAAAAAATACCCCTCTGTGCTAACTCAATTCAGTACCTGATAGGTGACGATTTGATAAAAGTTCTGCTAAAACAACAACGTCATTTGAGCCCCAGCGCTCCCAAGATTGGTCATCGGTATGTCCAGCGACACCACGGACAGTCTGGAAAGTGGACTGCCCCTGGCGACGTCCTCTCGCAGGCTGCTGAGGCTGGTGAGGATGCTAATGAAGGTCAGCTCAAGGTAATATCACAAGTCGGGAAAGTGGTACGGATCTTCGCTGTACTGCTTTGGAATGACAAACTTGCTGGCCGGCATGTCGTTCTCCCAAGCAAAGTGCTGGAACGTGACTTTGGCCGTAACCGTAGGAAAAACTGGTATTTCTTCAACATGGTAAACATGTAAGGTAAGAATGCATTAACACAGCTCCTCTTAAAACTGCTCGCAAGCACAAAAAGACTTGCAACCTTGAAAGACAGAACTAGGGTCCTTTTGGTAGCTTCTGCTCATGTCAACTGCCCTAATTAAATGCCCTAATTAAATGTTGCATTACATATAACCATCTCTAAACGTTGCAGGTGTGTGTGTGTGTTACCTGTACGTGGTACAAACCACACCACAGGCAACAAATTCTTGAACCAAGAGATAACCAGGTGCTGCATCTTTCACCAGCTACAACTGCTTGCTCAGCCGATGGACACGTGGCTAACAAATGTCTTCTTACTCACGAGAAACGTGCTGGACAGTGAGATTACCATGTGTTGCAGACTTTGTTGCCTGTTGCCATTTCTCTCATCTCGACACAACATGGTTCAGGGACTTCGAACACAGTGCTGTCAACTCTGGATGGGAATCCACTGTTTGGGCTGTGTGTGTGTGTGCCCGCATGCGCAGGTGACGAATAGCAGTGACCCTTCTAGTTATTTGAGCTTTGTTTCCTTACTGATGAACTTCTTGCTCTTAATGAGTTTAAGATCATTTTGGCAGCACTTTAGTGAGGCAGCAAAAGACACAGCATTAAATGTCTAGATAATTAACTAACTAACATATCTAGTAAACTTATGCACTGTTTGCTAATGATTACTGCATGTTATGTTCAATGCTCACAGGATCCACATAACAACTGTGTGTTAAACGCTACCACAAGTTAAAAGACCGTGCATCAACGAGTCTTCACTGTATGCAAGTTTTTATCAGAATATTTCTATAGATAACAGCTCATTCATTAATGCATATTTGTATATGAATATCTGAATAACTGCTCATTTACTGTGTGCCATCTTAGCATTACATAGAACCATCTCTAAGTCCACTATTCAGAACAAGACACAAATAAATCAGACAGGATTGAAACGTCTAATGAGACCTGCTCACCAATTTTGACAGGAAATCCCGGTGGCAACTTAGTCTGCATGAACTCGCGCAACTTTCCAAAGTGCTTGAAAGGTGCAATCACCTCAAGAACATCTAACAGACTGTACAGGCAAAAAGATCACAGTTACAGTAACTCATTGATAACATACGAGAAGAAAAGTAAAACTCCCAGGGCCCAAGTGAAACATCGAAGAGGCACTCATTTCGTGCTCTTTGGCCCCTGAGCTGGGAGTTGGCGGATCCCAAGGTCCTGGACACAGGGCCAGTTCTTCACTTGACTTGCTATTTACTTCCCAGCTTATGCTGGTACCAAATTATACTTCTTGGTAACAAAGGTACATGCAGACCAACACTTGCCCAGCGTCACTACATGGAATCCACTCAGCATGTGCAAAGCAACAACCTCTGTATCAGAATTATGAATAAATAAAAAGAAACCAGACTGGGCCATGCAGAAGCATAAGTTAGGGCATTAAACAGAAAGGATTGAACCTACTCACGCCATTTCTACATAAATGTCAACATGGGAACTAAAAGCATTTTATCACTTCCCAGTGCCTTCATAAAGTCCTAACAGGTGCTATATAAATGTCCATATGTACCAATATACGAAAATACTAGTCAAGTGGGTCAAAAGAACCACAGATGAAAAGCAATTTCATAGAGAACATCGGCACAGTATTCAAAATGCTTTATCCAAAATATCGGCAAACTCTGGATTGCACCTACTGAATTATTTTGGTTTTTCCATGTTTTAATTTCTTTCTTGGACCTATACATTTTCATTTTTCCTGGGACCGTACAATTTGCAATTCACTGTAAAAAAGGCTTATAAATATGTAAAACATGTGTTATTATGTGCATGCTTATGTGAAACATGAGATCATGTGTTTGCTTATTTCAACGACGTGTCATTATGTGCTTGCCTGTGTGAAAGATGTGTGATTATTGGCTTGGTTATGTGAAACATGTGTGATTACATGCCTTCTTAAGTGAAACTTGTGACTGTGTGTGTTTGTTTGTTGGTTGCAGTTTTACACTTACTCCTTGACAGTCATTGGAAAGTCTTCACTCTGCAAAAGAAAAAATGCCAACATTTTAGGCTGATCCATGAATAATTTTTAATTATTCATGGATCAGCCCAATGTTAGAGGAACATTCTAGGCATTTCCAAGAAAGCTCAAGATTACAATACGGCAGCCCAGTGCACTACACTGTCAGTATATATGTACATATTTGGTGATTCGCAGAAGTAACGCATCTATTAACATGCAGAACCATTATGTCCATCGGCTGAACGAACAGAAGTGTTAACGTACGTACGTATCTTTACATTTACAGAAAGCGTCAAAGTATGAATCTGCACATTTACAGAAAGGGAGTATTTTATGAGACAAAGTTCTTGGAGGGTAAAAGGCTACACTATAATGAAAGTTCATATTCACTTCCAGCCAAATTCATTAAGAAAGACGTTGCAAAAAGGTAAGGTAAGGCAACTGCTCAATTATTACATGCCTTTTCAGCACCAGTCCACGGTGAATTACAGAAGAAAGATAAAGTGATGAAATTTAGTGTGCAGAGAAAAGCGTATTATAATCACCATAGCAATAGAAGCCTTAAAAGTCTTGTTATTCGTTTTGCCAACCAGGGGTCGACCAATCAGAGGCGGTTTTCCTGGAGGAGAGGAAATGTATTCTTCCCAGGAGACTTTGGGTGGCGGCGGTGGTGGTAATGATTGTCTTCTCTCAATCTAATGAAACATAAAATCATCAGCCTTAGGATTTTTGCTTTTTAAATTCATAAATACTAAATATAAATGATTTTTGCTTCAAAAATTGCGAAATACTGAAATACTTGTGATATTTGTATAGGCAGCAACTGTTGTGTAGCGTAATTTGAAAATGCTCATGAATGTTGGCATTAATGTCTTTTCAGTAGAAATACAAAATGATTTCACGATGCATATTTATTTATCCTAGCTGTTTACCAAAACACTCTTCCGCGTTGGGTCTTGAAAACCTCACCTCGGAGTTGTCCACTAGATGGCCTTTAGTTAGGTTTTCTATCACTGCTTTGTTCTTTTGTAAATCCTCCTCCGATAAATGCTCTCGCCTGTACAAACAATACCAGAAACAATTAAACCAGAGAAAAGCAGTCACTACCAGAAACCAAACTAAAATTGTGTTTTACATCACAGTCATGATAATTACAAAATTGTTTGGTGATTGGCTCTCGTGTATAACGTAAACAAAACACTGACCACTGCGGGATGTCAATAAAGTATTAGATGAATAATTACAACTTAAATATACATCGGCTAAGATAAATAGCAAACCAATGCAGGGCAAGACCAGAAACCCCAAACCAGTGCTGGAGACAATGCAAAAGAAGAGAATAGTCCACAGTATTGAAATCACCAGGAAAATCAAGCAGAACAATGCTTTTCCATGGTGCACATAATGTCATTAAGAGCAACAACAAGGGCAGATTCTTTGAATTAAACTCATGGTATGCAGACTGAAATGGGAAGATCCGTTTGTGAGTTTGCATACAATTCATAACAACCCACTCAAAAATTTTAGATACAAAATTCAAAGTTGAGATGGGTCTGTGATGGACTGTTACAATCTGAATCAGGAGTAAGTACCTAGGAAGTCGTTTAAGACGGTTATTTGAGAGTCATTTACCTCTTGTGTGACTCTAAGGTGAGTCCGTGTACTGAGTAAAAATCTGCTTTAAAATTGCCAACCATTTCCTGAAAAGAAAAGACAATTACCGAATAAACTACACAATCTGAGCACTGTTTGCTTACTGATGAGTTTCTGAATGAACTTTAACACCATTTAGGCTAGAATAGCCAGTGCTTTTGCGAGGTACTTAAAAGGTGCTATAGTAAGTGCCTAGATAACTAAATAAACTGGTTATAAACATAAAACTGACCAAAAAGAGTTAAAAAACATCTGATCACCCATAAGAACCACATATCAGTCATTCTTCTCATCCAAAGTAACAACTTACAAAAGTCTTTGTCTCTTCCAGTGTTATGACTTTCCAGCCACTTTGTGGAGATATTCTGGAACTGGAGATACTTGCGAAACTTTTAGCACTAAGATGAATGTTACGACATTCACACAAACATTAACATCATGTCGCATGTCTTAAAAGCTCCAGAACTCCTTACCGTTTTGTCCTCTTTAAACACCCATCCAGATCTGGAACGCGTGAATGTAATATTTTTTGTTGGTAGATTTGCAGCGACAATATCACTGCTCATTAAAATGTCAACCTCATCTTCAATTTCCTGTTCCGAATCCTAGATTTCACATAAGAGAAAAATTTTAAAATTCACATGAAGAATAGTGGAATAAGAAGAAAACAAGCAAAACTAATACGGCATTGAAATCAGCCTCTCCCAAACTACCACTTTTAAAAGTAATAAACCACCAACCCATTACAACATGGAACTTGGCTACCGTGTTATATCAAATACAGCGTTACTTAAATTTCGCACACAAAATGAGCTACAGTTGTTTTAAGGCATACTTGCAGGTATTGAGGACATGAAATCACATGTGCTCAACCTCCTGTGCAGTGAAAACAATGGCCAATTATTTGGCCAAATATTGCTTTCATTGGTTACTACGAATGCATTGCACCTCCTTAGTAATGTATTCGACCACGGCTGTCAAAATGAGTTGCCCTCAATGGCATAAAATAGAGTCTGATTATTCTTAACAGAACGAGCTTTATGCTATTATCTTATCAGAGATCTTATTTATCTCGTTAGTGTCTTATGTCCATATGATCTTGCCTGCGAGATACCACTGTGTCATAGCTCCCATCATCAAATGCGAAAATATATTAGCACATGTATTGTCATATACAAAAGACAGAGAGAACATGAAAAAATTTGGTAACATCATCTTAAAATGTCAACAAAGTCATTCCTCAATGGTACATTGTAACAGTGAGAACAATTGGACGCTGTCACGTACTGTGGAAGAAATTGTTTCTCGTCGAAAAAATTTGAAAGCCATGACCGCAATCATGTTATAACCAAATTCACATTATTTCAGAGTGTGCTGTATAATGCTATATAAGGGATCTACAGTGAAGTCAAAGACTGCTTTGTTGATCTGCAAAACAGTGCTATTGATTTTAATTACCATTTTCTTTCTCAACAAATGTAATTCTAACAGGACATTTGTGCTTCATAAAAGGCTTCCAGAGGCACTGTGTATGTTGTCAGAAGGAAAAAATGCATGTTTTTAATCTTCCAGGAAAGATAGTACTACAACCAGGATTGTAGTAAGACATGCACAGACACTTAGTTTTATTTGTAGTTTTACCTGATGTCGAATTAGTTGATACACAAATCATGTTTTTAAAGAAAAAATAATAATATTCAGATTGGTACTAAGACATGCATACACAGTTTTATTCGTAGCTTTACCTGATATCAAATTCATTGATAAACAAGGCACATTTTTAAAGAAAAAAATAATACCAATCAGAAGCGTGACAACACACACGTAGACGGTTTTATTATAGCTTTAACTGGTACTGAATTCACTGGAAAATTTATTAGTAGCTTTACTTGATATCGAATTCATTTGTAAATTTATTAGTAGCTTTACCTCATATCAAATTCGTTGGTAAATTTATTAGTAGCTTCACCTGATATCAAATTCGTTGGTAAATTTATTAGTAGCTTCACCTGATATCAAATTCGTTGGTAAATTTATTAGTAGCTTCACCTGATATCAAATTCGTTGGTAAATTTATTAGTAGCTTCACCTTATATCAAACTCGTTGGTAAATTTATTAGTAGCTTCACCTGATATCGAATTCGTTGGTAAACCTTCTGTTTATTGTCCAAGACAGTCAGTGATTGTGATGCCTTGAGCTCTCCGTTGAATATGAACGATATGTCGCCTCTTTCCCATTTCATGTCGTTGAAGTCCACCAGTGTCGTATCCATCCTAAAAGCCAAATACAGCAAACAAACCCATCAAAGTCATGCATACATATTCAAATGCTACTGTAGCATAATGCAATGTAATGTACTACTAACCATAAATTTACATTGTCCTTCACAAAATATGAACTTTGGCACATTAGAAATTACAAACAGAGTAGTCAATTTTTTAAACTTTCAGCACATTTTAATGACTAACTTTGATAAAAGCAGTTACCTAACTTACCTTAGTAAGTACCTAACTTTACCTCACTTAACTTACATGATACCTAGTGCATTATTATAACAAGTAAGTAAGTATATTCTTTATTAACCAATAGCTTATCACTAGTGCTGTAGAAGTCATAAGATGATTAGATCAGCTTAAGCTACAGCTGCCTAGAGTTAAGCAATCACATATTATTCTGTTAAGTGTCTATACCAATGTTCAAGATTTGGATACAATAAGGTCATTAGTGCAGCTTTTTTCAGTTGGCCCATCTGCTGTAGGCTGCCACTTTGTTTCAGTGGACTGACTTTCTGGACATTTACGTGACTGTGGAATTGAATTGTTGTGCCAGTTAATGCCTTGTGCATTAGACACCAGCACAACAGAAGTTTCTACTAATAATAATAATTAGTGTAATAAAAGTAAAACTTGCCTGATACATGAACCTTTTTTGTGAATTCGGCAAACATCTGAAGGAAGGATTCTGGATACAAGTGGAACTGCAAAATACAAGACAATAAACGGTTTACCGTGTCTAAGGATGACAAAGTGCAGGTCAAGACAGCAGGAAAAGTCCTACAGAAAAGTTTTTGGTTCCATGATTTCTGCTGTGATTTGTGCTTCAGAGGAAACATCCTTTTACATACGCTAATGTTAAATAAATGAGCAATCACCTTTGTTATCATGCAATGGTTAAGTCCCAACACAAACAATCAATCCATAACTTCTATATAACTATCGTAAAATCAGTGAATCATGCAAATCTGGAACTCAAGGCCTTTACTGCATTATTCTGGAAACTCTGCTGCAATAATGAGTGCCATAAGGAGACTCCTTCATATATGTCTAAGAACTGAAACCATTTAACAAGCTCTAATTGACTCCAACCAATATCAGAATCTGTGCCATAATAACGAGCGCTACAAGGACTGCTTCTCTGACCTATCGGAATTCAACCCGGCTTCTCAAACGGATTATGATTTTGGATTGTGATTTTGACTTGAAGCAACCATCGAGTGATGTCTTGGGCATTATGATAACGGTGCTGTAGAGGTCTTTAGATTATAATAGACTAGATTAGATAGTCCTGTGAAATATGACCACATGCATTACCCCAACTGTGAAAATCCCACTTCAGTTCCAGGTAGAAATCTCCTAACTCCTGTAGGCCCTTTATTAGGGCTGGACGTCTTTCCTGTAATGAATCCCGAGATTGTTGCTTTAGTTTCTTTAGAAGTGAAGTTACTGTAAACATCAGAACAAACGTTTAAAGCCCTGGCTTCAGTGTTGCAGTCTGTTTCACATACATTTAAGCCATCAACCTGTTATAACTTTTCAACTGCATACAATTATTATTTCTGCATTTATTAAGCGCTACTATCTATCTGTAAGTGAAGGACTTGCTAAGGGCCCCTCAAAGCAACCATCTCAGAGGAGGCTTGAACCCATACTCTCTGCGTTCCATGCCTCACAACAGCCAACAGCACCATTTGCTCTTGACAACTGAATACAAATGTAAGCCATGAAGCCCTGGTTGGAAGCTACTAATGGGCTTTGACCGGGTTTCTCAAACGGATTATGAATTTCGACCATGGTTTCGCTTGAAGTGCCCATCAATTAATGCCTTGTGCATTATGATAAGGTGCTACAGAAATCATTAGGTAAGATTAGAACACATTAGAGATCACAAATGAACTGGCCATTCTTACTTGACATTACAATGTCACATATTAGAGCACCACACACAAGAAGTTCCTGAACGACACTAAATAAACACATGCACACAGACATGAACTCAAGAATATAAGCAATGATCACTAACAAATGATAGCAACATTATGGAAGCAATTACTAGCAGTTAAAAGAGACTAACTGATCTGCCTGTCTCCGTAGCTGATGGCTTCAGCTAGCGGACTCCATCCTTGGGAATTCTTTACTTTGACGGTTGCACCATGAGCCAACAACAGAAGGGTGCATTCTAAGAACAAAAACAAGTATTAACCCTTTACCCCATTTCAAATAGTTTCTTACTAAGTTAGTAAGTAAACCATTAAAATAAATAAATCAGACTTCTGTAGCTTACTGTCAACTTGGCAGCTTACCAGCAAAGCACCTGGTGTCTAAACTCCAGTACATAGCTATTGGTTAACACGTAACATCAAGGCACCTCTGAGCATGAGGATGCCGGTTCATGTCCTGTCTGTGGCTGATTTTAGAGATCTGAACCTCAAGCTAGCACAGTCTGTATACGGAGACCTTAAATGGCGTGGTACCCATTCAAATGGGCAATGATGGTGAAGGATTTGACTCAATTAGTTCGCTGAAAAATGAGCAGGGTCAAGGCCATACAGTCACTAAAAAAACGTGTAAATTCACATTTATATTACACGTTTTACAAAACTGGCATGGAACCTATACAATGATTGGTTTAAACCAGCCAACATCCGTTGACAAAATGCTACACAAATTGGCTTCACTGCCACCAGGTTTGAATCAAGTAAAAGCCCTGGAATTTTGTTGGATTATGATTGTAAAAGAGTGAACAAATGCTCACCTTTACGCCCAAACATAACGGCCAAATGAAGTGGAGTATTGCCTAAAAAGGAAAACCAAACAACAACTGGAACATTTGTTTCCACTGATGACTGTGAATGTAAGTGGCAGTTGGCAGCTTAGAACTTAGAACACTCAGTACTTCGATGGGTGATCATCTATGGAATACCATGCCGACTGGGCCGTATCAACCAAACACTCCTGTGGTATCACAAAATGAGTACTACTGTAAGAAGGAACAGAAATATGTTTGCACTTCAACCGAAAGATCTCTCAAACCTAAGACCATACTTCTGAAAAGATTCTGTAGAGGAATATGAACAAAACTGTAGCACATTTACTTTCTGTTATATGCATCAAGGATTCAAGGTATCAACTGAAGGTACCTGCTAACAAAACCAACCTACTGGCATGCCAATATCCTGGTCCGATTAGTCGAAATCGAGTAGGTAAAGCTATGTAATGCTATGTAACGTAAAGAAGACAAATCATACAGCACAGTGAAAATCAATTTCAAGGGCACTTTAGTCTATGGGAACAGGCAACCTGCTAATTGGCCCTTTAATTGAATAACTGTTTGAGATTAATCAGTTAGAAAGTCCGGTGTTTTTTCTAGTAAATTTGCATGAAGCTGGGACGAGAGGTGGTGATCCTATGTAATTATCGCGGAATGAACAAATTTAGCAAAGGAAAAGGAGTTTTCGTGTGGTTATTAAAACTGCTTCAGAAAATGAATGCATGCAAGCATGAGTTGGTTGCGTCTGTTTGGGGCTTCTCACATTCGACAGAATGTAGGCCTTGAAAAATGACAAAAGAATGGAATAGCAAAAACAAAACAGGAAATGGCTGACGTGCTGCGCTTCGCACATATCAACAGAAACTTCTTGGCACAATGCAACATCACCACAAGCTCAAAAATCAGTACAAATGTCCAGTTTACAATACCATGCATATCCTTCTGTGATACATCATGAGTTCTTAGAAATTTCGAAACTTCTTTGATGTCTCCACAGAAAACCTTTTCGTGCAGTGGAAACTCTGTCGCCATGTTTATGATTTGTAATTGGGTTGCGAGATTTTGTAAACTTACTTCCGGGGATGTCGCATGCCATCTGCCTAACGTAATGTAACGTAACGACCAGCGTATCAGACCAGCTCCCACAGATTTTCTCAGAGTCGCGCATAATCGTAACCGTAATATCCAGATCTCTTCAATGCCCAAACAAGCTAAGTCGCGGGAACCAGCTTATTCAATGTAAGAAACCCACAAGAAATTGGCCATACCAGGAAACCTGCTGATTAGACAGTGTTAAGTCAAAACATATAGGATTAAGTAACGATTAGCTCAATTCAGTGTCAGCAAGTTATTTCATTTCTGCCAATCAGATTTTGAACAACTGCATAAGTATGCCTTATCTAGACAATTACGCTGATCAGTTATGCTAACACTCTAACTTTGTGGCTGTTACCAATAACTTGTGCATTACTGTATTTTAGTATTATTTTAAATATTACTGGGCAAAAATAAGATTTAAACTCTAGTCATGATAAACTTTTAAGAAGTGGTACATATTTTCATCTCTGTGTAGCTGTTAAAACAATAAGTTTTAGTATTATACTTCCTATGGACATTAACTAAATTCCTGGATAGGTCTACATTTTCATATAGCGATGACTGATGTCTTGTTTTCCGTTATGGTTGTGATACATAACATCATATTTTTTCTGATAAAAGTTTTTTTTCTAAATAACACTTGATATAACTTCGACTAATGACCACTTGGTGGCAGTATACATCAGTATATGTCATCAATGGTAGAATCATAATTTAATATTAATTCATTTGTGTTGATATGCAGTTTAGCAAGTTCTTACGTTATTCTGTGACTTAAAGTGTTTTCAAAAACATGATTTGTAGATTTGCATAATAATCTTCACTTCTGTACTTGTTGTCTTTTGTTATAATCGACATTTGAAGATGGACGCCGATGGGAGACAAGTTGTCGTCTGCGATAATGGGACCGGGGTTCGTTTTGTTTTCTCTCTGGGTTTCTGGAAATTGAAGTTTGAGGGCCTCGATGCAAATGTTAGTCCACCATAGGTGAAAGAGCGTCACACTGGCAATTTATGCCGTATGTTTAGGACAGTGCCTTGGTAATGAAGCTGACGCTGACCCAGCTTGGCTCTTGCGGACTTGAATTGGTTGCGGGCTGATATATTAGTTTCTCTCGTCGAGACTGCGTTAGTAAGGCTTTCTATACTATTGCTTCCTATACAATATTACAACAAGCTGTTGTGAGGAAGAGTTATGACAACAAATTTGGCAGAAATTTTTCACGTACAGATGAAATACATGAAATACGTAACATTCTAGCCCGCCGTAACACAGCTCTGCCCTTCCGTCATCTCTTGAAAATTTAATATCACTTCATAGCCATAAATGCCCCACCCCTCTGTAACAAACTTTTACCTGAATCACGACAGTTATCTTACTCATCCTACTAACTAACCAACACTTCACCCCTTGCAATCTCTGTGCACATTTCCACAAATTCTGTCCTGATTCCTCCTTTTCTCTCATGTATCTTGCTGCTTCAATTCTAAACACCACTCACTGTAGTCGTTTGAGTGTGTCTGTCTGCCTGCATGACCTTTGGATCTTGACTGAGAACCAAATCTGACCCTACCTGCCTATCAATTTTACTTTGACTGAGCGCATGTGAATAAGTGGGTTCACACAACTTAGCTTTCTTTTGGTGCTGTAGATATCTTGAGTTTTACGATTCTTCCAACTTAGACCATTTATGAGTAGGGCATTCCTTCCTTTTGACAGCTCTGTCCAATGGGACAGAAAAAGCAATTCCTCCTGGCTTGGATAGTGGTATTCTTTTGTGCATGTGTATCGATTTGAAAACTAACACTCTGAGTAATGTGATTGAACACACAAAACATAGAATAAAATGTCAGCCATTGCGGTGTAAGGTAAGATTGATAATGCATAAAGCACTGTAATTGGCAAGTTTCTTCTCAGTGAATTTGTTTAAATACCTGGAGGAGTTAATCAGCAAGGAAGATAGAAAGTGTTCTTTGTTTTTATTGTAATTTTTCAGCATTTTTGTGGTTTAATATTCTTTTTTCATGAGTTGTATTCTGATTTTTTAGGACCAAACCTGTTTTTCAAAATTTTGAAATGTATATCTTATGCAGTTAAGTTTGAATGGATATTACATTTCGTTTTCTGTGGCAGTTTGTCAAATGTGGTTTTGCTGGTGCCAACTTCCCCTCACACATCTTTCCGTCTCTTGTTGGACGTCCAATTCTGCGATCGTCAACGAAAATCAACAACGTCGAAATCAAGGCACTGACAAATATTTAGTTAAAGTCTTACATTCAGAATGTATACAGATGGAAAGTCGAAACTGTTGCTTTTGTTTAGTAGGCTTTTATTTAATAGGACATACAGTACTTACAGGGGGACAGAATTTAAGAGTGACACTGTGTGGAGTACAGTTATCTGGGTCACTTGATTATGCAAGTTAGTGCCATTGTTGTATGTCGTATGCCTTGAGGCCCTCAGAATTTAATTGTCACAATGCAAAAAATGGTGCTTTTATCTATGAATGTATTTATATATGTATGCATTTTTAATAGCTACCATGTAGCCTCAAGCCTAGGTAGTTTTTTATGACTTAATAGTTGATTTATTTATATTTCTGTTCTCATTGTTTGCTGTGCTAATAGTTGGTTGAATGATTGTGTAGTATACCACATTAGCTGCTTTAAAACTTCAATGTCGTATTTCTGTAAAATCCCATGTTATAGCAAGGGTCTCATGTGTGTTTGTACGTATGTCTGTATGAATACACACACGTATGTTTGTAAGTAGGTATGTATATATGTATCATTACACTTAATATAGCACCTTTTCAGTACCTCTCCAAAGCGTGGCAAAGTTTATGGTGTAAATATTGTGCAAGTTTAAGGTTTTACTCCACAGTGCAACATATTTGCAGTTTTCCTTAATTGTCAGGATCTGATGGTTGGGGATGATGCCAGCCACTTGCGGTCAATGTTGGAGGTGACATATCCAATGGAAAATGGCATTGTGCGTTCCTGGGAAGACATGATTCATCTCTACAATTATACGTTTGGCCCGCAGAAGCTGAACATCACCCCACAGAACTGTCGCCTGCTCTTAACCGAACCACCGATGAATCCGTTAAGGAATAGAGAGAAGATGATTGAGGTTTGTCATTTCTGCTTGCTGTACAGACTGAAGAAGAAGAAGAGGAGAAGGAGGAAGAGGAAGAAGAGGAGGAGGAGAAAGAAGAGTAGTCCCTTAAGCAAGCCTTGATAGGCAGCCACAGACATGAAGTGTTAGCGACGTTACCTCATTTTGGTGTAAGCATCTGAAGTGTTGGTGACTTGACCTCATTTGATGTCAGCATATGAGGGCGGGTGGCTGCCTCATGTTTTCACTGACATGCAAAAATTGTAATATGTCTTTCTGCTCTGGCATGGATTTGAACCCCCAATTTCTTAGTTGAGGGTTCAGCACACTAATCACTAGACCATTGTGCACCCCAAACTGAACAAAACTTTATTGGTGTTTTTGTTTGAGAGGCGCTATACAAATTCGTGATTACAAGCACGATTAGCTATGTTATATTTAAATCTGTTTGCAGGTCATGTTTGAACACTACAAGTTCCATAGTTTATTCATCGCTGTTCAGGCTGTCCTCACTCTGTACGCACAAGGTAAGAATCACCTTGTCTCTTGATTGTCTAGGTATATGATGGCTAAGGGGTAAGGTTACAGTTTTTGATCACTGTGTGAAGGGTTTGAATGTTGCTGCATCACATGAACATTTTACTTTATCTCTGGTTGGGTCATCTACTTGGATTTGCCTCTCTAGATTTGCATGTCGATCTAGCCACAGCTGACACATGCGCCTTACACCAACAGTTGAAAACTGTTCTCTCACTGGGGCTGGGCTGGAAGCACTTCTGAGTGGGTATCTTGGGGTGCCATATAAGTGCTCTGAATGAATGAATGAATGAATAAATAAATTAATTAATTAGTGAAATAATTAATTAAACTGTTGATAGAGATGTGATTATTTGTGGGGTGTGGTAGCTGATTAGATAGACCGCTTAGTTTGTAAAGTTGAGTGTACGGGTTTGAGCCTCCCCTGAGACAGTTACTGTGTAGGGACCTTGAGCAAGTACTTCACTCACAATTGTCGAGTGCCATCGATTGATGCTTGGATATTGTGGCAATAGTGGCGCTTAATAAATGCAGAAATAATAATGTGTGTACTACCTTGCTCTACGTACCCTGCAGTGGTTCGTATCTGTGGCAGAGGTTTGGGATTGTTTTACTTAGAAGATTTGATTTGTGTTGTTATGTATATTATTTATTGTACTTTGTATTTTATGATGAAGTCTTACAGATATGTTTTTTCTATAGTAGCTGCCCATAATATCTGATTATTTTTCTTGTGGTGTAAATTTTAAAATGAAAATTGGCATGCGTACAATTTCAATTATTAAGTTAGCCTGGTTTTGTGTTAATGTTTACGTGCTACGTATATCCAGTGTTAATTGTTTGTAATTTGAATAGGATTACTGACTGGTGTGGTGGTTGATTCTGGAGACGGTGTCACTCATATCTGTCCTGTTTATGATGGTTATTCGCTGCCTCATTTGACGAAACGATTAGATATTGCTGGAAGAGATATCACACGCTATCTAATAAAAGTACGTAAGACTCTTTTACGAAGCCAGTTTGTGCTGCGAATAATAATAATTAATAATTCTGTTGCAGAATTATTTTGACAGGCTGCTTTATTGCCATTATACGTGCAGAAACATATATTTGCAATATCATTGGGTTATTTGGTAGTATGCTTGATCTGAATCTAATGATTGTGGGTTCGAACCTGCTGAGTGGACTTAGTGTTATGGCCCTACCAGTGACGAATCCAGGATCGCTTGCATGGGGGGCAAGGTTATTTCCAGAGGGGTGCCACATTCTGGCAGTCTGCTATGTTCAGGTCTCACCCCTCTGCACCCATAGCTAAGTCCACCACTTTACCCTAGGCAAACAGTTTTCACACAAGTACCTCTGTCACCAAGCACCCTAAACTGGTACAGGCTTTAGGTAGGGAATAAATGCCAATTCCTGCAGTGCACTGGAACAGTGCTCGGGTCTTGCCTTGCCCCTCTGCACCCATAGCTAAATCCACTGCTGTACCCTAGGCAATGTCCTTGATCTGGGATTTGTCGATTGCTGAATTAGAGGGCTAAGAACTGAGAGTCTCCGCTATGTCCCTCTAGAGGATGTGGAAGAACTGTCTTACTTTTTTGTGTAAGGAAGCCACCAGTGAGCTAACGACAATCTATGGATTGCAGGTTTATTGTCTGTTTCTGTGAAAGTATATAAGAAGCTGTTATCAGAAGACAATTCATGGATTGTTTGTGTATGCCCCTGAAATTTTACCCGAGAATCTACATACTTGTATTAAATGGCTTAGACACTATGTGCTCCATTTAGTACATTTTGAATAGGTGACATCAAGCTGGTGCCGTCTAGTGAATGATATGAGAATGAAGTAATTTCTTTGCAATTTGGCCATGGAGAAGGAAGTGGGAGAAGGAGGGATAGAGACAAGGAGTGGACAAGGTTGTATCTAATGGAGAGGAACAGGGAATTTTCCCCAGCAGGGACATTTTGTCAAAAAGAGATGCCCTGTGCAAGATAGGCTATTAAGATATTAGTGTTTTCCTTGTAAACATTATGTAAGCCTGCAAATTTAATTTTTTTAATGAGACTGGTTTAGACTACGAATGCATTATGATGTGTTTAGTACTCCTTGACCTCCATCAACTGATGAGTTATAAAATGAATTCTGATATAATTAGAACATGGATCTCAAAATTAACCTATACAAAATAAACTTGTAATATCATGACCTCATTTTAACTTGACCTTGTTATATCACAATCTCGTTTTAACACGATCTTGTACACAACCTCGTTATAACATGACCTTTTACATGACCTCATTATAACACGACCTCATTATAAGATGACCTCGTTGTAACATGACCTCGTTGTAAGGTGATTCTTGATATGGCACCCAAAGACAGCATTATAGTAAGTTTCTGGTTCACTTAAAAGGCGCTGTATAAACACAGTTTTATTGTTCATTATCCTGAGAATTATATTACCTGAGAATTGGATTATCTTGGGAATTGGATTATCTTGAGAATTGGATTATCTTGAGAATTGGATTATCTTGAGAATTGGATTGAAGTTTTCTAGTTTGTTGTGTAGCTGTTGCTGCTTAGAGGATACGCATTCAATCATTCAGCTGACTTTGAGACTGTGCGACTGCTGAAGGAGAAACTCTGTTACATCAGCTACGACGTTGACCAGGAGCAAAAGCTGGCTCTTGAGACAACTGTCCTTGTCGAACAATACACAGTGAGTCAGTCAGTCAGTTAGTTATCAAGACATTTGGAGGCCTCACTGGTTTTGAGTGCAGTGGTTCTTCTGTCCTGTGGACTGTGATTTTTGAGTTTTGCTTAGAAGTTTTGCTTAGAAGTGACCACTGATCGGTGCCTTGTGCATTACGATGATGGCACTATAGAAGTCTTCAGATTAGATTAGATCAGACTCTGTGTCTCCTTGTTCTGCTTTTGTATTGAACTGCTTTATCACATGAAGTAGGCATTGTTTAGCCTAAATGGAAGATTTTGTTGCATTTCCAATGTCATGTTTGCATTTCAGGCAGAGATTTCCAAACTGTAAGCATGGTCCATGGAATGTGATTAAATAGGCATATGTATGAACAATGCTCTACTATACCTCACCTCTTCATTAACTTAGAGCATTGGCCTTCATTAGAACTGGATATCCTGGTGGCCAGGGCACTGTCAGCACATAAGTACATGTACAGTTGTCCTGCCTGGGAACCACTCTGAAGCCATTGCTTTGAAAGTGTGCTACATAAATGTTCTGTTCCATTACATTACTGAGATGGCACAGTGACCAGTCAAGTAAGATACTGGCTTTTCACCTCTGTGACCCAAGTTCGAATCCTGGGTCCATCATGTGAAATCAACATACGGTGCATTGTCGAAGCGTGCGTAACCTCGGAGGCAGTCGTCTTCAATATGGTTGCCTCCTTAAATCCAACACACACGCGCGTGTACGCACGCATGCACACACACTTGCATTACCATATATGGTTCAGCTGACCATTAGTTCAGCTGAACAAGCGCACCTCCTCTGATTAAATGTTATTAACAAGCACTTCAATTTCAAACATCATCCACCGTAGCCGTCCCACTGTCTGAGTGCCTGACTCCTGGATCTTGACCTGGAACTGAACCCTTTTGCCTATCGATTTTGTTTTGACTGAGCGCCTGTGAATAAGCTGGTTCCCGCGACTTAGCTTTCGTTGAGCACTGTAGAAATCTTGAGATTACGATTGCGATTATTGCAGGTTTCCTTTAGTTTTCTCTTGATGCAGCTCTAAATAAATTCCAGATCCATTTACCGTTGTTTAGCTTCCCGATGGCCGCGTGATTCGAGTTGGTGGAGAGCGCTTTGAGGCTCCAGAGGCACTGTTCCAGCCACACCTGATCGACATCGAAGGCATCGGCATTGCTGAACTCCTCTTCAACACGATCCAGGCTGCCGACATAGACACACGGATGGAATTCTACAAGCACATTGTACTTTCGGGTGGATCAACCATGTATCCAGGCTTACCAAGTCGTCTGGAAAGAGAGCTAAAGCAGCTCTATCTCGAAAGAGTCCTTAAGGGTGACACACAAAAGTTATCGGTAGGAATCACACTGCTGAATGCAAAACGGCTTGTATACATGTGTATGATATGTATATATGTATGTATGTTTGTGTATTTATGTATTTATGTATATATATATATGTATGTATGTATGTTTGCATGTATGTATTTGGTTTTGTGTATGTAGGTTTGTATTTGGGTGGCATTTATGTTTTGGACATTTATATGAATGAAAACTTTATTGATTCCAATAAAACAACAACAAAAGAACAAATACATTGACCATTGTATAGATTGTTAGGATACAATGCCTACTTCATGTGGTAGACCCAAAAGGGACCTAAGTCCCGCTAAATTAGGGCCGCCTATTACAAAAACAATACAAGTGGCGACAAAAATGTTTAACAGATATTACGTACAGTTGAACTATAAAGAAAGTCTTAACTAAAACTTAACTAAAAAGAAACTAGGAAAGTGGATTAATCTCTATGAAACTGAAAATGAGTCATAGCTGTGACTTCCAGAAACATAAGTAAAAACTTATAGACTAAACAGATATGAATGTTATAATCAACAGTCTAGTGACATTATTAGGAAATTATGCAGATGTTTTTTAAACAAATACAGACTAGGTAGGTTACGGATTTCTAAAGGTAATTTATTCCAAATAATGCCTTTAAAGATTTTTAAGAATTCAAAAATTCTTTGACTCTAGCTTCTGATTTCAGTTTATGTAGACTTTTGATGAAAATTGGAGGTATGACTTTTCTTTCATCTGTTGACATTCAGAAATTCAAGATTCGAATTGAGGATCCTCCACGTCGAAAGCACATGGTGTTCCTAGGAGGAGCGGTCCTTGCTGAGATCATGAAGAACAAATCTAACTTCTGGATGACGCGAGCAGATTACGAGGAGCAGGGACTCGGTGTGATGAAGAAGCTCGGCATGAACTCTGACTGAGCTTGGTTCCATCTGGCTTCTCAGCTGCTGACGCAGAGCAAAGGAGCAAGCACGCAGGCAGCTATTGACTTAACGTGCTAGTCATTCGGATAAGAAGTGCTCAAATCAGGAAAACGTAGTGTCTTTGTTCTCTGAAGTTTGTTCTTTGAGTTTTCGTTTATTTTGAACCGTGTTGTTAGGTTGAATGATGTTCCTCGACTTTCTGTTATCACATATGTAATGTAATTAGACATTTATATAGGGCCTTTTCGAAAACTCAAATGTGCTCGACAACTGCACAAATGATGTTAAAGTTGTTTAAAAATGGCAGTACAGTTCAACTTGCTTCTGATTTTTTCTCTTAAGTCATAGATGTTAATCAGTAATCTATATATATATATATATATATATATATATATATATATATATATATATATATATATATATATATATATATATATATATATATATATATATATATATATTATACACCGGTAGGCCTATGTTTATATAGACAGATGTAGCCGTGGTCCCTGTGCAATTTCTACAGCTAGACAAGACAGTGGCTCGGTCTGCAGGTGGTCCATTTAGTACAGGTAGATGGGACGGTTGTTGAACCAATGGGTGGTCCACTTGTCACAATTTCACTCCACTTGGTCATGGGGAGGGTCAGGGACAAGAGAGGGGAGGCAGGTGGACAGAGGTTGGGAAGGGGAAATCGTGGGAGGGAGGGGCACGGAGGGTAGGGGAGGGAAAGGTGGAGGAGAGAGGGAGACATAGGAGCACCAGTGAAGTTTCCTCAGAAGGGGATTTTGCCATTCTAGCATGCAGATGCTGTGTCTGTAATGGGCTAATAATAATAATAAATATAATAATAGACACATCACAAGTCAATCTTGCAGTTTCATTTCATGCAAATAAAGAAATTACTGCTTGTTTTGGAAGCTCTCTTCTAAATATTTTGAAGCCATTTCTGATTATTTTGTATTTAATTTGGAAATACTATTATGTTTGTTAAAAAACTGAAGGCACTGTACTCAATTATTTTTTTTCATTTGTCACCATTGAAATTGATTGAAATGCTGATGTCCTATTTTTTATTTAAGCACAGTTGTCAGAGTTTCTCTTTTTTTGGCAATATTCTTATTATCAAAAATAAATCAGTTCGTAACCTTATTTACTGAAATAAATAAGCTTTCCTTATTTAGCTACCGGTGTTTGTTCGTTACTTCTGAAACAGTCATTGTTAAATATACTACTTAACTACTTGTTAAATATATAGTCCTACTTCACTGTTTTTAATTTTTCAAAGGCCATCATGAGCCTCGATAACTGTTCATGTACTTTGAAAACTGTTCATAAAGTTTGGATATCTATGATATCTTTTAAGTAATAGGAATGTTTTCTTGTTTCTGCTGGAGTATTGTTCTGATTTGTGATTCACCAAAAGCAGTGACCACGGTTGTGGTTTGTGGATTATAGAATTTTGTTGTCTGTCCTTTAAGAAGTTTTGAAGTTACTGGTACCTCTAGAATTTTCTTGTGTTTTTTCACATTTGTTGGATTTTTGATTGAGTTGATTGCTTATCTGTATCTCAGAATTTATTTTTAATAGGTAGTTCTGTCCATTTCTTTTGCAGTTCATTATTCATGAGCTGTCAGTAGGTCAGATAAACTGTTCATGAACTGTTCATAAATTTAAGATATTATCTGCTGCATCTATTAGAAAATAAGGATAATTTTTTGTTTCTGCTATGCTAGACTGATGTTCCTTTTAGGTTCACCCTTAACAGAATGCTACTGAAGATACTGTTTCCTCTAGAATTTTCTCATGCTCTATCCCATATCTCCATTTATGGCGACTACTTGATCCAGTTTTGCACTGTTTAGTGTATAAATTATAATTCTAAAATAATTCTTAGGTTTTTCTGCTGTTGCTTACTTGGACTGTTTAGTGTATCAATTATAATTCTAAAATAGTTCTTAGTTTTTTCTACTGTTGGTTAATTATTTATTCCCCAATATTTGTTAAGGTTTTATTTCCGTCAGGTGTTAGAATCGTATTACGACAAGTTAACTGGTTAATAGGTAAATGTATTTGACTGTGTACCGTGTCTCATGCTTGTCGTTCATGTAAGAACATTTGGGGGCAATTGCATTAGAGTACATTAGGTAAAAGTAGTTCTGTATTCCAGTCTAAAATCGTATTCATATACTCGAGATTTCTTCAGTGCCAAACGAAAGTCAAGTCATGGGAACCAGCTTATTCACAGGCGTTCAGTCAAAACAAAATTGATAGGCAGAACGGTTCGGTTCCAGGTCAGGATTCAGGAGTCAGGCAGTTGGACAGCTACGGTGGATGGTGTTTGAAATTGAAGCAAGAAGAGAGATAGGGGAAGAGGAAGAATCAGGATAAGATTTGTGAAAAAGAAATGTTTTCAGCTTTGAGTAAAAGACCAGTGCAGAAACTGAAAGAGGTGAAGTGTTGACTCAAACCACTGGGGTCATGAGTGCTTTGCTCAGCAGCATCTGTTGGACCCATGCTTGGAACAACCACAAGAGCACTTCATGTTTTCTCATGTATTGAACCATTTTCATGGAAAAGTTCTCCGCAGAAGGTCTCAACATCTCAAGAAATATTTTCAGCTTATCTTCAGTCATGCTTCTTTAAATCTCCTAGGTAACCATGTTTCATTTTGTTTGAAAATTCTTAAAAGGTGCTATATTAATGTCCAAATACAAATAAAAACTTTTATATTACCAACAAATTTTGTAAACCCCTTGGTTGCCAAATTGTCACAGATACCCCTTAAATTCGCTAGTGCATTAAAAAGTTCATGTTTAACAGTATTGAAGATGTTTGCAATTCTTGTGTGATATTGCTGACAGTGCCAAAGATTTTGTCATACAGCATTAAGACAAATGCATTTAGTTCACAATGTATTCTACTGAGCTGTAATTTATTACTCAGAACAATATCTCACTAGAAATATTCGTAAAGCAGCTAAAGACCTGTTTGTAGTGTCTTGCTTTTGTTGTCTGGCTGCTGTTACCCATTCACACCCTCAATTCCTGTCTCAGCTCATGGACATACGGCATGCTAACAAATGCATCACTTACTTAATATCAGAATTAATGTTATAGTGAAGAGTGTTATTTAAAGTTTCCTTTGTATATTGAAACAATTCAAGAAGCCCTCCGATGCTATTATGTGCTGTAGTTTTTAAGTTTTATGCTTCCTGCAATATATGCTTCTGATTTCACACTTAACTGTTTTTTATGGAATTGGTTTTGCTTGAACTGACCTTGTGACCTGCTTCCTTTGTTAAATTAGTCTTGCTTTAACTAAGTAATTATTTCTGCTTGGTTTTCCTGAGACTTGTGTTTAGTTTTTCACATTTTGCAGGCATTTTATATGCTGTGCTAGCATAGGCTTGTGATACATTTTATTTATTTTCCTATTATTGAAGTATGTTTATTACGGTATTATTTTAGTATGATGTGATTAGAAAAGTTAGAAACCATACTGGCTTATATTTATATATTTTGAAGACCTTTCTGTTTGATCATGGTCTTGTAAGGTTGGGAGCACCTCTGATGAGTTTTCTTGAAGAGGAGCTATATAAATATACACTTACAAATAGATGATGTTATTTTGCATTATTAATATGGTGCTATAACAGTCCTGAATATATTAGAGTTAATATTGCTCAGCTGGTGCACAAAATCCGTCTTAGGAGTTGAGATGTCGGTATTTTGGACTGGATTATCTGAGTTGTCTAGGAGTAAACCGATTACTGATGCCTGTTTTGTATTTAAAGTTTAACTAGACTGTAATCCTTTTGTTTAATGTGTTCGTTTATTTCTAGTCCTGTTTATTTCAAAAGTTATTTAAAATCTGTTCTAGTTTAATGTTTGTTTGAAAATATGTTGCAGAAATCTGCATACATCAGAGCAAAGCAGATACGGATTTCTGGAAGCTCTATCAATTTCTTTCCAGAACTTCATGGAAAATTAATGCTTAATTTAGTCAAAGATTCTGGTCCTAATATGTTTGTTAGCTGTATAGATATTTTTACTCTGTCTAAGGCGGATCCATGGGGGCTAAGCTGGTCGTGCCTCCCTCCGAGTTTAGAAGGCCAGTGCAAAGGTTAGGGTAGATGTGCAAGAGTAGATCCAGGGGTCACTCCGGCCATACCCTGGATCCGCCAGGACTCAGTTATACTCATCTGTCTGGTGTTTATTTAATGAGATTCATCGAGTAATAAGCTGGTGTAGAGGAGAGTGCAGTCGTTATTGTTGAACATTGTAGCTGAGAAATTTTGTAATGAGTATTATGTTTTGATCAGCTTGTTGGCTTTGGCTTTTCAGTTTGAATGCTTTCTCAAGACGTGCTTTTTGTTACAACATAGTTCACTGTTGTTTGTCAATCTAATTTGTGCCATTGCTGCTTTAAGAAAGCACCGCTGTAGCGGTGGTGAAGGATCCCACCCAATAAATTTACTGAAAAATGAGCAGGGTCAAGGCCATATGGTCGCTACATAAAACCGTGTATGTCTACATTTATTTACGTTTAGAGTCTTCACCAAAGATTATGTGAAAAGAGATGGGTCACTCATGCAAAGCTGACTGGAAACTGGGTCACGTGGACAGCACTGACCATGATTGGTTGGCTTAAAGTTGAACTATTTTTTGATTGGTTGACTTAAAGGAGAGCCATTCTGTGATTGGTTGAATTCAAGTAGAATGGTTCATTGCTGTGCTTTCCAGAACCAGTGTGCAATGCACAAGCTTTTATGCACTCATGTTTTTTGATCGAGTTAACAATGCATTATATAATCTTTATTTAGTCTTTGGTGTTCATTATAAAGATGGCGTGCGTTGCAACAGTTACATATCTAGGCAGTTAAACGGAGAGATTCTAGCACAACAGCTCTAATGAAGTTCTGTTGATCGATGTGTAGTCATCAGATTGTGGTGCTATATAATTATACAGATATAACATTTGTAACATTGAGGAGTTTAGAAGGGTAATGTTCAATAATTTAACAGTGAAAATTTATATAGAAAACTATGTAGTTCTGTTTTTGGCTTTGCTGTTGTGAAGATTGTTTTGTTAACACCTCCTGCACGTTGAAGTTCATAAAGAAACAAGAAGTTTTTCTTCTGTGAGTTTGTTTTTCACTGTCGGCATTGCTATGCCAGTGTCTTCTATCCCGTACCATAAGAAACTAATTTTCGAGTAAAACAAGGTTCAGTGGAACAAAGTACTTCAAGTATTAACCCAGAGATGTTGTTCACTATGGGGGCAGACAGGGGGTAAAGGGACATGTCCCACTCAGTCAGTGCATCCAGTGCTCCATTAATTACTTTTGACTGTGTAATAACAATACTTTATTAGTGTAAAGTTTGGGCATTGAATGTGATGGTATAATAACACAACTAATTTTATAGGGAAGGAGGTGAGAAGTGAGTCACCATCCATGTTTGGGATGGATCTCCACTACTGTATGTATAACCTATAGTAATCAATTTGTTGACAGCAGTCCACTGAACCATTTAGCACCGCCGTTTTAATCATCTACATCTGCAGTATTTAAAATAGGATTTGCCGTAATGCTTTGCATAACACTTCGAATCTCGAATCTTGACTGTGTGTGCCAGTAGATTTTTCTTTTTTACCCCTGTGGTAATCTTTAACATTTGATTAGTTAATTTGTTTTGTGTGAAATGTTTTTCATTCTCAAATTCATATCCATTGTGCATGTTAATCAACCTGTTGATTTATATTTTAAAATCAAATCTTTGTTGGCTGCATTCGCTCTGTAGATTTAAGCAAAAACAAAAGCAGTATTGTGAATGATTTATCAATAGAAAGAATCCTTTTACACAACTGCATTGATTTGTGCTACTTTATTTTTATTTTATTTTACTTTATTTAAAACCTTTGGTGTAATAACAGTTTTGAATTGTGCCAGCAAATGTACTGAAGTAGCATTGTATGTAGTAATAATACTGGTGTGTTAAGAAATTTTGACAGAATTAAAGTGTTATTTTGGTATAATCAGTCAAAAGTCTTTCTAGGAATGAAGCCGGTTGCATTACTTAGTTAATAATAATACTAGCAATATAGAATTTGTTAACTGCAGATGAACACTGAGACTTTATTAGGCTAGCAACACACTGACAACAAGACACAAACTTTGACCATTCCTGATTAATTAAAACCTAGCAGACACTGAGGACAGTACAAGTAAGAAAAGCAGCCCCTTGAGCGAACCACAAAAGGTAGCCATGGTTATGAAGTGTTAGCACCTTTATTTTCTTTGCCTCTGCATATGCTGGCTGATCTTCCAGCTGGCAGTTTATGGTCAGTGTAATCAGTTTATAGCCATGTTCATTAGTGCTATGGGAAGAGAAATCTTTAAATATCTTTTTGTACTGCAAGGATTTGAACTCAGACCTTTAGGTTCATGGTCCAGCATGCTAGCCACTCGTTTATTGTGCACCCCACACAGGTAAACAGACCCACTGTTTTCTGCACTGTTAGTTGCAGATGAGTGATATTCCATGCAAAGAAACTTTTTGAAGTAGTTACCAAGAGCTACACAGTACTGACCTGTTTACTAGCCATTCAATGTACTTTTTACATACAGTAGGCACCTTTAATGTATACATATACCTTTATACCTGCCACATAAGCATCATTCGTATACAGAGACACTTGTCTTTCTGTTAGAACTATAACATCATTCAGGCCAGCAAGAAGCGCTTCTGTGAGTTACCTAAAAGGTGCTATACAAACGGTTACATATATACATCCATACCTCATATACATACATTAATATATACACGTATATATATACACCAATACATACTGGTGCGTAATTGTAATTAGTAATCGTAATCTCCAAATGTCTAAAGTGCTACTTAAAAGCCAAGTGCAAGGCACCAGCTTATTCACAGCTGCTGTGTCAAGTCAGTAGAGTTGGCCAAAGATACCACATTAAGAACCAAGTCCAGTTGCCAAAATACCAGAGAGAGAAGGGAGAAAGGAGACGTTAGGGTGGGTTGCGTTTAAGCTGAGAGAAATGGAAAGGCTTTTAAAAGCGGATTGGATGGATCAGGGTGAGATTTCTTGAAAAGGTGAGTAGCTTCTAGTGCACTGGTGTCTAATGCACAAAGCATCAACCAGCGGTGCAAATGCACAGGGTACACGTCAGTTTCAAGTGTACAATAAATAAAAGATGCTAAAAAAATGCTAAGATATATATATATATGTATATTACATACATAAATAAACTGGGTAAATGTGCACATCACATATACTTCTGAGCTAGCCAGAAAAACTGGAAAAGTATATTTAGGCCACTTGGAATACTGTGTGCACTAGGAGCGAAGATATGGAGAGATAAAATTGCTCTGCTGTTTTGCAATCACAGCTCATAAAATTTATTTAACATTATTTAACTCATAAGTTACTTTTAAAACTTAGTCAACAAAATGGAAGCATGTTAATTCAAGCAAATCCAAATGCACTGATTCCAATCTCAAACGGTTCATCAGTTTATCGATGAAAGAATGGCAACTAATCAGACACTGAGATGTAAGTATTCGACAACAAAAATTCGCAGGCATTTGCCGATGTTGTTGATTGTTGGATAATGAAGAGCGGTTTCGTCGTCGTGTACGGTATGCCAGACGCTAGGGAATGGGTAGGAAATGAGGTGCAAAACTGGAACATCTGGAACAGAAGTTTATTATTACATTTATTACATACATGTATGTACATATCTATATGTACATACACATGTATGTAATACTATTTACGTACATGTAAGAACACGGTGGACCACATTGCTTCTCATCGTTTCTTATCCTTAATGCAACGTACTGCAGGAACTCCACACAGTGTTATCTGTTGACTATGGATGGAAATCCACTGGTTGGAATATGTGCACAACATTTCTAGTTATCTGAGCACTGCTTGCTGAATGAGGCACTTTCTGTTTTTAGTAATATTTCATGTCGTTTAGGCTAGCGTAAAGAGTGCTTCTCATTAGCTTCTCTTGCGGTGTCATTTTATAAACTTCCAATATTACAATTGCAATGTATGTGTAATATGTATTCCAGTTATGTATGTAGTTTACCTAACAGATCCTTCATACTGTTAAGGACCACTATGAAAAGAAGTGTGTCAAATAAGTCAGTTCAAAGTGTACACTAAATTAAAGATGCTAAAGAAATGCTCAGATCATACATACATACATACCTGTTATATACATGCATGTATACACATAAATACATACATAAATAAATAGGGTACATGTGTGCATCACATATACTTCTGAGCTAGCCAGGAACAACTGGGAAAGCATATATAGGCATATCTATCTTACCCTATCTTAATATTACCTTTAAGCTGTTTACATTACAAAAGTATTCAAGGAAACTGTTTTCCAACCTTACGTCGTCTCCCTGACCTAAATGATTTCAACTTCTTCACTGGATTACACCTGTGGATCATGGTTTACTTCAGAGCGAACACTGACTGATGGTGCATGCATTATAATGACAGCCGTACAGAGGTCCTCAGATAATCGGATTTCAGCTGGAAATCCTACGTGTTCGGGTAGACGCACAAGAAACATTTTTAGCTAAACTCATGATTCACCTTTATCCAGAATTGTTAAGTCAGACACTTTAAAGTGATTTTGAGAGATGCTTACAAGGCCAAATATATAAACATTCACACTGATATATGCAGTAGTTGTGAGAAAAACTCACTTCTGTGAAGGAATGGAATGTGGTCGTCTTCAATACCTCCGCTATACTGGTCAATAAATCCACTAAAGTACTTATTGGTTGCTGCACTGCGAAAGACATCAGTTGGTTCAAGCAGGCCTTCCTTAGCCACACGCATTTCTGAATTGGCAACAAAACATAATTTGTGAATATTAGAAATGGACATCTAAGGCATCAGAACAGACAACATAGCATTCAAGAAATTGACGAAACAGACACCACTAAGTGACAAGAAGAAACACAGACAACAGCAGGCTGGCAGGCAGGCAGACACACAAACAGATGGGCTGGCAGGCAGGCAGACAGATAGGCAGGCAGGCAGACAGACATATAGGCCGGCAGGCAGGCAGACACAGAGACAGATAGGCTGGCAGGCAGGCAGCAAAATGATAAGATCAATTCTTGCTCTGTGTTGTGTGGAAAGAAACTGGCCAAATTTTCAACATTCATCACAGCATTTTCAATTGCCAAAGCTTATGAACACCTACAGAGTACTGAACCTGTTTAGCAAAACTATTCAAATTACTTTATGAAGCTGTCTGAAGCATTTAACAACAATGCTGTACCTATTTTCTGAAGCCGTTCAAAGTACTTATTTGTTGAAGTGAAGTAACTAATGAAACTTGTCTCTTGTGTTCCGATCAAATCCAGCAGAAGAAACAAATCCTAAAAATACAAATGCAATAAAATCCAGCAGAACAAACAAATCCTAAAAATACAAATGCAATAAAATCTGCACAACAGGTTATTAGACATTAAGAGAAGGTCTACAAGAACCGCGCTGTTCAGCAACTGGAATTGACAAAAGACAACAAGAAACACACAACAGGAAAGAGACAATAGTGCACATAAAAGGCACTGTATTGTCTTAATACATACATTTATTTCATACATACATACATACACAAGACTGACCTGAGACAGTTACTGTGCAGGGACCTTAAGCAAATCCTTCATTAACAATTGCACAGCACCATCAGTTGATGCTTAGTCATCAGACTGTAAATTGTAATTGTAATTTAAGATTTATAAAAAGCCTCTTAGAGAATAAACTTAACAGGGGCGCTACTAACCCGAACAAGTAAAATCGCTGTTAAACAGTACAGTCTTCAGGCACCTGCGAAACCCTGAGAGGGGAAAAGAGAGGAGCTCAAGTTGCAGATCTCAAGACAGGTGGTTCCAGCAGGTGGGACCAACATATGCAAAGCTTCTGGACTGGGCAGTAGCAGTACACGTGCAAGGGACAAACAAGATAGTGGCGCTTAATAACTGCAGACATAATAATAATACTATACCAACATGAAAACAGTCTGAAACAACATCTGGAGTTACAGCCAACCAGAGACAGAGCTGGAAGAATACTGGAAACTGTCGTGGGTTATAAATACAATGATGATGGTTTTACAATTTTATGTAGTTACAGCCATCCAACGATACATGTGAATCACGCAAATTGCACTACAGAACTTCTTACAGTGTCATCAATGAATGATTCAGCAATATGCTAGCCTTAACAATGAGAAATATCCACTATCATTAACGAATGACTCAGTTATATGCTTGCATTCATTATTAGAAATATTCAGTATTATTATTACTGAATGAATCAGCTCTAAGTTTGCTTTCATTATTAGAAATATTCAGTATTACTACTGAATGAATCAGTCCTATGCTTGCATTTGCTATTAAAAATATTCAGTATTATTATTGAATGAATCAGCTCTAAGTATGCTTTCACTACCAGAAATATCCAATATTATTATCGAATGAATCAGTTCTATGCTTGCCTTCATTATCAGAAATATTTTGTTTTCAAAATTTGCAGCTATTGCATTTTATTTGTTTATGCAGAAAGATCTATCAATCTTAGGACAATACCTACAAAGTGCAGAGCAGACAGAGGTGAGCAACAGATGAGTGACAACCGCAAGATTAAGTGCCCAACATTGATATAGTAAAATCTCCAACAGCAGCAACAAAATGGGTATAAATCTTACAATAGTTTCCAGCTGTGAAACAGTAACTTCTCTGTCGACCTCGACAAAAGTCGTTGCCATCTTTTCTGCTAAATGTCTTGCTCCATAAATCGAATCTGTTGGTGACCATCGTACAAACGCTTCTTCTCCATCAAAGAACATAAACTGCAAGGTCACCTCAGAGCTGCGGTTCTAAAACAGCACATCATATTAATGTTAAAGCTAAAAAAGATGATCACATATCATAACCTACTTATAAAAAAACTGTCTTTGAGAGCCATATCCCTACAACAAGGTTGTGTTACAATGCAGAAAATTTTTTTCTAAAGTTCAACTACATTTGTCATCTGTGTACTGTGTTATATCAGAATTTGTGCTAAAATAAACAGTGTCATAAGAAGGGTCTGGTGTATTAACTCAACAAAAGTCCTTTCCCCTATATAAACAAGCCATACTGATATCGAAAGGACTGTGTGACTTTTCATATCCCAGATATGCCTCCAGTATATGTGACAACTAACTCACTACATCAAGTATTAGTTGCTTTTGTTAAGTCCTTTTGTTGAGGTTGACCTTTTAAACATCAGCATCAATTGTTCCTATTGTTATGCTGATATACAGAGGAAAGCAGAATCTTAAGCAGCAGCTATGAGTATGCAGTGTTAGGAGCTTTATTTTTAAAGCTTCGAATGTAAGGGTAGGTGGCCAAATCTCTCTTGCCATTTAATCTTCCAACCGACATTGTGTGGTCAGTTACGGCTGAGCTCACTGGGGTGAAAAAGGAACAGATATCCTCAAGTATGTTCCTGCCCTGCACTGACAGCCAAGCACAATAACCTTTTGCCCAACATGCCACCTCTGTATAATGATTTATCAATGTTGATAATTTCATAAAACGTTTCAATTAATCCACTTCATGGTCTATATAACTGTCAAGCACAAATGACTGAGTTCCAAATAGCTGTTTCCCTACTGTCAGCCTCACTGATACCTTCACAGGGGCATGGTAGCTGATTGGTTAAAGCGTTTAGCTTCTAACGCAGAGAGTACAGGTTTGAGCCCCCCTGAAACGTTTACTGGGTGAGGACCTTCAGCATGTGCCTCACACACAACTGCTCTGCACCTCAGATTCAGATTCAATGACCTTATGTGTGTGATAAATGCAATAATAATAATAATAATAATAATAACAATAATAATAACAACAACAATAACAATAACAAAACCATAATAATAATTCAGATACAGACCTTGGAAAGCGAGCTATTCAGATGCCTAGCGAGATCAATGAGCAAAGCACAAGGCACAGCAGAATCTGTAGCACCAATGAAGTCAAAATTAGCGAAGTACTTCGAGTCAAAATGACACGCGAGGGTGAGGCGACGCGTAGCTGAAGGATTGTGGACAGCAACAATGTTGTTGAATGGTTTGAGACCAAGCGGAGTCGTGTCGTTAAATGCATCTTCTTCAATCGTCCAACCCAGTTTGGTCATATGGCTTCTGATATGCTAAAATGTTATACACCACAAAAACAATTATCATGTTTATTGTAATTGTTATTGCAAATTTATGTAGCATCACTACAAAAGAAACGCATCTGAGGAGCCATCAAGCTGATAACACAAACCACATTAGAATGGTTTTCAAGCGCATACAACAGTGTTTGCCAAGCAGGGTTATGTGGAACCTTAGAATTCCCCAGATCAAAGTCAGGAGTTCCACAAGAAATCGAATAAATTAAACAAGAAAACGTCAAGCCGATTATAAGATGAGTCAGTGGGTTTTTGGAAAAACCCACGACTGCACAATAGTGCGAGGCAAGTCTTGGCTTGTCTGCTGCCTTGGCAGCAAAAGGGCCTATATAAGCGGACGCAAATGCATTTCAAAGACAGCATGAAGGTTTTGTAGCAGTGGTCTGTCTAGAGCTAAAATTCTAAGTTTGAGTTAGAAATATCAATGACAGATCCACACATTTAGAAACTGTGATGATTCAGGTGCTGTTGTTAATGAACATTCTGTTAATTTATAACTATGAAAATCAAAGACTATATGTCTTTACTCGAGTTGGGGCTACACTATAAATTAGGCAAGTTGACGGTTTGAAGCTCAATCGATTAACAACTCAGAAAAATCATCGACAGTATGCATGTAAGCATGTTTCTAAACATTAACACAGCACATTTTATGAACCTCACAAAGGTGCTGGACTGATTTGAAGGAGAGATGGTTTAAGGAGGATAAGCTTGCTGAAACAAGTATGGCAGGTCCCAAGCCAAGAGCAGAAAGACAATAAGATGCAACTGAGTGGAAAATTCAATGGCTACATATAAACAGAGCTTTTGTGAGGTGCTTAAAAGGTGCTACTTGAAGTTTCTTGACACATTCATACATACATACATAGATGCATACATCGATACATACATAGATAAATATATACATACATAGGCCTATGTAAATACATACATATATATGCACATACACATATACAAAACAGAAGACAACTACATCTATACAAAGGCTAATGGAGGCTCTCCATGGAAGACTAGAATAGCTCATGAAGCCATGTAACAGACCTGCATAGATCAATGTCTTTTCTTACCTGCTGAACAAGTTGATTGCCTTCTGTTCCAGCCGTACGAACTCTGAGAAATGGTCTCAGGATTTCATTTTTGAAGTAGTCCAGCTGCTTGCCATCCGACAACTTTCCAACGCGTATCACTCGATCAGCACGTAATGTTCGTGGTTTATAGGACCTCTGAAATTACAACATTTCCTTTGATTGTATTTGAATATATTTGATTTATTGCCCATAATAAGACACTCTGCTGATCACAAAGGCAAAGAGAATGGGCCTGGTTTAGAGAATAGGTACACTGCCACATAGCTCAGTGTACTGTAGCAAAGAAGAAGGTAACGAGAGATCAGATTAATTGCAAGGATTTAAAAAGCACCGTTATGTGATGTTAAACCAGGGGCATTGCTTTTTAAATATCTGTCAAGTTGGTTTGATATTGATACTGAAGCAGTCTGAGATTTTCTGGTGACATCTGATGATAGCAACTTTAAAAACCTTAATTGGACAAGTTACCTGATACTTATTGTGGGAAAATGTGGGAAAATAGCAGTTCTCCATGTTTGGGCCTTTTTGGGGCCCCCTTCACAGTAGCTGGAAGCAATCTGAAAATTTCTAGTGACTGTCTTAAGTGGATAATTCATGAGAAGAAGCAAAAAACCTATTTGGTGGCAGACCAATGCCTATTCTTTCTGATCTAAAGCCTATTGTTGACAGAGTACCAGTCGATGATGTTGCTGAATCTTTTCAATGTGAATATGAAACCAACTCGACGGAGGTAAAACGCAATGCCTCTGGTTTAACATCGTGTAACCTAACGGCGATTTTCAAGGTTAAGAAGACTAAGTATGCAAGGTTAAGTATACTTCAGGGTTAACTCCAGGTAAAGGCGAAGAGATTTCATATAAATAACGAAAACTATAGCATGCTGTTCTATCAGCTTCTCAAATGATCTTAGATTCGAAGATAGAAAAGCACGAAAAGACCTTTCTCTCGTGCCAGCTGGCTGCCTCCAACAGAGCAGGAAGAACACACCCTAAGACAACTAGCGACTTTAGACAGAATTCTTTCATCGTAGCATGGCCCTTTTGAAAGGTCCTGGATAAAAACGATCCAACAGAAAAACAATACGTTCAAAACTCTCAGCAATCGCCTAAAATACTAATTTTTACTTTGTGTTTATTATCACGGAAACATTCCGCCCAAAACGCACGGCAAACCTCGTACATGAAGATTATATTACTTTGCTACCACATATTTTTTATTATTTTATGCTGCACTTAGGTATTGACTGAAGTGAATTTATTTCCATGATAACTTACACTATGGCACATTACTAAAATTTCTTAATATTTAAAAATTGCTTTCAAGCTGATATTGACTTCAAGCTGATATTAAAAAGATTCCTTGTCAATGTTATGCTATTGCTAGTTTATTGCTGAGCTCAAGTGGTTGTAATTGCAAGATGGCGATCTAATGTTCTTAACTGTACTCTCTAAAATATAAAATCTACGTTACTAGTTACCGGCATTTTCAGTCGGCATAACTATGGACGTAATTGCTGCAGAGTAGAACAGGTTGGGGACGCTGGATAAGTTCAGTCTGCTAGCGATGTTTGTAAATTTGGAATCAAATCATTTGATTATCTTTTTGCCGCTCAAGAAGGGCAACATATTATATCAGTGTTTATTTTTTAGATGCATTTCTTGAAACTTGCAGGATTGTTGTAAGTTTTCAAAGGCCAAACATCTTTGCGCTCAATCCCAAACATCGCTCACCGTAGTTGCCACGCTATCTCTGCCTGACTTTTGGATCTCGACCTGGAGCTAAACCCTTGTGCCTGTCGATTTTGTTTTGACTGAGCGCCTGTGAATAAGCTGGTCCCCGTGACGTGGCTTTTGTTGGGTGCTTTAGAAATCTTGGGATTACGATTACGACTATGATTTTCTAACCGATCCATCTCCCAAACTGCACCTCTATTCTAGAACGATCTCCCTCGTGAATTCCTCAAATTCTCCGCACCTCGACCCATCACGTCGTTCACCCACCATCATCTGCTTCAAGCCCCTCTACCAATCACTCCTCAGGATTTCCATTCCAAACTAAAGTCCGATCTTTTCAAGAAAATATCACCCTGATCCTTCGAATATGCTGCTTTCCCATTTCTAAACACAAGCTACTGTAAGAGCTCCTCTTTCTCCTCTTTTGGTCTTCCGGCAAACGGGATTTTTGTTCTTCACATGATATCTCAGTACAACCGCTCTGATTTGATGCAGCTGTCAAATTAGCTGGTGCCCTTTGATTAAATTTCAAGTAGTGATTTAGAAATTCTTCAGATTATGATTACAATTATGAGTATTGGTCAAACCCAAAAGATGGGTTCATATCCCTTGGCCATCTGTGGCAAAGATCTGTTTTGAATATTGGGGCACAATATTTTTTTAAATTTGATATTTTTGAGCCTATACCAGACATTGGTCATTCTTTGATGAATTCACATCTGCAAAATTTCTGATGTTTTTTGTCATTTACCAATGTTCTGACGTTTTTCTTGTCATTTCTTTGAATTTGTGCTGTGCAATTATTGTTGTTTTCATTCAACTGTGCAACTGTTAAAACAGATTTTGGAAATATTCCCTAGCGGCTTCATCCTTCTGGAATAAAGTCTCACCAAACTTAGGACGATTTTCTGACCCATCCTACAAACTTGAAAGTAATGCACTTTTTGCGACCTCTGCCCAGGTCTTTCACTCAAATCTGAAAACAAACCCCTTTCCACAAAACCTATCCTGGTTCCTCATCTTCCCATTAATTCTCTTGCTGCTTCAGTTCTAAACACCATCCATCGTAGCCATCTGACTGTCTACCTACCTGACCCTTGGATTTTCACCTGGAATCTACCTATCGATTTTGTTTTGACTAAGCGCCTGTGAATAAGTTGGTTTCCACGACTTGGCTTTCATTAGGCATTGTAGAAATCTTGAGATTACGATTCCATCCAAAACGTTTGAGAACGTATCCCCTTGTTTCACAGGATCAATGCCTTCAAGATGGGCACTTGAGATGCCTTTCAGTGGAGAGACCATAACTGTTGTGACATATTCTGAAGGTGTGTAATTAATTGGGAGGGCAAATGGCAATCGGAAGGAGTCATACCAAGCATAAGGATCCTGGAGTAGGCATGTAGCCTGTGAATAAGTTAATTTATGTTGCACGCTTTAAAAATCCCAGATGCGCTGAAATATAGCAGTCTATAATAGGTCAAAACAGGTTTGAAATTTTCTTGAGCTGCCTCTGGCAGAGTAAATACAAAGTCCACAGAGTAGGGCATTTGGGAGTCTGCCATGGATGGGGCTTGTTCAGGCCAGGCCCTGATAAGGCAAAGTCTCCAAGGAGCTTAAACATTTCCATAACTAAGGAATAAGTTTTTACATATTTTAAGACTGGATTTTCAACCCAAATGCTTAAAATGGTTTAAAAATTTCTGCCTATTTTGTTTGACCTCTCATATGCTCCAGTGAGGACCATTTTCACCATCATGCCTATTCCCACAGAATTCTTAGATACACTACTATCTTTAGAGATGCAGTTGATGTTTCTGCTGGCCTCATCAATCCATATGTGACACTTAGCTCAAGAACAAACTGCCAGTTTCACTTAATGACTTAGCACACCAATGACTTAATGCGCCCAGGTTGCAACCCAGAGTGCAGAGTGATGGGCTGAGCTGTGATCAGCTTCTGCACATAAACTCATCCTGCCTTCTTCTGTGTTGTACCTTCCTTTTATAGCAGGCTTCCATTTTATTTATGTGCTGTTGCATTTGACTTTCTTTAGCAAACATTTTCACACTACATTAAGCACACTTGTTTAGAGATATATGCAACGCTTTTGAGAAATTCTTAAAAGGTGGTGTAATCGTAAGCTCGAGATCTCTACAGCACCCAACAAAAGCTAAGTCGTGGGAACCAACTTATTCACAGGTGCTTAGTCAAAACATAATCGATAGGCAGAAAGGGTTCAGTTCCAGGTCAAGGTCCAAGAGTCGGGCAGGCAGACAGTATATCAAGTGTCTTGATGTATGTACTTATCAAGTTTTTACCTAACAGGTCCTTCTGATTATTATTAGATCCTATGTGCCGTCTACCAGTGTCTGTAGTTCCTAACTTTATTTATGGTGTGATTATTATTCATAATGCAGCAGGTACAACCTAAAAATATGGCATACATCTTAAGAATGTCACGCAAGGAGATGTGTACTTAAACATTCATTTGCTTTATCTGGTTTCTCTTCCAAGAAAGTCGATTGCATTGATTACTAGGTAAATATTATGATGGATTCCGTTCTAAAGGAAACCAAATGTAAATCATTCAACGTCGTATTGTTTCTATATTTGGGGATAAGATACGTACGTTATGCACTGATTTCATCTGTGTGATATCCGTCCTAGTTTTGAACTTTTCTGACCTCTTGACCTTTTTTGAACTGCCCAGAAGCCTTTCATTAGATTCAAACACTTCAGATAGTGTGATAAATATTGCCTAATTGACAGAGAATATCACCAGTCACAGATAATTATTAGTGAGTTTGTATCAAACAACTTAAGATTATCATATTTGTGTGCAATCACGAAAGCTGTTAGACGTGGACCACAAGTCCAAGCAGAATTTGTCAGATCATCATAGCTGGCGGTGCATAGGAGTCGAGAAAATGTTACGGCCGTGCTGTTTTATAGCTGTCATTGGAATCTCGTGCTTTTTTCTTGCAGTCGGTGCCACACCAGTTCTGTTTCAGTCTAATGAATCTACTTCATGGGTTAGCGAGTTGACAACTTCAATTCTCGGTTTCACTGAAGAAACTACTGAACATTATGAAGATCATGGAGACGGGCACTCAAGTTTGGCTTTGGCCAGCTGGAACTATGACTATGTGGCCATCCCGCTTGATATATCATTGTTTATTCTGTTTGCTGGACTGATAAAAATCAGTAAGAGCATTCATATTCGTTACACTTACAGTTTACGCTGTAAAATTAGAAGTAGCTCACTATGATGCTATATGAATTGTCGTTACAGCTACAATGTTAACGCAATGGATGTGAATTATTAACTGTGCTTTTGTAAGGTTCTTAAAAGACACTATATAAATAGCCAGATACATTCATTCTGCTACTAGCACACCTTATGGTTTGCATAAATTGATAGTTACTTGATGGTAGTTGCATTATTGCATTACATTGTTGAAATTTATATAGCACCCTTAGCAGATAAAATGAATCAAAGGTGAAGCTGACAACTCTGTACTGATAGGTCCTATTCGTATATTCTCTTGTGGTTGAGTACCCCTTATCTATTTCAGTTTTGTATTGGTTATATGCTAAGTGTGTCCTTAGCGTTTATGATGAAATAGTCTAGTGTATAGGTATTGTGTGAGCCTTAAATCTGTAATAACAGTAACAGCAGTAATGCATTTATTGATTTTCAGCCTTTCATCATGTACCATACCTCTCGTCTTACGTTCCTGAGTCTTGGTAAGTATAAGTTTAATTTTGGAATGGGTTGTATATTTGATCTATTGTTCTGGTTAAGTCTGTTGGCCTAATTAGAGTGCATGCCAAGGAAAAACTTAGAAGTGCTCTGCTAGACCAGAGTAATCTCTGTAAGCTCTTACTGATGTAAGATACAGGTATGTATTCAGTTATCAAGGTACGTGCATATATGCATAATACATACTAACATGTATATATGTGTATGTATATAAGTATATGAAAACTGTTTTGTTGCATCTGCACTTCTGCAAGTATCTTTATATGTAATTTGGTGATCCATGAATTACAAACGCAATGCTCCATCTCCGCTTAAAGGTGAAGTTTTGAGCTGATATGCCATAAAACTTATTTTAAGCGCCGGGTCCCAGTTAAATGCTGGTTTTATAACAGCTGTTGAGGTAAAAACAGTTTCCACCAATAAATGCCGGTCTCTTTTAAACATCAGTCTCTAATTAATGCTGAATTCCGTTTAGGGAGCAGTGTGCTGGTGGAGTTTAGGTTCCAGTATGTATGCTGCAGTTACATCATATGCACATAGTAGACAAAGTTGAGGAAGATGTGTAGTTGTGTTTTACTGCAGTTAACGGATTTCATGGTCAAAAGAAACACAGAAAGCATTTATGCATTTAAACACCAGTTTCTTTTAAATGCCAACCTATAATAGCCACCAGGGGTAAAAATATGTGTACAAATAAACTCCAGGGTGTTTTTAAGAAGTTTTGTGATAGCTAATTTCATGAAGTTATACAGGCCAGTTGTAGATACCTTGCTGCGTGAAACCTAGGACTCTAGTAAGAGACAAAACAGAAAACCGTAGCAGTTGACAGTTTATCGTGGGAGGAGAGAAGCTAGATGGCGTTTTGTATGCATGCAGGTACTTGAACATTTTAATAGCACCATTAAAGTACCTCACAAAGCTGCTGGTTGCTAGAAGACTAGATATATAGGGTATCAAATTATGCATATTTAGGAAAATTGGATTAAATTGATATCTTATGTGTCATCATGAAAGTTATGTAGGAATCTGCCACCTCTGACCGGCACCTGTAGGAAAAGCATTTGGTGATACAGTGGACAGCTATCTGCAAGAAAATAAAGATGTGAGAAATGAACCTGTATTACTTGAATCTTGATCTACTTGCAAAGATGGGTTTTGATCTGAATAGGTGAGAAATCAACGGCTGGATCCAGTCCAGAGATGATTACATGACATGATGAGGTGAGATGGAGCCGGCCACTCAAAATTCTGAAGTAATAGCCCTGGAAGATGACAGTTCCGTAACTGGTGGAGACTTATCAGTGCTCACAATATCATTCTCTGAGTGTTGTTTGCAGTACTTAGTTGGCTGTGTAGCAGCTGCAGGGAGTGACAGTGAAAGCCAGACAGTGAAATGAGTTTATTTGCAAGAGGAAGTAATATGGAAGTGGAACAAAATATTTCTCAGTTTATGATGTAGCTATTGTGATGCTCATGTACTTGTAGACCCAGATTCGCTTAGACCTGCACATGCTATACAGTTATAGACCTAGATACTGAAATCATGTATACATGTAGAGGTGACCATACAGTTGTGATACATAGCATTAGCATAAACTTATGTGAATTGTGAGAGGTGGAGGGGCACAGATAGAATTATGGCTGCTCTTATACCCTCCCCTCTCATTCCATTCCAATGGTCAGTGCTTTAGCTGGATGACCAGAGTAAGTCAAACAATACAATACAATACAACTTATATTTATAACGCGCCTTAATAAAACAATGTCTTACTCAAAGGACGCGTTACAGCATAATAATTAGTTATAGTACCGAGAGAATAAATGAGTCTTAAGTTTTAATTTAAAATTATCTATTGAAGAGCATCTTCGAATAGATACAGGTAGAGAGTTCCATTCAGCTGGACCAGCTACTTCAAACATTCTTTTACCAAACTGTAGGTTAACTCTTCTGACTTCAAAGTCCCCTTTTGAAGCCAAACGCAATCTTCTTCTGGACTCAGTGGAAGTACAAGGTTTAACTAGAGAGGACAGATAGGACAGGGCAGAGCCTGACATAATTTTGAACATAAATAGACAGATTTTGAAAGATATGCGGGCCTGAATGGGTAACCAAATGAAGTTGTAAAGAATGAGTAGTGTGATTTCGAGGGCCAAGGCTTTTAACTAGGCGAGCTGCAGCATGAATAACAGAGGTAAACGATGAGAGGGTAGATTTAGGTAAAGCATAAAGCACTGAATTGCAATAATCAATTCTGGATAGTATAAGTGAATGAACTAGGACATGAAGGCAATGCTCATTAAGACAGCGTTTAATCTGATGTATCCGTCATAGGTGGAAGAAACAGGTTCTAGATATGGAGCTAATATGGTGAGACATGGAAAGTTTGCTATCCAAAAAGACACCAAGGTCACGAACTACATTCGAGGGTAGTATGGAACAGGAATCATCTATTTTCAGAAAAAGAGTCTGCAAATCTAAATGTGATCGGGACCGACGATCGAACCAAATCAATTCCGTCTTACTTGTGTTTAATTTCAGGCACATGGAAGCACACCAGGATTGTATCTCGTGGAAACAGGCAATAAGTTTAATTTTTGAACTTTCAAGGTTAGAAGTGGAAAGTTTTATGTAAAGTTGGGTGTCATCAGCGTAAATATGGATAGAAATACCAAACTTAAGCGCAATCTTGGAGATATTGGAAGTGTATAGAATGAAAAGCAGTGGACCAAGAATGGAGCCTTGGGGGACACCAAAAATTAACTTAGTAGTCTTAGAGAATTTGCCACCAAAGTAAACATTTTGAGTCCTAGAAGAGAGAAAAGAAGAGATCCAAAAAGTGCAGATGATGAGATACCAAATTGTAATTGAAGGATCTGAAGCAAAATGGTGTGGTCAACGCAGTCAAATGTGGCACTAAAGTCGAGGAGGAGAAGAACTGCTATAAAACCAAGGTCAAGAGCCGAGACAATGTCATTGTAAACCTTAAGGACAGCAGTTTCAGTAGAATGATATCGTCTAAATCCAGATTGGGTGAGAGGGAGTAGATTATGAGATTCAATAAAGTTAGAAAGCTGCCAATGAGCAAAACGTTCAACAAGCTTAGAAATATAAGACAGATTAGAGATTGGACGGTAGTTAGCAGGATCTGATTGGTCAAGTCCAGGATTTTTTATACGTGGTCGGATAATGGCCTGCTTATGTTTATCAGGAAGCGTGGACTGAGAAAAGGAGGTATTAATGAGAAGGGTTAATATGGGTGCAAAGACTGAAGAAAGAGTTTTGAGGAGCCAAACAGGTGCAGAGTCGAGTTCACATTGTTTTGTAGAAGATTCAGCGAGTAGTTTTTCTACTGGCACTACATTGCAAATCTGTTGGCCTACAACTGGGCGGAAGTAGGTGATGAACTCACTGTAATTGCACGTGTAGATGTCAAACATATCGACTATAGTCCAGCACTTTAGGCTATGTTGACAAATGACAGCATGCTTACTACTCAGGAAGTAAAGGGATTGCTTGGGTCTTCTACTGGCCCTACATTACATGTCTGCTGGCCCACAATTAGGCGGAAGTAGGTGAGGAACACCCACCTCTTAATCTTGTTAATGGAGTTATTTATTGAAAATATTTGGGTGGCTAGTCCCTAAATTATGGGAGGCTGAAGCCAAGTTGTCTTAGAAGTTTATGCCACTATGTAAAGTAAGTAAAGCTTACATGTCTGATGTGTAATGCAGCCCTGGAGCTCACAAAGGATGAACTCCAAGGTCCTGAACAGTGGCAGATTTAACAGTAAGCCCGGGGAGGGTGATTCGCCTCCTGTACCCCTCTTGGTTATGTGCCGGAGCTCCTCAGTCTAGACCCATGCATAGTGAATTGCCAGAATGTGGCACCCATCTGGAAATGCCCTTGCCTCACACAAGAAATCTTGGATCTGCCACTGGTCCTGGACATGGGGCCAGCACATAGTAGGGCTTGTCGTTTACTATACTGCTTATGGTGGCAGTATACGCTACTACTTAGTGACAGAGACAAGTGTTCTGAAACAACTTATTCCAAGTTGTTACATGGAGTTCGCTCAGCAGGCTCAAACCTGCAATCTTTAAGTTACAAGACCAACTGCGTTACCGATTGGCACGCCATGTGGCACTTGGAGGTCCAATAAATCAAATATTTTTACCAATGTATACAGTACAAGGAACTAAATTAAACATTTCTGATTAAACTGTTTATTTGTGTCATTGTTATTGTAGCGTTCTTATCGCCATTGGAACGATTATGGGCGCAATACTGTAGTAAGTAAACACTTGAATCTCGTGTTGTTCATTTGGCGAGCACAGCTCTAACATCTTCACAGCACAACTAAGATTTAGCAGAGATATAATCATTATAAATCATTGTATTTTACTGCCATTACTAAGGCAGACAAGAAAGTAATTAATAAAAGGCTTCATCAGTTATAGATTATTTTGCCTTGTGGGTTCGGATGTTTTGTGTTGGTCAAACATTTGTCAACCTGCAGAGTACACGTGTGGTCCTTTTTTTTGCTGGCCCTTCAGTTTTTTAACTCTTTTTGCTGCACATTTCTGTTCTGCTGAACCTGTCTTAGTTTTATATCATTGCTAAAAGCCTGCCTGTTTCATATTGAATTTCCCAGTAGGCTGCTTTTCTATTTCAATGATTGTTCTTCTGAATATTGACTTGACTGTTTCTGATCCTGTTCCAACAACCAAGCCCAACATTTTCCCCTCTAACCTGTGTGCTTGCCTGGCCTCCCTGCAGTTTTGTGGCCCTACGCACTGCAAAAACTGGTCAAATGATATAGTCATACAAAAACTCGTTTTGCGCAGCAAGTTCAGGAACCTGAACACAGAATTTTCGGCTTATCAGTTGCTTTGAGTGGTATAATAAGATAATATTTGTTGGCTGGTGAACCGCTTAGAAGTTTCTTCTGTTATAATCTTCTGATAACATTTCTAATAATGCCTAGTGTTCTAAAATTAACTTTAGACTAATTGAATGCAGAGATGGTGTAGCCTGATAGGAAGATGAACAGATGAAGGTTTTAAGATATATTATATAAAGCCATCAGATAGCAGCTCTTAAGAGCATTTACCATTCAAAAATTGACTTGAACTTCATCATGGTGAGGAGGTGAACAACCGTTTTGTTGGCTGGTGAACTGCTTAGCAGTTTCTTCTGTGAAAATCTTCTGATGACATTTCTAATAATGTCTAGTGTTCTAAGATTAACCTTGGACCTATTTGATGCAGAGATAGTGTAGCCTGATAAGAAAATGAGCAGAAGAAGGTTTCAGTGAAATTGTATTCAACAGTCAATTAGCAGCTCTTCACTTAAGAGCATTTATCCTTCAAAACTGACCCGAACTTTGTGGTGGTGAAAGGGTGAACAACTGAGCAAGGGAATGCTTGCTGAGGCTATGCCATCTGCGATGAAAGTATTCTCTGTAGTACCACCTAATTGTATCATAATTGTAACCTTGAGATTTATGCAGTGCCCAACGAAAGCTAAGTCATGGGAACTAGCTTATTCACAGGAGCTCAGTCAAAACAAAATCAATAGGCAAGATGGGTTTGGTTCCAGGTCGAGATCCCAGAGGCAGGCAGGCAGGCGGCTGTGGTGGGTGGTGTTTGGAACACCTGGAGTGTTTAGCAAGGTGGAAAGGCTCAACAGGAACTCCGAAACAGTTGGCCATGAGTTAACCAAGCCATTTTCAAGCCTGGTCAAAGAGAAGGACAAATGGGTGAAGATATGTTGGCCATAAAGAAAAAGATGACAGAAGTCCATAATACATGATGATCATAAAACACAGTGTGAGCTCAGACAAGGTCAACAAGGTCTGTGACCGAGGATTGGGTTGAACCTACCTATGGGCTTTCAGCTCTTTGGACAGGTACATTACGTTGATAATGACAATGATGATGAGGCTTCAGTTTCAAATTAAAGACCTGTTACATTGTGTGAAGGTAAGTATGTACATTTATCTAGATATTTTTAGAGAACCTTTTAAACACTCTGTGCCGAAGCTTGGCTATCTTAGATCTAAAGAGCTGTCTGTGACAAAGGTGAACATGTTTCTTGATGTGGATTTATAATTGATAAAAAATTGGAGTTGAATCGTCATTGCTGTGCAGATGATTTGAATTTAATAAATAGTCCTACTGTCTTGGTAGTTTAGTAAATCTGCTGTTTATCAGTCCACCACTGAATACTACGTACAGCCTGTGGGGGGGAAAAGCAGGTCACTCGTATTCTAACTTAACCTCTGTCAAAATTTGAGATAGCATATTTATTTTCATAAAATTAATGACAAGGACCTTACAAATACATTTTGAAACCAGCCATGTACCAATTGTTTACCACACCTCGCCTATGATTTCTTGTTCAGTCAATGGACATATGGCATGTTAACAAATGCATTACTTACTAACTTACCTCTGAGAAGCACCTGTTAGCCATTTCTCTATAAGAGGCATTATACAGATTTCTAGTTACAATTTCATATTACAATTACATCTACTTGTTGTTGCTGAAGTCACCAGACACATGCTGACAAATCCTTGGTTGCAGCACTAGACAAAGAATGACGTTCTTAGATTACTCACCACTGAACTTCCAAAGTGTTTTCCAAAGAGTATATTAAGATTTTTGTTTGAGAATTTCCTAAGAAGCTGGTGAGAACTGTGCCATTGTTTGCTCTGACAATGGTGATACTAAGATTTTTTGTTTTAAGAAAGAGTTCCAAAGAGTATATTAAGATTTTTCATTAGATTTTTGTTTGAGAATTTCTTAAGGAGGTGGTGAGAACTGGGCCATTGCTTGCTGTCACAATGGTGATATTAAATGTTTATTTTCTGTACCCAAAAGTTATAATACAACAATATACATGTAATGTACAGAAAGGTTCACGTTAATGGTCATGCTCTCCAATGTTGTTATTAAACACTGGATAATACTACTACTTCTCCAGTAAACAGCATTTTGAGTGATGTTGGAATTATCGTGAAGAAGTGCACTGTAAGGTATGGTAGGTAATTTTGACTTATGCAGTAGGAGTAGTTTCAGGATGGGCATCTGTGTTTCATTTCTTTCTTGTTGACAGTTTTACAGTTAACAGTTCCTTGAAGCACAGGTTTCAAATTTGTAATGATTGGTTGTTTCACGACTTCAGTCACAACTGAAGCCATTTGCTTGTCTGAGTCCTTAATGAATGTCAGTTGAATCATGCTGTCAGAGGAGTCTCTTTCAGCGTAATAGATGGCAATTTCTTCACTTCAGAAACAAACTGACTTAAATTTACAGCAACCAGGGTCTAGTTGAGACTTTATGGATTAAGGTGCCAGCTCCATAAGTCATTAGATTAGAATGATAGTTATAATTATAAAATTAAATTGCTTTGTTATTTTATAGCTTTGCGGCTGGAGTTCCAGATTCGTTCAAACTGGAATCGAGTACATTCATGTTGTACTTACTTCCTCCGTACGTCTGTTATTTCTTTGGTCATGTTTAGTTGTTTAGGCTGATGACTAGTAAGGATAGAAGATAATGTATTGGGATGATTGTTGGTAGAAAGAGGTTAAGAGCGACACCAATCAGTTTGTAAGCCAGACTTTTGTGTATAAAATAGCTTAGCCTTGGCACAGTGATCATTTGGAAGACATGAGCTTTTTTACTGCATCTAGGATCCAGGTCCCTATGAATTATATGAAATATCCCATGATGATAATTGTTGAGCCGTTCAACCTATGAAGCAAGTTGTTCAGTTGTAGTGTTTGCACTTCATTCATGGTCAAAGGCTTAACAAATTCCTCATTTTTGGAGAATCCCTTTTTTGTAAATTTTACCTTGCTGAGTTTATTAAGCACAAAAAATGTTTATGATTTTTTTAGTTCTATCCACTGTTTTTTGATGATGTTTTTCTCTTCCCAAGTCTTCAATGACCTTTTACCTTTCTTTGCATTTTTTAAAGATTTTTTCTATGTTCCCAGTTTTGTCATGGCATTTTTATATTTTCCACTCAATGAACGTATCATCAGAAAAGTTTTGGGGAGGGAATTGAACCCATAACCTCCCCCTTAAATGTGACCCTGACTTCACTTATGGTGTCATTAAGCCAAATGAACATTCTTTTGAGTGCTGTTCAATATCGAAAATAAAAAACAGATGAGCAGCAACCTATCCCGTGATTACACAGACCCTCAATCTCTTATGACAGGGATTGTGGGAAAGGACTGCTGTCATCTGTTCACTTTTTGTAATTGTAATTATAATCAAACATTTATGTAGAGAAACTCTAAAGGCATTTCCATTCTGACTACACAAAATCACAATTGAACAGAATGATTTTCAAATGTTAGCAAGTGAATGGTTGCCCATTGACTGAATGGGAAACCAGCACCCAAACACGGTTTTTTGGTTTATGCCAAACTATGTATGTTTGTAGGATTGTGCTTGAGGCATCGTATAGCCTGAATGATCGAACATTTTCCGACAACATTGGTACCATCCTTCTCTATGCAGTCATGGTGAGTATATCACATGTACGTTAAGGCGCTCTGGCATGAGGATGCCGGTTCGCATACCGATAGTGGCTATATTTAAGATATTTGAATCTTGGGCTAGCACGGTCCATACACGGGAACTTTAAATGGCATGACACCCATTCAATCTGGGCAGCGGTGGTTAAGGGTTTCACAAGATAAATTCATTCCAAAATGAGCAGGATTGAGGCTGTATGGTTGCTACAGAAAAACGTGTTCATTTACATTTTAAATTTCAGCCAGTGTCTTAACGCGCCAACATCAATCATACAGCAGAGAGATCTAGGCCTTTGTACTCTGTTAGAGTGAGGACATTATCAAGGGGAGGGGAAGGATGATACCAAATATGGACAAGGGAGGAAAGGGTCGAAAGTATAAATAGACTGAGTTTTAGATCTTCAAGGTAAATGGTTTAATACCAAATACAGACAAGGGAGGGAGGGGTCAAAAGTATAAATAGACAGGTTTATAAATCTTTTAGCTAAATGATTTAATACCAAATACAGACAAGGGAAGGAAGGAGGGGTCAAAAGTATAAATAGACTGAGCTATATAGATCTTTTAGCCAAATGACTGTGAGTGATGACAACTAGTTAACTTTGTTTTTTCTTACTGAATTAATGTTTCTGTTGGCTGTAAAATGTTTTAAATGTTTTGGTCCAGTTAGATTATCATAAGCTGTTCATTTGTCATAGTACATTTGTATCGTGTAGCAGGCGGCCCCACCCTCCAGTTCAGTTAAGCAGGACATTTGTCCTTTTGGGTCAGCCTTTTGCAACCCATGGCAGAGATATTTTGTGCATTGTTATTATAATGTCACTACTGGGCTCAATAAATAAACGAATGAATGAATTACTTAGTCTTATACTGAAAAATTGCTAAGTCATAAAAAATTAGAATAACACAAGACGTTCGTTCATTTCTTCATTCATTCAGAATTTCTGCCAAGTCCAGCCCTGATGAAACGAAACAGTTTACTGGTGTTGATAAAAGGTGCATGGAGTGTTCCTAATCAAAAGATGCAAGAGGGTTGATCTTTGTGTAAGGGGTCATCTATAAAGGACATGCCCAAAAAATTACCTACCCCAAAACCTTCCGTCCCTTGTCCTCATTTGGTATTACCCTCCCTGTCCCCTCTGTGAACGTCCTGACTCCAGAGTATTGCAAAGGCCAGGATTAGGCTACCTGGCTACAGGTTGATGCTGCAGCATCCTGCCAAGGGACTATAATTAGATAAAATACAGTGCAGACTGTCTGCTGTCTAACTGACAGTACATAATAAACTGTATGCACCAAATTTAGATGCAGACCCCTCCCGTTGTCTGCATTTGAATGGCCCATCCCCTCCCCATCGAAGACCCTTTATGGACCACCCATGAGTAACAGTTTTGATCTAATTAAATGCTGCTGTGACTCTTAAAATAATGATTGATTTATGGCAAGGTCATATGACCCATGTGCACTGACCTTGCTTTCAGACTAACAGCAAACACTGACTGAGTGATAGCAAACATTTTAGTTTAGAACTCAAGACTTCGGCTTCAAAACAAACTTATGAAATTGCAACCAACCTCAACAACTCCTGACCTCTGAATTAGTAGACCAAGCTTACAACTTGAACACCTTGAGCAAGCTTGCCACTAAAACACTAGAGCACCACCATCATCATCATCGTCATTGCCACCACCATCATCATCATCATCATTTTCATCATCAGAGAAACCTTATTAAGTTTGAACTTATTAAGTTTAGGCCTGAATGACATCCAGTTCTAAACACCACCCACCACAGCCATGTGCCTTCCTGCCTGCCTGACTCTTGGTTCTTGACCTGGAACTGAACCCTTCCTGCCTGTCGGTTTATAAGACTGAGCGCTTGTGAATAACTGGTTCCCATGACTTAGCTTTTATCTGGCGCTGTAGAAATCTCGAGTTTATGATTATGATCACAAAACTAACAATACAAATAGAGTTCATCAGCAAATTCCAAATCCATGGTGTACCAGCAACCGAGAACGCTCAAGATCCCAGCGCTGTCCTGGTACTCCTATTATAAGGAGGTCCCATTGTAACAAAATATAAGAAACTGGCCTAAAACAGGTAGAGTACAAAAAGATGTCAACTAAAACCCTTATTGAGAGGCTTCAGTAATTTTTTCAGTGCTACGACGTCAGTAATCACATGTTGATATAGATAGATGTGTTTTCTTGTTATAGGGTACTGTCATCAACTTTGTCATTATTGGTAAGTTCAGTTTCTAATTGCTTCAAGTGGGGCAAGCAAGAGGCTTTGTGTTATTTATTTATTTATCACATTCATTATGTGTGTAACTGTAATTGTAATTTAAAATTTGTATAGCGCCACTTCAAGATAAACTCAGCTGTGACAAAAAGTGTGCGTGAACGACTTGTACAAGGTTGTTACAAGGAGTCCGCTCTGCAGGCTTAAACCTGCAATCATTGGATTACAGACCCAGTTTGCTATTGAATATACCACCATGTCGCTTTGTTATAAAATATTGCAATGTAAAATCTTGGTTTTTTCAGTGCAATTCAAGAACCATATAGCTGCATTAGAAAATTAAGCTTAATTAACATCACTAAATCAAATTAAATCTGGAGCAGCTATATTATTCGATCAGTTTTAGTTTTATGTAAGTCAAGAGAAGTCACTCTGAAATATGGTCCTAAGGTGAATGAGTTCTAGCTTAAGCACAACCATAAAATGGCAGTGGGATAAAAAGCCTAAAATGATACAACAATTTAACAAAGTTCTGGACAACAATCCCACAACCAGACAACAGTCTAATAACTGGACAACAGTCCAATTGCTGGACAATTACCCTATATAGCAACAAGAGAACAGTCGGAGAACACTCCAAAAATTGGACATCAGTTCAACAAACTGACAATTTATTTCTTGCACAGCTTGGAATCTCCACTGAAGTATTTTTACTTTCTGCAGGTTTTTCGATGTATGGTCTGGATTTGGTGGGCGCCATGGGACTGCCAGACTCCATGCCAGTGACCATGTTGGAGTTCCTCCTGTTTGCTTCACTTATTGTGGCCGTCGATCCAGTAGCTGTCCTCGTAATTTTCCAGGATGTCGGAGTTCACAAGACCCTCTACTTCCTCGTTTTTGGAGAATCGCTTCTGAATGGTAAGCATCTCGATTTTTGCTTTTATTGTCATGAATTGTTCTTTTCGCTTTTTATTTTGTTTTATCAGTTTATTCTTTGAGGTTGGTACCACTCTTTTATACGTATGAAAATGACTTGTGTAGTAGTAAATCTTTACATAGGTTTCTCTTTCACGAGTTATTCTCCATTTTCTGCAGTTTCTGGCTCTCACAACTAATAACTCCCCACCCCCAGCCAATGCAGGTCTCTGCTGAGCTAGTTGGTCGTTCCTGTCAGTGATCTGCCTGCCTTATTCCTGTTTACTCCTCTATCCCCAGGATACATTGTCATTTATAATTGGTCTCCCTCCAACTGACACTGATCAGCTGTCACTCTGGGTTGCAGATTTAATTCAACTCCTTAACTGATGGGCCTCTTCATCTGCTTCCTTATTAGCCCCATGTATATTGCCGGTGCCTGTTGCCCAATAGCTGTATCACTAACAGACTGGAATTAACACATCCGTTGTCAAATGGAACACAAACCTTCAAGAATACAGTATCATAGCAAACTTGAAGATAGGTCATCCCCCATTTCTCAAGTTCATAGATCAGGTAGTGTGCATCCGCTTGGAGGACAAGGATTGAGGTACCCTGTTGCCTCCCAATATGTTGGAATATACATATATATATATATATATATATATATATATATATATATATATATATATATATATATATATATATATATATATATATATATATATATATATATATATATATATATATATATATATATATATATATATATATATATATATATATATATATATATATATATATATATATATATAATGTTAGCGATGGTGAAAGATCTCACCTGATTAAGTTATTGAAAAATGAGCAGGGTCGAGGCTGTACAGTCGCTATTGAAAAAATTTACATTTACACTGATATCCATATTCTAACAGCTAGAAAATGCTCTCATGAACTGCGTAGCTCAAAACATTACCATTTTCACGTGCTGGACCAGACCTCGTCAAGTGTCAATTTGTCACTTTTATCAACTGAACTGTCAGCTCTGGAAGGGACTTTGTGTGTGTGTGTGAGGCCACCAGCAGTGAATTTTCTAGCTGTCTGAACAATATTTGCTTACTTATGAACATTTTATTCTTTGTGAACTTTAACACCGCTTAAACTTGAATAGGAAGCACTTTTGTTAAGTACTGAACAATTTGATACATTTGAAGTTGAGGCTCTGAAAAGCTAACTAATTAGAGATTGTCCGTAAAGTTTATCATCTAATTGATTTTCCAAATGTCAGTCACATAAAACACACAAGCTTAGACGTGTTGTTCCAAATCTTGAGCTCATTTTACAGCCACCAACGTTGCTTGAATGTAATTGTAATCTGTAATTGTAATTTGAGATTTATAAAACACCTCTTAGAGGATAAACTCAACAGAGTTGCTTCCGACCCAAAAAAGTAAAATCACTGTTAAACAGTGCAGTCTTCAGTCACCTGCAGAACACTGGGGGAGGGGTGAGAGAAAGGAGCTCAAGTCGCAGTTCTCAAGGGAGACGATTCCAGCAAGTGGGACCAACGTAGGCAAAACTTCTGGACTGGGCCGCAGCGCTTTGCATGCGAGGGACAAACAGGAGAAGTTGCAGAGTTAATGTTTTATTGTTTTTTAATAAAAATTTCAGATGCTGTTACGATTGTTTTGAACAATATGATGCGAGCATTCAATGACACGCCAGAAATAGATGTAGAAGCAGTAAGTGACCAGAGCATGTACTCTTTCAATAACAATAATTACCTCAGACATTCTGAGAATCTTAACCGATCAAAATTAGCAACTTACAGTAAAGTGAAAATGATTCTTGAGTTGGCAGAAGCTTTTGCATTTTTGGTGGAAAATTATTTTCAAAAAGCACGGTAATACCTACGGTTCCTTGCTCAGCAGATGGACATATGGCGTGTTAACAACTGCATTACTTACATACTTACTTACCCAAAATACTTGAGCCACTGCATGAGAGTGAGACTAACAAGGCCCTGTGGTTATTTATCACATCTTTTGTCAGCCCAACTGACTTCAAGACAGAAAAACAAAGCTTCCTAATGAATTTACATATAACCGTCAGGGTGACATAGGCCCTATTACATTATGTTATGCTGTGATGGTTTCGTGTGGTTTCAGATACTAATTGGAATTGGATCTTTCTTTACAATCAGCCTTGGTGCTCTCGCAATTGGTATCGTATTTGGAATTATCTCATCGCTTCTTACCAGAGTTACTGGACACGTTCGAGGTAAATGAGGCTGGGCTGGTGGTCAAATATTTAGGACAACAGTATGGTAACTGTTACATTGTATCATATTGTATTAATAAACTTTTATGGTAGACTTGTACAGTATGTGCGTCTTAATGTAGAAAACTATGATGAGGTAAGGTATAATTTTCCATTTTATTAACCGCTTTGTAATCATAATCATAAACTCCAAATTTCTACAGCACTCAATGAAAGATAGGGAGCCAGCTTATTCACAGGCGCTTAGTCAAAACAAAATAGTTTAAATAGGAGGGTCAGAAACGGTTCCAGTTCAGGATCCAAGTTGCATTAGCTAAGCAAGTATTTTATTATAGTCTGGCCGAAGTGCAGACAGAGCAAGAGCAAGCCACAAGCAAACCAACAGCTCAGCAACCATATGTTGCATAGTCTAAATGTTGAATGCTAGTTTTACGTGTTACGTGATGTGCTGAGGTTCAGATTGTAAAAGACTAACTAATGCATTTTGACATGGCCAGAAAGAGAGGGAGAGAGAGAGAGAGAGAGAGAGAGAGAGAGAGCCTGTGAACTGTTTCTTGCATTGCATTTCGTGATCTCTTTGTATCTTGCACTTTTTTAGTTGTGGAACCACTAACGATACTCGTTATGGCTTACCTGTCATACCTGTGTGCTGAACTGTTCCACTGGTCAGGGATTATAAGGTATCTGTTTTTATCTTTGAGGTATAGTTTGGGAGTAGCAGTAGTGGTATGTAGTGGAATCTGGAAGATGGTCATAGAGCCAAATATGAGCTGTCTTCTTTGGAAGGTGGAGTCTAAATAAATAGTTTCATTACCAAAAAATTACTTTTCAGTAGATCACAACTGCTGTTAAACTTTTTGCAAGTTTACAGTGCTTCTTCGGAAGGCCATTCTGGTGTAGATCTGTGAATTCTTGTTTGAAATTTGATCTGATGAACTTATATGTAAACTTATGTTCTCATCTGAAACCATTTTATTCACCTCAGTCTGTCACCTACACTTAGTTGAAATTGACCAGATTTTGTAATTGTAATCATAAAATTTATGTAGCATCACTTGTTACTGGTATCAGTTGGAAAGTAAAGTAGTCCTATGTATTGATCTTTCAGTTGCCTGCGATCCTAATCTAATATAATCTGAGGATTTCTATGGCTACAAATTTTGTTGGATGAGGTTATAAGATTGCTTCTTAGGAAAATAAGTAAAGCTTCCTGTGCCACTAGTGGAACGTTTAGGGTAATCACTCGTTTTCTGCTCTTTGCCCCTTGAGTTGGTAGCGGACAAATCCAAAGGTCCTAGACATGGGGCTATTACATCATAGGACTACTTTACTTTCCAGCTGACACCAGTAACAAATTATGCTGCTTGGTGACTGGGGTATGTGTACACAAACAACCTGTCCAGAGTTCATGATTGTAATCATAAATTCAAAACTTCTAAAGTGTTGCTTAAAAACTAAGCGCAGGGCACCAGCTTATTCGCAAACACTGCGTCAAGTCAGTGGGGTTGTCCAAAGATGCTATGTCAAGAACCAAGTCTGGTTGCCAAAAGACCAGAGAGATAGAAGGGGAGAGGAGCTGTTAGGGTAGGTTGCGTTTAAGCCAAGGGAAATGGGAAGGTTGTTGTGTGGAATCTGCTCAGCAGACGCAAACTCACAACCTTTCGATTACAGACACGGCATATTCAAACGAGCAGCGATGGTGAAGCATCTCACCCCATAAATTCATTAACAGTTGAGCAGGATCAAGGCCATACAGTCGCTATAGAAAAGCTTGTACATTTTCATTTACACTAACCAAACAGGCTGCCTTGTCTACATAAATTCAACAAATGCTACAACGGCATGAAAGATTGTTACCATTTCTGACTTTACGCTGTCAACTGTTGTAGCATGATCGGATGTGGGCTTGTTCAGGCTCAGTATGCCCTTCAAAACATCTCCCGCAAGTCAAACATAACGGTGAACTACTTCATAAAAATGCTCAGGTAGTTCATGTTCTTCATTTGTGTGTGTGTACGTGTGTATGTTAACAGCATATCTGAGACTGGGTGACTTGCTATCTGCCTCCAACTCATGCCACCTTATAAATTTTGTGTAGGAAATTATCAGGTCTAGCAACTACTCTTTTTTTCTTTTTGTGATTCCACTAGAGACCGAAAAACATTTAAATTGGCAGTTATTATGATGGCCGGTGATGGTGATGATGACCTTCGTGGTGATTAATGCTGATGAAGATGTAATGGTGGTGGTCATGATCATGATACAGATGAAGGTATAGGTAGTAATGGTGATGAGGGTGATGATGATGAGGATAATGACAATGACATTGATGAGTACAATGATTTTGATAACGAATATGATGATTATAACTATAATATTCATGCTGATTAAGAATGATGTCAGCCATTGATGATAGGTGATCATCAAATCACCACTGGTTATGGGTCATCCATTAAAGATGTCTACAAGAAGGGGAAGGGAGGGATCACCAAATGCGGACGGGGGAGGGGTAATGCCGAATGTAAAGATAACGAACGAAGTTGTGAATTCATGTTCTAAAGGTTTACATAATTTTGATTCCTTCTCCCCAACTGTGTTATTTTTGAATTTGTGTTACAATTAGGGTCCTATAATGAGGTTCTTGTGTACTTCACTGGTTCACGTTTTCTTTTCACTTCAGTTCCACATGTGAATCAGTCATTTTCATGTTCCTTGGTCTGGAACTCGTCCGAACAAACCACGTATGGAACACAGGATTCGTTCTCTGGACTCTTTTCTTCTGTCTTGTCGGTCGAGTTGTCAGTGAGTAAAAATTATAGTTTAGTAAATTTGATATAATAAATATAATGTCTATTTCTAAATATGGCGGGAAAACTTATTAGTTGTCGTAGTTATAATCATCGGCTGAATGAATAAAATTTAAATTTCACTCGGCATAACTAGAGATAATCTTTATCGTCTTCTTCATCTTTTTTATTCTACATTACCCATCATCATCATCACCATCATCATCATCAGCAGCAGCAACAGCAGCATTCTATTATAATGGGCCCAAAATATTTTGAGGCACAGAATTTTTCCAATCTTTTTGCAATTGTGCATTAGCTTTACTGTTTCTTTATCAGGCTATTTTTAGATTTATTCATGTAAATATGATCAAAATGTAATAGTAAAACCCTTTAGCTGTGTTACTTGAGACTTAAAAGTTTGGTTGAAATGTTTCAGGTGTCTTTGGACTAACGTTCCTTGTAAATTTACAGAACAAAAATCACCCCATCAAGCTGGAAGAGCAATTTATCATGGTAACGACATTTTGATTAATTCTGATTTATTCTCAAATCACTTAGCATCCCACAAACAAAACTCAATGGCCACTTGGTGCTTTTGATACGATCATGGCAGGTAGAGTGAAGTTACCATCAAGCCTATTTAGTAAGCCTACTTAAGTGGGTGAAATCTGTGGAGTGCCATGCCACATGCTAAGCTCTTCATCTTTTCGAGGTTGATAAATGAGTTGGCCTACCAGTGCAAAGTGGGAGGTTAATAAAGATGTCCTATCGTTTCTGGTGATCTTATTTGCTGCACAGTTGAGTGATCCTTCAACATCAGGGCCATGAAACAAGTATTTTGCCTGTAACTTTTTACAAGTTGTGGCCCTAAAGCTGTGCTCAAATCAATGTTGGCTTCACATGTTGGCAGGAAAAAGAATTGGAATCTGCCAACAAAAAACGCTTGTGTATCCCAATGCTTAACTATTCCGGTGGCCTTGGACCAGGGCTGATAGCTAGCATATTGCTGAGAGTGCAGAAGGGTCTTGAGAAGAGAATGCGATTCAAGTTTGGTTTCTGGAAACCTAAACGGAAATGTGGCCTATTGTGAGAAAGCAGATTTTGTCATGTATTATTATCGTGTAATAATTATTATATTTTATTTATCATTACTGTGTTACTTACAAAACATGCAGTGAATTACTGTTAACTGGAAATAAGGGCAAGTCTTGCATAAGTTTTTAGCTTTTTATCTGACTCCTGTTGTGCTGTTGATGTGCGATTAGGTATATCTGCTGCTCCGTTATCCTTGCAGGTGTAATAAAATCTTATGTTGTGTTATGTGGCAATCAGTATGTCATATGCAGCTTTATGTTTTCTTCTGAAAAACCCTTGAGGTTGAGCTGGGGAATTCTCATGGCAAGTCCAGTGGCTTGAAAGCCAGAGGGCTGATGGAGGGCACTACAATGAACTGCCAAAGTCAAATGACACAGCAGGAATCAAAGCCGAGACAGCTGTAGTATGTTAGAACCGCTTTCAAAAACTAATTAATTGAAAGAATTTGTTTTGTTTTTTCTATCGTAGTGGTATGGAGGATTGCGAGGAGCAATTGCATTTGCTCTCTGCAGTACAGTTGAGGTCAAGGAAGATATAAAGAACATGTTTCTAACGACCACGTTCTTCATCATTATGTTCACTGTCGTTTTTCAGGTTGGCTTGTTTTATTTCTCAGCTTGACGTGCAGTTATATCCTCCTAGCACTTTGCTCTGGACTGGTTCTCATTCTGAGAAAGATGCTAAATAAATCTTCACATACATACTAATCTAATCTAATGACTTCTATGGCGCCATGATCATAATGCGTGGAACCATAGCCAAAAATATTAATCCACTGGTAGAAATAATTTTTTGTATATGTTACATCCATGACTGTGCAATATACGTACAGTACGTACATACATTTTGGATCCTTACTCCAAAATCAAGAATAATGTGATTTTTATTTGTGACTATTTCGGCCATATCTTTTTAGCTTTTAACAGATATATTTTTGTTCTGCTGTAAGGGTATAACAATCAAACCGTTGGTGAAGTACTGCAAGATAATGATGCAACGAGAGGAATCCAAAGATTTGTTGGCAGAACTCCAAAATATGGTGTGCCGACTAAATTTTAATCATTCTATTTTGAAATTATGTTTCTTTGCCATGTAAATGTTTGCTATATTTGTTGTTGTTGTCAAACTACTTCTGCATTGAAACCATCTTACACATTCAATGAATCTGATACAACATGATCTGAAATTTATTATTTTATCCTGTATAATAATATAGTGTATTTATCAGAGTTGCATTAAGAAGCAAAGCCTGTCTTGTGAATTTTTCACTTTTAAGAAATTATATTGCTGTTTTCATATAGGCTTACACAGTATGTTGGCAGAACTAGCAGCTAGACGTTATGTTTTATTTGAAATGTTGTTTGAAAAGTGACCCTGTGAAGTGAGACTTGTGAACTTTCTTTGAGATATTTCCTTCCAGTATTTCTTAAGTTTTAAGTTATTATTTGTTAGGTCACACGGTTTTAGGTAAGTCAGTTAGCTGTATGAGGTTTAACTGGTGCTATATAAATGTCCCGATGCTTATAAATTTCTTGTATGAATTTGCAAACAGGTTACTGATAGTTTGATTTCTGGCATGGAAATTGTAATTGGACAGCATCAGACCAACTTCCACGTAAGTTTCCACAAACTGTTGACGTGAAGAAAGCAGGAGATGGTTACCTATATTTAAGATCATACAGCCTTGATGATTTGGCATTTTTTCAAGATTTTTGCCCTTACTCCAGGTTTCAACACAGTGATCATCTTAATTAAGGAGCTCAAACTCTTGTACTTTATGTTGCGAGGCAAGCGCTCAACCAACTGCCTGACGTGTATTAAACTCAGGAGTTTTAAACGGCTTGAGCATTGCCACTTGGCTGCTACTTGGGTAGCATGGTGTCGAACTGCAAGCACTGCATCCTGGGTTTGAATCCTGTTCTGCCATCTGTCATTAGTAGTTTCTTATTAAAGAATGCAGCTTGTAATGAGAGATAGTCCATTTGTTGGAGAATTCTTGTCATGCATGATCCTCAGCCAATATCTGTTATTTCTCTAGAACCACCTTTTTGAGGGCTGTTGCTTATAATGGGAAACAATGAATGGTTATCTTAGCATAGCTTACCTTTCTTGTTGATAAATGAATGTTGGATAGGTAAAATGCCACATAATGGCAACTCAGCCCTCCATTCTTAATTAGTCAGTAAATGAAAACCAATGCAAGCTGGGAAGTTAAACAAGGGTCCTGTTGTCTGGTTGATGTGGTCATGTTTGTGCCTCAGACAAACAAATCTTCAACATTGGGGCCATGCTTTTGAAAAGTTTATGTAAAGGTGTATAAACAAGTATATTACCATTATATTTACTTTTAACATAGCTCTTACCTGTACCTTTAACTTTGCTTTTACCATTTCTTTTTCTGTTGCCTTTACCTTTACTTACATTTAACTTTTGTCTTTACTGTTACCTTTATCTTCGCTCTTATGTTTGCTTTTGCCTTTACCTTTGCCTTTACTTTTGCATATACCATTTCCATTACCTTACCTTTACCTTTATCTAGGCTTAAGAACGTGTGCTAATTAGTGTCTGTTTTGTAGACGTGGGTTTACAAGATGAACGACAAATACTTGAAACGCGTGTTCCAGAAAAATCCATTGTCAGACAAGGAACAGTTTATCGATCTCTACAGACAACTTTCGCTACAGTACGCCAAGACTTAGCAAACTGCTGTTTTATGGGGAGGTTTTATGCTGTTTGGTTCTTGGATTTGCTAGTATAATTACCTTTTACAAAAGTTTTTATTAACAAAACATGTATATATCTGGATATTTACATAGTCTCCTTAGATCTGGGTTTCTAAGTTTGTTTTGTGCAGAATTTGCTCAATGATTTTGCATGTTCAGACTACATCTGTGTTTGTCTCTATGTTCTGGAGGTATTTTTCAAACATACCTTGGATTTTGTTTGGTTTTGGATAATATGCACAAGTTTCAATATTTTCGATATACAGTAGTTTCATATTTATGAGGTGATTCATAAATTAGCATGATATAAATATGTGATTAGCATTTAATAGTTGATAATAATTTGGACACATTCAATTATTGAAGCTTGACAGCTGTTCCAGTTGACTGACTTGTAAACTGGTTATTCCATTGTGGCCACCGGAACATAGCTTAGACGACACTTGCATGCCTTATGCAAGCTGGAAATTATGAACTTGTTGAGGCAATGGCAGGCCAGGGTCTTCAGGTGACATTGATTGCCCACAAGGCACAAGGGAGAGGTCTTTGTCATTCAGCAACCAGATGTCTTGGTTGCTGCCAAATGCTTGTTGCTGGAACTGGTTGCATAAAGGATGTGGCGGATTCAGGTATAGGCATGGGGCTTCAGAAAGGCACTATCTAAATTTATTTATCCAGATCTATACATATTTTGTTAATAAAAACTTTTGTAGCCTTTCTGTTTATAAAGATTTAAGTAATTTTTATTACACAGATACTACGAGGGCATGGTTAACGGCGTCATTGTTCCTGTTCCAGTTACTTCTCAGATGATGCAGGGAATGTAAGTGCTCTGTTCTTTCTTTGTTTCTTGACCCTTCTTTACATTACATGGGTTTTTAGTGGTTCAGAAGTCTCTTAGAAATTTATGTTGCAACCGATGCACTGCTTACTCGTCAGTAGTCAATTTTTTTTAAATTTCCCCTGTAAAGCTCTGTCTTCTAAAACAGTACTATATTATTATCTTATTCCCTTTTAGATCCCTGTTGTGCACATCCGAGTTGACTTATTAATTATATTATTGTCTTATTATCGTACCTTGTTATCTTATATTATTATCTTAGCTTTCAATTGCCTGACTGATCTGCGACTCTTGCACTGAAGAAATTCTGCCTTAAAGATTTGTTAGATTATTAAGAAGTTTATATCTGCGGCTTATGGTTGCCTTGCGTGATCTTTATGTCCCCAAGTCATTTTGGTAGCTCTTCTTTGTACTTTCTCTAGTTTATGTCCTGTTTTAGGTACCAACAGACAGTTGTAAACTCTGATCTTGTAATTTAAAAAGCTGTACGGCATATTCACAAGGCAGTTTTTCTAAGGCCAAGGACTCAAAATTTGGCCTTGAAGCAGCTTGAGGCCAAGGACATGCCCTCAAGGATTTCATCTTTCAACATAATTACAAGAGGCTTACATTTTACTTTATGTATTGCCTTCCCAGAGTGCAATCAGTTTAAGATTTCGGTGTGGCCTGGCACTGTCGCTGGATATTGTTCCTGTCTGTTTGCAAAGGAACTCTGTTGCTCGGTCTCAGTTTTGGTTGGCTGCAGATCCCGTTGCTCCACATCCGAGGATGACCTGGTTATTCTCTTCACATACACTTCAACGATGTACTGTCATGCCTTTTGAGTGTTTGGGCCAGTTACCTGGAATGGGATACTTCTAAGTCTTGTGATGGCAAGGGATATTGCAAACATTTCTTTTGTTTGGAGTGCTTCTGAGTATATATCTCCAAGGGGTGCTGTGTAAATTCTCTGAATGAATGAATCAGTGAATTAATCATTCATTCAATCAATCAATATGGCTAATGAGTTGCATTGTCTTTAAGAACATAAATAATGCTAAACTGAATTTTTTATTTTACAACGACTAACTACAGTGACTTGGAAAGTGACTTGAAAAAAGAAGAAGAATTTGCTTCTGAAATAAAATCTGAATTGCAAGGTAATAATCTGGAACCATTCTTATTTCATGTTTGTTGCAGACAGGCCCTGTCCAGAGTTTTCTTTAGAAATAAATACAGATGCATTTGAGATATCCTTTATTGTAAATCACTTATATTTACATATTTACTTTAACTGCCTCAACTTTGATTTCAACTTGGTCCTTGCCTCACAGATATTTGTCTTTATGGAATTCCTGTGGAATAGTAAGTTGATTCTGTTGACAGCTTTTTTGGATGCAGAAGAAATCTAATCTAATCTAATCACTTCTACAAGGCATCAGTTGATGGTTGCTTCAAACGAAACTCTAGTTAAAATCATAATCTGTTGGACAAGCCCAGTCAAAATTTGATAGATCAAGGAACCAGAAATGTAATAATATTAGTGATAGAAATATATAAAGTTCCAGTTACAGTTAGCTTTGTTACTTTATGCTAACCGTGAATGTCATGTGAATTTGCTGGTCAGCATAAACCTACTACCTTATTTCATCAGCCATTGAAACCACTGTTCAGTCGTCGTTTTAAGCAGTCAGATCATGAGCACTTCTGAGTTTCCTCCTTCAAGGACTGCATTTTCAGGGCATTTAAAAAGCACTTTGAGAATTTTTCAAACTACAGCCATGTTTATTCGGCCTAAAGCTGGCTTCTGGTTGTCACTTTTGTCTGGTACAATGCGGACCATCTGTGGTTCCAGTGAATGTGGCTGTGTGGATTGAAAGTGCATTTAGCGCGTGTAATCTTTTGCAGGTTATCTTTGGACGGTACTTGATGATACCATTTCTGCTGTCATACTTCAGATTTTCTTGCAATGCAATGTGAAGATTATTATTGTATGTATTTTTTTTCTTTTTCAGCTGGCAAAGAAGGAAGTTCAAAACTCTATATGTCCAAGGGAGACATGCATAAAATCTTATCGCAAGCCAGCCTTGTAAGATCAGTTTATTATAAACATTTCTCAAAACTGTTGCTTCATTAATTCTGTTTTGTTCTCATTATTTTTTATTATTTGCTGTCCGAAGTAATTAACTCCATGAACCCATATGGCCAATATATTGGCTCACGTCTGTACAGTATTTCCATACTGACCATGGCTTCAAGGTCCATGCATTATCCCTGCAAGGCTGAAACCCCGGCTTCAAGGTAAACATTTTATCCCTGTATGGCCAATATAGTGCATGAGGCTAATATAACAGAATAGCTTGTTCACCACTAAAATATTCTAAGTCACTTTTCTGTATTTAGGCCCTAGTACGTATTAATGTCCATTTGGAAGCTTGTCAGTTTACTACCATTTTACAAAAATGCTGAAATGTAAGGCTTCAGATGATAGTGAAATAAAAATTCAGTTGGAAGTAAACTTAGCAAAAAGTATGATGTGACAGAAGCTAGAGAAATTGCCATGGACAGTGACAGTATCGAAACTGAGAGTTACTTACTATCATACCAAAATACAGTCACTGGCATTGAAATAGGAGGTAATTTTTAATTTGCAATATGTTCTTACAATCAGAAATTAGAATTAAGTTCATGATTAACTAAAAAATGTTGCAAATTGACTGCAGAAAATCTTCAGTTTGTCTGCTGTGTAGTTTTATACAATGAGCACAGTGGATGGATTCTTTATTCTTGTGGGGTAAAAGGGTTCAAAAGGTTAATCACAGAAATCACAGAGATCACAAGTATACTCACAGAAGTTCCTTTTTAGACATGAAATTAACATACTATCTGTTGTATCCAAAAAAATACTTTTTGTCATGAAAACACTAGATGAAATTTTTAAATAGCAAATTTTTGTGCTGAGTGAATCAATTAAGTGAATTGTGTGGCACAGTGGTCTGTTTGGTAGCACACTGGATCGGAAATCCAAAAAATATGGGTTAGATTCTGACTGCTGAGTGGACTTTGTGTAACGACAGTGGGCATATTGTTCATGCACACTTGTTTTTTTTTGCCTCAGATTCGGATTTACTTACCTTGCAAGCATAATAAATGCAACAAACAAATAAATTAATTAATTTAATGACATGTGTGATTGTGAATTCACCAAATAGTTGTATATTTTAGGCGAAAACTGGATGGCTTCGCGACCGTGACCTCGTCCATCGTGACATAGATGATATACCTGAGGTGCCTCTTATCACTCATATCAATGAAGACTTGCTTCGGTCAACCTTAGACATCAATCGGTCTGGTTTAATTTCTCTCAATGGATCAATGCAGCAGCTTAGCGTGGGAGACCAGACGCCTTTCGGCTCAACAGGGTTAATATGGGGCTCCCCATTATTCCTGACTCCAACCAATTCCATGATGCATTTGAGGAGACCTTCCTTGACCTCTGGCTATCCAAATTTAACGACGGATGAAACTGGTTTCAAACTGAAGAAAGCAACTTCCGTGATGACACTCAGCGAGGCCCAGGATCGTATGATTGTCCCGACCATAGTGGTGAACAGCTCAGTCCAGAGGAAGCTGAAAAAGCGGAAACCATCTGAACGATCAGCCTCCATCTCTGAAACACCTCACGTCCTTTTTGTGCCCGCGAGGTCGCGCAAAAACTCGTCATCGTATGATCCATCAAAAAGGCTGACAACGCTTGGTGAGGAACATAACGAGGATGTGACGACGCCAGATGACCCGAAGTTCATTGCAGATCAGAAGGAAGCCAACACACATGGAGCCTACATCAATCCAATGATGTACAGCACAACACCAAAGGATAGCGGAAGTGAAACAGTTACCGAGCCAAACAACTACGTGAAGCCAGGCATCACTGAAGCCCATGAGCATGAGGATGTCGACAATTTTACATCACTCTAGAGTATGTCACAAAAAGATGCTTGTAAAACGGCACTCATCATCAGCATCTTCGTTTTAACCATGACTCTAGCCAGAGCTTGCCATTTTTGCTTGTTGTGGCGTAGCAAAACTTTGCCAAGACCATCTGTTCAGTCATTACACTGTACAGAATCATTAAAATGCAACTGCAAGATGTAGAAACTGAACGCATAAATGCCATTATTGTATTTTGGCTGACATTAAGTGGCATTTCCCAGGTTTTGTTAACACATGACAAAAATGGACCTTCTGCTAACGGACTTTATATTCAGCTTGGTTTTCATGAAATATCAGTTGATGGTCTTGTGGATTTATACTCTGGCGACAGAGAAGTTATTAGCTATAAGAAGATTTTGTCTATTATAGAAAAACATTTAAACAAATGCTTGCCAATACTACAGTTCTGATTAGTTCTGATGAGAATTCAATAAGATTATTAATCATTGTTTTCATTTATTTCAAACCCAACAGGTTTCCACTACAGGGTGCATATTGTCTAATATAAAACTCATTTTTTTATTTTGCACAGAAGCTTGTATCTCTGATCTATCTGTTATCAGTCCAGGGAAATACAAAAACTTGCACAAATAATTATATGTTCAGATTCACAGACCTAGTAGGCTTGTGAGTTTTATGCGTTGGCACACACTTTGTGGTCTTGTGATAAAATTTATTATTATGTGCTTAATTGCACTTTGAAGCCAGATATTTAATGTTCAGTGACATGAGCTTTTGGCGTCTTTGAAAGGTGTGCTAACTTTTACGGTTTCTGGGCGTTTATGCGTCTTCTAAGAACCTCTAGAAGATGTTTCTTGCTGTATCCTTATTTATATTATATGGTGAAAGTAGCAAGAAATGTCTACATCAGATTCAGAAGACTTGCAACACAGCAACGAACCAAACCAGCTGATTCTGGACTATTACTGATTGATGACTTAAATTGGAGCTTTGGAAGTGTCCAGTGAAGGACAGCCCTTAGAAAATGTCTTTTCAGAATAGATTTGAATGAGTTGAAGACACCTAATTTCAGAATAGATTTAAGTAAAATAGATTTGAATTGAGGAAAAACAATTATCTAATGATCATATGTAAGATGACGGCCATAATTTCAAATCGCGTGTCCAACCACTGGTGCACCTGTTTCATTCATATTCATGACCTTCACCATATTCGATCTATGCTCGATTTTAAAAACTACCTCTGTCATTGCTGCTGTTGTCCACTCTAAGGTTGACTAATGCCATTCCCTCTTCCTTAACCTTGAATCCACTAAAATCAAGCGTCTTTGACTCATTCAAAATTCACTTGCCTGAACCTGGACACCTAGGCATCACCATATGACTCCTATCCTGAAATCACTCCACTGGGTGAAAATCCCAAACTTTTTTCTGACCTATAAATGTCTGCAATATCCCCAACGTACTTATCTTTGCAAACTACTATCCAATCACCTTATAGCCATTCATCTTCTTACCTCAGTCTTGCCCATCTCCCTGTAACTACTTGTTGTCCATGTATCACACTGCACCTCGACTCTGAAATGATCGCGCTACCAAATTTTCCTCTTTCCCTTCTGTGCTTCACCAACATGCATTCCATACAAAACTGATGCCTCCCTTTATAGAAATCTCACCCTGATCCATCCAATACGCCGCCTTCCAATTTCTCTGAACCTAAACGTAACCCACTGTAACAGCTCCTCTGTCCCCTTCTCTCTCCTGGCAACCAGACTTTGCCATCCCATGACCTCTTTGACGCAGCGTTCGTGAATAAGTTGATAGCGCTTAGTTTTAAATTACCCGAAAAATTTATTGAGAAACTGCAGAGTCGAGGCCATACGGTCGTTATAGAAAACGTGTACATTTACATCTACTTAAATTATACATCATGACCTTTAAAACAAATCGCTTGCATCCTTACGTTAATGGGAAAATGGCGAGTTGTTCGTCTGCTGGAATCAAGCATGTTGTTTTGACTGGGCCACCTGGTAACTTAATTAATACGTTACAAAATAAGATATTTTATTATCTCTGCAACTTTCAGACTGTTATAATACTCTGTTATGAGCATGTCCACGCGAAACATAGCTGAAACTTGTAATTTTTGCATTACGTTGATGGCTACTATATTATCGCTCAATTTCCAGTTGTAGGCCCACTCGAGCCCTCCTGTTACGTATAATATATTTCCATAAAATGGTAGTAGGTGCATGTTTAAAAAACAATTTGTTAGTCGTATATCGTTAGTGGCAACTCCAAACCAATCTAGATAGATCGGTCCGAAAATAAAAGGCCTGGGTTACAGGCCAGAATCCAAAAGGTCACGCAAATATATACTGCATGCCTAAGTCTCATTACTTTTCTGGCAGTTATTTTAGGAGTCTCAGTTGCATTTAGTGGACCATTTCAGATAGACAGTGCCAATTTTAAGTGTTGACACATACTGCGAAGTTACGCGATTAAGTATTGCATTTCTTTTTATAGGCATTGGCAAGACAACACTGATTCACAAAGTATGCCAGGCACTTAAGGAACATGGAGTTCCACTACGAGGGTTTTACACCGAAGAGCAACGAGATAGAGGACGGCGAATTGGATTTGATGTAGTTACTCTTGACGGACACAGGGGACCTTTGGCTAGAACAGGGTTAATTACTAAATGTAATTTATGAAAAAATAAATGCTATTAAATGCCTTTTGTGACTCAATTTCTACAACAGAAGATGTTTGGAATTGCCCTTTGAATCTGTTTCTACAATTTTTAATGTAGCACAGGATGATGTTTTTATCTCATTTTATTAAAGAAAGTTTCTAATGTATCTGGTCATTTATGTAGTGTCGTTTAAGAACTGGTCAGAGGCTAAATTACCCTCCTCATCCCCTTGTGGACTCCAGCTGAGTAGTAAAACCTAGATTAGGCTAACTTATTGATCTTGCATGACTAACGGTGCTACGGGGTGGGGTATTTTGATATGACCCCTCTGTGGACATCCTTGAACTTTAGGCTAGATCTGAGTGGCAGCTATGGGTATGAAGTTTTGTTAGCAACTTCATTTTCTTAGCCTCAGCATATGAGAGTGGTGGCCAGTCTTCTCCCTCACTGTCTGATCTTGCTACTGAGAGCGTACAATCAGTGTGCTTTTTATGGCTGAGTTGGCTAGGGCACAAATGGCGGTGGAATCTTGAAACAAATTTCTGCCTGGCAGAGATTTGAACCCTGAATTCAGATTGACATTCCAGCAAGCTAACCACTGGACTATCATGCACCTCAGATTTCTCAAACTGTTTTCTGTCATGTAAGACACCAATGTTAAGCAGTTCTCTGTATTCTTGGTTAGGTAACGCAATTTATCAAGGCTGAAGTGTTTATGACTGTCTGATGTCTTGTGATTAATGTTGAGACTCACCGCCAGAACTTTTTCTGAGCTTGAATCTTTTTATCTCATGTGATTCAATTGTGGGCCATGTAGCCTTTGAAGAATGGTAAAAGTTGTGGTCTTCTGTGTATGCAGTTCTGCTGAATGATTTGGTGCCCCACCTTTGTGTCTTCTGGAATGTGGGAAAGTGGGCATGAACACAGTAGCTATTAGAAATGTTTTTAGGAAACGTTTGTGCTTACTGTTTTGTTTAGAGATGGCAGCCAGTCGGGAACAAAGCGAGAGTGTTGTGTTGGACAGTATGTGGTTCAAGTAAAAGAATTTGAACAGGTTGCACTACCTATGCTGACTCTGGTAGGTACAGTTGCAGTTTGCAGTTAGAATTCTCTTTTCTGCTTTGGTAAATATGGAATTTGGAGGTGCACAATAGCATTGGCTTCCACAGATATGTGTGCAGGAGGGGTAAAACATGAAAACTGCATGGTGCACATCACTAGGCCTGAATAAGGCCAAAAATGTTCAGATGTGAATTCCAGGAGGGGCAGTGGACATGAAAATTGGGACTTGTCATCATGCTTAATATGACCCAAAAGTGTTAAGGTTTGAATTGCAGTAGGGGCATGTACCCCCATCTTGGTCTTGGCCCCCCTGTGCAGGTGTCCGTGTTTGATAGTTCCATAGCTAGCATGCTAGACTGTCAACCCAGAGGTCAGAACTCAAATTCCCATCCAAGTGCAGACATTTCAAATTTCCTGTCCCACTGGAACTCCCTGGCGAATGTGGGTCTGAAATGAGTACATCGACTTTACATTGGAGAAGACTAAAAGGTACAGGACTGGCCACCCACATTTGTATCTCATTTTTACCAAGTCATTAATCCATAATGATGACCATGGATTTATTATTACTTAATGAGTCATTCTTGCCTGCCAGTAATATGCAATAATGATCAGTCACTACTTACTTACGAATCATTTATGAATACAATGTCAAAAGGACTTGTCTCTTGATGCACAGTGGCTCCTATTCTAATCTAAATCTGACCTGAAGTTTCCTTAACCCCGAACTGCATCATCATTTAAATTTACGTTTAATCGAATTTACAGATTTACGTTTTTTTTCAGACAAACGACAAGTCAACTGTTCACGTCATCGATGAAATTGGCAAGATGGAACTGTTCAGCCAGACCTTCATCAAGGCCGTTTCAGAAATACTTACAGCCGATGGCGCTACTGTTCTGGCTACAATCCCTGTCAAGAGACAGAATCCCATCCGTTTTGTGGAAGATATCCGATGCCGAAAAGATGTGAAGCTTTTTGAAGTGAGCTTTCTTTGCAGGCAGTTACACATTTTGACTTTGAATTTTGATTTGTAATCTAATGCAATAAGATAACGGTGCTACAAAAGTATTCTGATTAGATTAGATTGGATGTAAGATAAATTAGAATATGTGTCATACAGTGCCTCTTCAAGGTATGTGTTAGTGCTTTGTGAAGTGTAAAAGGTGCTGTATAAATAGCCAGATACATACATACTTACATTCATCTACTCAGAAGATCTCGCAATCCATTTGGAACAAAAATGAGCGGTCTTTAACCTGAAATAGAAGATACAAGTAGCTCTTTTTGCAGTGAGATGGCCGAAATAAAGGAGGGTGGCCAAGTCTCTGTCTGTATGTCTTGTCAGGAAAAAGAAAATTTTTAGATTAATGTTAATATCAAATAGTTTTGACAAAAGAATTCATAATTTAGTAAATGCTGGGGCAAAATTGTGTAACACACTAAAAACACTAAAAATGTCATCTATGTTTTCTATTTAATTTAATAAGTAATGCATTTGTTAACATGCCTTATGTCCATCAACTGTGCATGGATTCGTAGGCGAGGGATCGTAGCAAGTAATGTTCATACCAGCTAGAGTTATTATTCGAATTAGTTATGATGATGAAAGCTGAGTCATAATGTGGTGAGAAAAACTATATGAATCATTGCGTTGTGTTAGATTGCAAACATATACTTGGGTTGATTTGGTGGGTTTGACTTGTTCGTTTTTGCTGCTGCGTTTTAGATATCGAAAGACAACAGAAATCTAGTTTTAGAAGAAATAGTCAAGACAGTGGAATCAGCATATCGGAGCAGACAAGCAAACTAGTGGCTGCCATTTTGTTAAAATATATTATAATACTGTGTAAATTTAGAATATTCCTGAAAAAACTTGTGGCCTTGTTTTCTTTTCTTCTTCAAGTGGTGAAACCTGCCATGGGTTGGTATTGTGGCGTAACAGCAAAGCATCAGACTTTAATCACTGCATTTGGGGTGCAAAGCTGGGTGCGTCATGTGAAATTAACTGTTTGTTGGACCATCGGCCACTCAGGGATTGGTTAGAGTGCTCGGCTTGTAACGTGGCGAGTACAGGTTCGACCGTTCCCCAAGGCAGTTACTGTTTGGGAATTTTGAGCAATTCCTTTGCTCACAATTGCTCATTGCCATCGATTGATGCTTGGTCAAATAGTGGCACTTAATAAATGCATACCAAAAAAGGATGTATTGGGTTTACTTGTTTAAGAAGTGAGATGGCAACATGATTTCATTCAAATGTTTTATCTATAAATCTACAGATATTATTATTATTATCTATGCGTCTATAGAAGGCAATGCAGTGCAACAGAAATTTGATAGTTCATATTAGCATGGTAACATGTGGACTGTCTATGCATTACTTGCGGTGTTGCTTTAGTTGCCTAGTTCTATAACATTCTTTGAGTGTGAATCTAATGGTGTTGGTGTAACCCATTTCAAATAATAATATTAATAATAATAATAATTAATTAATAACTTCTAATGCGCTGGTGTCTAATGCACAAGGCATCAACTGATGGTGCAAAGTACTATGTTGTACTGGTGTGAACAGTTTGTTGCACCCACGTACGTAGTGCTGATGAACTGAAGCCCACTGTACGTCTTATATTGGTTTTCAAATGCTGTGATTTACCAATTTCAAGAAATGATTTATTGCAAGGTGATGGAAAATTAAATGTCATGATTACTAAGCCCAGAATCATTCAAATCATCTGTGCAGCAGAAAAATTGCTTTATTTACAAACTCCACAAATGATTTGCAGAGCAGCCACTTGGTAAACTGAAGCATAGGATAGATTGCAACCTTCAGCAAGTGAACTACAAATTAGTTTACAATGACAATGTATAACTGTCCGGATAACATGTTCTGTGAGCCGTGCTAGGGTGTGTGCCATGTCATTTTTCATGGTAAACTAAGTACACCCATAGTGGCTTTAAAGCACGTCATGCTTTCTTGTAACTCAGTGTTTATTGGGAATACATTTGTTGCAAGAAAGAAAAGATTTGGTTAGCATCACAAAATACCAGAAAAGGAGTTAAAAGCTTACCTTCAAGAATATGTAAGACATCAGCAACTTGACTTGCTGGCATTTGAGCAGAAAAAAATTGTTTTCTTCGACAAAATATGAAATAGCGGACATTTCCATGTATAATCTGTTGAGACAAATCATTGTTCAAAAATTTTTCTGGAATTGCATATTTCTCATTCCTGGCAATCAGGCCTAGTTCTGTTAGCCTGCATGCAGATTAAATAACTTGCACTGACCTTTAGAAGTTGACTTTACGTGGTGTCAGAAAGGAGAAGAGCCATTCATTATCTTTAAGTCGTCTAGTGGACTGAACTTTAAAAGTAGGCTGTAGATGTTTTCAGTTAATGAGAAGATCCCTTTGTTTTCTTGGATTCCTCTAGTGGACAAAGTTCTGTACATAACACATTAAGTGTTACAAGTCCATGAATGGTTTGTTTAGAGTCAACGAGTTTTTAAGTCATTCTTCTCTGAATCAGTTGTCTGGTGCAGCTATAGACTGGTCCAGTTATTCGACTTTCTGTGAGAGAAAACTGAGTTTATTAATGAGCACTTCATTCACCTGCTTTAGACATTGGCATTGCAGGCATGCTTTATACACTGGTTGTGCTCAGTTGTGATTAAGATAAAATATACTGCCAACAGAATAAATAAATTGTCTTCTTATTGATATAGACACTTTATAAAATTTGATTTGCAAGGAATCTACTAGATCAGCTGTTAAACAAATGGTGCAGAACTACTGAATGTTGTTTGCTCATTCACCTTGACATTTCTTAACGAATTTGCTTCATAATATTGGACTTCACACATACTTCTAGCATGTTTATTTAAACGAATTACATAATGTATTTGCAGTTGCAGTTAGTTTTAATAGTCATTGCTGACGATGTTCAGTTGGAACTGCAAAGACGCATGTAGTGTCAGCAGCTGAGCAAATTACCCAAGAACTGCTGCTGAAGTTGTTTTTGTGCAGTTGGTGTTTTAATGACGTGAGAGACACTTTGTGGATGTGTGGCTGATGATTAGCTCTTTCTACAATGGCCGGAATATTGTCGCATCAGAGTTTTCTCTGCCATCTGTTGTCTTTTGTTTATATTTTGCTCTTATTTCCTCTGAAGCCCCATCAACTGTAAGTAGTGGTGGAGTCAGGAGTAAACCTGTCGTGGAGAATGCTGGTAACTTGACCAATAGCCCAACCTATAAATCGACTGATCTTGGTGGGATAAGTCTCTTTAGCTGGAACTATGAATATGTGGCTGAACCGCTTCAGGTCACACTTTTTGTTCTACTTGCAGGTGCTGTAAAAATTGGTGAGTAGCTCTCGTGATTCTTAGAAATTTTGGTTTTTGACTAAGGCTGGTACAAAGTTTCAGCAGAGACCTCTCCTCTAATCTAATCTAATCTATTCTTAGAACTTCTATTGTACTATCATACAGTTAGTACAAGGCATCATTCAGTAGTGCATGAACACCTTTCCATAATCATAAACATGAACATGTATCCAAAATCATAAACATGAACACCTTTCTATAATCATGATGATGGTGATGGCAAGCATAATGATGGTAATGATGATTTTGAGAATATGGTCGACAATTAAAAATAGGATGAAGATGTAGAGGAGGAGGAGGAGGATGAAGAAAATGATGATTATGAAGAAAATAAGAATATTGGTTTTGGATGATGATATGAATGATGGTGAAGAGAATGATAATGCTGATGAAGAGGATGTGATGTTATGTGATGATGAAGAGGATAATGTTGAGGACGATGAGTTTGGTTCTGACTGTTTCAGGGTTCCATCACGTTCCACACTTGTCTTCTTTTGTTCCAGAATCTTGGTGAGTTATTACCATAAACTGCTCATTTTCTTGATACAACAGCAAACCAAATTATATTAATGCAGATCTTTGAATGTAGAACTTGTAAATTGGCTTCATATAAATTTGTGTCCTGTTAAGATGATGCACACTCATGTTATCTTTGTTTGAGAACATTAGATGTGTTTTGTATCTAGGCACAATAGTTTTCTGCTTCTTATTTAATGTTTTGTTGTGAGTTTGCACGAATTGTTCTTTGAGCTACTTTGGGACATGGGACTAGTTTTTTAAGACATTTGGAATGTTCAAAGTATGTATGTTGGGTACCTGGGGCTCACGTGGAATGCGCTGCCGATGATTGTGGGTTTGCTACATTTGCATGTTGTTATTGCAGTGTTTTGGTTATAATTGGAACAATCATGGGAGCTATTTTAAAGTAAGTTACCTTTCAATCTTAGTCATCTCTGACTTGCCTATAGATCTGCAGTCTTTGCATCATTTTAAACCCAAATCTTTCCTATTCAAATGTCTGCTTCATTCATATTCATGTCTGGATAGTCACAGGATATTCACATGCAGATTGGATTAGGTTATCTTTCAGTTTGCTCATTCCTCTGATGCATAAATATTGCACTCATTTGTTGCTTTAGCTCATGTACGTGTCAAGGCAGAACAATACTGGGTTCCTGGGCTTTCTTGTTTGCTTGCCCAAGGCCATGAAGTTTGCTACCCATTCTATCTGCTTTGTGTGTTCTATGGTGTCATTTAGGTCTGGACTGAAGCCCCATCTTTTGTGGGTTGCTTATTCTCTGTAACCTGTCTTCCAGTCTCAGAGGCCTGTTGGATTTTGTTGGATCTAGGCCTGTTGGATCCAATGGACTGTGATTTCAGAAAATGGTTTTGCTTGGAAGCAGACTTCGGTTGGGCAAAACAGTAACAGTGCACAGAAGTTTTCAGAGTAGATTGGATTATATGTTAAATTAAGAATAATTGTGAACTGAAGTTAATGATCCAGATAAAAAAATATTGGTCATTTTTTGTGTTGTAGATATGGTTTATATGTTCCTGATACCTTTAAATTGGAAACAAGAACCTGTATGCTATTTCTTCTACCCCCGTAAGTAAGATGTTTTTGATTTTTCAAAACTAATGTCTGTTAAATTCTTTTGTGTTTTAGTTGGCAGATGTATGCTGTTGTTTAAAGTTTTAATCCTCTTTGATTCTTCTTGCCACATACTGGGATGTGTCAATGTTGGCACTTTGCTGTCTTCAATCCAGACCACTACAAATATGCTTGAACCCCAGGACCAGGCCTCAAAAGACCATGACGGTTTTAACAAATGAGCAATTACCCTACTTACCTTACTTTACCTAACCTTACCTTACAGCACTGTCTCTGCAGATTCAGAAAATGATCATTGAGTACCATGCTTTACCTTCATCTTATTCAAACAGTTGCTCAGGTAGGATATGTACTTTTCGCTAAGCTTCCATAAAATTCACAAATTTTTTTGTAGCATTGTTCTCGAGACTTCTTACAGCCTGAATGATCGGATGTTTTCAGATAACTTTGGCATGATCCTCATCTACGCCATTCTAGTAAGAATCGACCATATTCGCACTGAATATTCTAGGCACAGTTCTGATACTTACATCAGAAGTACTTATTGTTAATAGGTTAATGAATCAAAGCTTTGTGTTGAGAGAAATGGCTGTGATTAGCTTGTCAAAATGTACATCATAGTGAATTGTTGTTGTTAATTATTATGATGATAATGATGTTGGTGGTCATGGTTGGGGTGCTGATGATGATCATGATAATCATTACCATAATCATTAAGTGTCTGCATTAAGTGTCTTACATACATACAGCAATTTCTAAAGCTTCAGCTGATGGCTCATCTAATTCTGGCCTTGTGATTAAATTTTGATGCTAAAGAAATTCAGAAACGGTGAAGACGCGCCTCTTTGGACTACCTACCTACAAGGGATGCCCACTGTCACCGATTCTATTCAACATCTATATAGAGGAAATCATCAGAGAGACGATGGAAAGAGATGGGATGAGGGGATAAAAGTGGGAGGGAAAAATGGTGAAAACACTGAGATTTGCAGATGATCAAGCGATGATAGCAGGCAGCCAAGAAGGGCCTACAAAGGATGATGGAGCCGATTAAACAGAATATCATCGAACTACGATATGAAAATAAATGTAAAGAAAACAAAGGTCATGAGGAGGTAAGCAAAGGAAATGCAAAGGATGTAAAAGATCACATTAAATGGAGAAGAATTGGAAAGAGTGGAGAAGTTCTGCTATCTGGGAAGTATGGTTACGGATGATGCAAGGGTGCCAAGTGGAAATAAAAAGAAGGATAAGCTATGGGAAAGGAGGCATTCTATAAAAGGAGGGAGCTACTCAGAGGCAGTCTAAACAGGAAGCTAAAAAAGAGAATGGTTAAAACATTGGTATGGAGTGTCGTCCAGTATGGCTCAGAGACGTGGACAATGCGGAAGGAAAACATTAAAAGACTAGAGGCTTTCGAGATGTGGATATGGCGTAAAATGGAGAGAGTCAGCTGGAGGGAAGCGAAGAACCAATGAAGAAATATTGCAGCTGGGTGGAGGGCAAAAAAGATCCTTGATAGGCACTATACGAGTGGACGACAGAGAAAATGGATCGGCCCACATCCTGAGAGGGGGACACCCTATTAAAAGACATCATCGAGGGGAAGAATAGAGGGAAAAAGAACACGTGGCAGACCAAGAGCAATGCTATTGGACTGGATGATGACAGAGGAGGGGATACAGTGGACTGAAGAGAGAGGCACAGAACAGAGAAAGATGGCGTCATTGGACATACGAACCTGCCGAGGGGGCAGAGAACATAAAGAAAGAAGACCTACTTACCTATCTACCTACCCACCTACCTACATACATGCATACATACTATGTAAACTAATCTAAACAGAGATTTAAATAGCACTACTTTCTCGAAACTTCCCAGCTGTGCATTAAGTGCATGAGCTTTTGCTATATAATTCTGGCGTTAAAAATGTATATAGCATTCATTACAGAAATAGTAATAGAGATAAAAATCTGGCATTGTTTACCAGTTTTCATTATATCTGCCATAAGCAGTTTTATTTTTTCATTTTCACAAACTCATTAATTAACACCATTTTTATGGTTAGATTTTAGAGTGCCTTAGTATCAGACAACTTGAAGTAAAGCTCTGATGAATGAGACGTTCAATGAGTTGATATTGTTTTTTAGTAGCAGACTACAACCGATTGCGTTGTAACTTTGTCATTTGTAGGTGATATCTGAAGGTGTCTCACCAGAAGTGGTTTGCCTTCAGTCGAACAGTTTTTCTGGTCATTGTTAACAGCTGTGATCATAAATCACTTGAAGTTGTTCAGATATTTTCTGGACGTTTTTATTGAACTCGATTTTTGTTGACCTGGCTTAAAACAGTGTGTTCGCTAGGCATTTGTGATGTAAAGACTTGGCATAATTAAGCAAATTCACTTCTGTCGTAAAACTTTCACTTGATGTTTGTGAATGCAAAGGATTTTTGTATCATTGACACACAACCATGTTTGTTCACACTGACACCCATCTGCCCTACATCGACCCAAACAAACAGTCCTTGTGACACATACTTAAACTCGTGAACATTCCTAGACACAGATTGATATTCTGTTTGTGCATTATGTTCAAGTTCAATTGCCCTGCATTTACTGAGTTTTTCAGAGAACTACTAGTACTTACAAGCAGTTTGTATGTATGTACTGTGTATATACTCATGTCTTTCTGTATCTAAACACTTGTTATATAGCCCAATTTAAGTGCCTCACAAAAGCACTGTGATTAGTTTCTACTGGCCTACCCTTGACTTCACATTTGTTGACATATTATATATTTCTTTGTATGTATGCAGCTGAATGGACATATATATACACATATATATCTATATATATTGCACGTTTTATAAATGTAAAAATGTGCTGTAAAAAGTGACACCCTTGTTGTTATTATTGTTATTATTATTGTAATTATTATTATTATCATTATGATCATCATCATCGTTATTATTATTATTATTACAAATGTCTTAGTGGTTGGACCAGTGAAAAAAATATTAAACTTTCTCTGGTTGGCTACTTTGGAAATTAATTTTCACTAATTAGTTCTTTTTAGCTTATCAAAATTAATTAGGGTATCTAATTACTGTTGAAATCTCTGAACAACTGAATTAATTATGATATTTAATTAGTGTTGTAGGGAACAGTAATTAATTTCATCATAATAGGTGAGTTGCTTACAGATATTTCCTGTTCTCCGATGTTAGTTTCAACAGGCATATCAGGCTTGTCAGCTACGATGCTGGTTAAAAGTTGTTTGTGTGATCAATGTAATCTAAGCAGATAGTCTAGTGGTTTGCTTGCTTGACTGTCAGTCCAAAGGTCAGAGGTTAAAATACTGGCTATAGGGCAGAAAACTGTTCCAAGAGTTCTGCTCCACTTTTGTCCAGAAGCGACTCAGCTAAAAAATGGGTACACTGACTGTGTGCTGTGGAAAGATCAGGTAGTGAGGGAGACCATAAATTTAAATTGAATAGCTCTGTTCTTTCCTTTCTACAATATAATTTTGTTGCCTTTGATGTGACTTACAGGGAAGTCAGTTTAAAGAAATTTGTGAAGTGCAAAATAACATTAATTCATTGGTTATGTGCTAACAGAAGCTCACCCAAATCAGGTGACGCAAGCAAGTAAACTGGTCACATTTTGACAGCATATGAATGCATTTAGTATTTCTGTGTGTGTGTTAGGTTTTTCAATGTATGGACTGGAATCAGTTGCAATGGATGCTGAATATTTCAATCTGACGTTGGTGCAATTCCTGATGTTTGCTTCATTTATCGTAGCCGTTGATCCAGTTGCTGTTCTGGCGATATTCCAGGACGTCGGGGTCAACAAACATCTTTATTTCCTTGTTTTCGGGAAGTCTCTTTTAAATGGTAGGTGAAGCTCGAGATGCTATGTTTATGACCTACACATCCATGTTCTTTCGTCCCAGAGCGGTCTGCGTCGTGCTGTTGGTGGAAAATCATGGCTCGCTGTGTGGGCCCTTGTGGGCCCAACGAACTTGGCTATCATGTCGTTGCGGCTGTTAAAGGAGACCCTGGAGGGCGAACTCAGCCTTCCGTTGATACTTTTTGGTTGGTGTTTGAGCACTGGGAGGTCTAAAAAGGTTTCTTATTGTGTGTGTGCTTCAGCTGAGAACCCTGAGACCAAATGTGTTCCGTTTTCATTTTTATCGTATTCGTAGAGTCTCAAAGATTTGCTATAATCTCCAAAAGTAAAAGAGGAAATGTTATGTAAACTATGGGTTTAGCACTTTTTAAAGTGCTGAATGAAGTATAAGTAACATTAGTTTGCTTAAGTTTAAATTTATAATTAAAATATATTTTGTATTATAGAATTAGCTGTGTATTGGTTGGTAAAATTTCAGATGCTGTTACCATTGTTTTAAACAACATGATGAAAGCCTTCAATGAAACTTCAAACATTACTCCTAAAGAGGTACATTTACCTAGATGAAGAGGTATGGTGTGTGAAGGAAAGAGTGCAGTATTGGGATAGAGTTATGGTATTGGGATAAAATGGTATGGTATAAATACTAATAGGCTAGTATTGGGACAAAGAGGTATGGTATAGGGATGAAGAGGTATGGTATTGGCATAAAGAGGTATGGTACTGGCATAAAGTGTATGGTAGTGATATTAAAATGCACAGAATTAAGTCAAAAAGGTAAGGTATTTACATGATAAGTATCGTATTGGGATAAAGAGGCATGGCATTGGAATAAAGCAGTATGCTATCGATGTTAAGGGGCATAGTATTGGAACAAAGAGGTATGGTATTTTGCAGAAAAATTACGGCATTTCAAGAATGGTAATTTGATAGTTAATATAAAAGATGGCAGTTTGATTATTAAAAACTGATGTAACATTGAAACTGTATGAATTCTAACTTAAATGCTTTGAAGATTAGTGATTTGTACACTTAGGTATTTTGGGAATGCTGTCATTTTTTACAAGTACTCTGGGGAGCCTTGGCATCGGCATACTGATTGGTGTCATTTCAGCCCTCGCTACGCGGCTCACTGCTCATGTGAGAGGTATGAGAGCTTTTCGTATCAGGCACAAAACAGTTCTGCTTACTGTTGCTTACTGGGCAGTTTATTCCAGAAAGATGGGCTGACCATGGTGAAGCTTCAATGCTGGACTAGAAGTTTGGGCCAGTGGGACAAAATTAAGATACCTTGGGCAACAGAGCAAAGTGGCCAAGTGTGGTTGAGACATGGTGCTGTCATACTGATAGGGAAACTGATATTGACCTGTCATATTAGTAGGGATAAATTTATGATGTGATAACATAGTGTCTTAAATAAACATGAAAGCATCTGTAATCACCTTTATCCTAAATCTACGTAGCATTCAAATGTAATACTAACTAACTGTGTCATTCCCATGCATTGTATGTTATTTATGTGTTCTAATGTCGTGTATTTTAGTTATGGAACCACTAGCCATACTGATGCTTGCCTTCTTTTCATACTTGTCTGCTGAAATGTGTCACTGGTCAGGAATAATCAGGTAAAATGTGACTACTTATGTTGGTAACATATGCAGAGATGATATAGTTTGATGAGAAACCATTTAAATGTTCAAAATCAAGTGTTTTTGAATATTCGAGTTCATGTTCATATTCAAAATCAAGTGTTTTTGACAGAGCCCCATACACCCAGCTGATTAAAATTGCTCATTTGATGCAGATGATAATATGTATAGTTTAACACATTTTTTTACTTTGTTACATTTTTATTTTGCCTCAGTCTGGTGATAAAGATATTCTGGTCTAGGGGGGGGGGGGTTGAGTCAGCATCTGTACAGAAAAATAATTCAAAATCTGTGTTTCGAAAGATCCAGCTATTAAACTCTGCTACACAGCATTGATATCCTTATTGTATACACTTGATGGGAGAAAAGGGGTTGCTACCCATGCACTGTCATATGCCGAGGCCAAGAAAAGGTAGTTCAACTTTACTACCTCTCACGTGATGACCTTTATCTACAACATTACTGCAACATTACAACCTTACTTTTACTACATTACTATACATTACTACCTCCACAGTGATCCTCTTTGGTGAGTTTTACACCTGTGCATTGGCAAATATTGTAAGCGGCTAAGTGCTAGATAATTTGGCCTGGATGTAGCTGTCATAATTATCAGTGCTGCAACTATCAAGTGCCAGGATACTCTATAAAGTGTCCTTAGTTATTTCTTATATGCTGACCCTTCAGATGTAATTAATTTGTTTTAAATAGTTATTATTAATTCCGGATCAAATAATTGATCTTCTGATATAGAAAATTCTTCTGGTGGCCAGATTTGTTGTTTTCATTCGTCTTCTCGTTATCGGTAGGAATTATTTATTTGATAAGCTCTGTCAGAGGAATGATTTTATGTTTATTAGAATATTACATGATTAGGACATTCAGTCATTAGGTGATTAAAGACATTGGGTCATTAAGACATTATGTCATTAGGGCATTAAGACAGGTTGTTAGGTTGGCCATTCCTTCCAAAAATACTGAGTGGGCTATCAACCAGCTTGTAATTTCTTGTAATTTTTAATTTAATTTCAAGTAATTATTGTTTCATAAAACAACTGATTATTATTCAGCAGATATTCTTTTCTTGTTTCTTTTTGGTGCTCGTCTTTTAGGTCCAGTAATTCCATGTCTTGATTCTTCTTTGTTGTCGTGGTGTTGTCTCTTTGGCTCCAGTTGGCTCATCATTCCAGCAGTGTACATACATACATACATCCATACATACGTACATCCATACATACATACATACATACAAAGGAATACTGAGAGCTACTTTCATCATAATACTTCAGACTTGAGTTAACACACTTGGTTTTAATTGGATTTTAATTGGATTTTAATTGTATTCTTCAATGTTACCCAGTGGTTGATTCGTTGTTATGCAGCTTACAATAAATTTCAGTTGACATTGAATTATTTGTACTGTTGGTCGTGAACAAGATGCAATTTACTAAGGAAATTTTTTAAAACAGGAAGTGCAATTACTGAGCGGTTCTTGGCTGTTCTAGCATGATTGGTTGTGGACTCGTTCAAGCACCGGATGCTCTTCATAACATCTCTAGAAAGTCAAACATCACCGTTCAATACTTCATCAAAATGCTGAGGTGACACTTGGAATTCTATGAGCTATTGACACAGATTGCCTATTGTTTTCATTGCCCACACTGCAGGATACTTAATCTACATTCTAGGCCATTGTAACTGTTTTTGATCATCATTGTCAACAACAGTGACAGTGCTGTCATTATTGTCATCTTGGCCGTCATATTCGTCATCATTTGTGCAGGTATAGCAAACAGATTCTTGAATTTCTTCCTCTTTTGTTTTTGTGAGCAGATTTTAGTTTCAGTTTGTTTATTCCATTCATTTAATGCACCTTTGCTTGCTCATAGGAAGTAAGTTATGTTGCATCACATATCAGCTGGTTAATTATTATTCATGAGCTATCAGGACATCCAGGTCATTCTGCTCAGTCGCTTATTTCATTCTCAACTTAAAACTTCCCTGCTTCAAACGGCTTATCCATCATAGGCTGTCTTAGTGGACTGATCTTCTGGATATTGACCTGATTGCGGCTTGGCTTTGCTGCACCATCAATTGATGCCTTATGCTAATTACTATTAATAATAATAATAATAGGATTTATAATTGTAGTAATTATAACAACAGTAATATTAATAGTGATAACATCATCATCATCATGATCCTGGTTATCATCTGTAATATTCATTCACTGTGTGCCATTTTTGAACTTGAGAGTCCCTCAGCTTTCAGTAGTTGAATTTCTCTGTATGCTTTGTTTATGAAGTTATTTGTGTGCTTTTGCTAATTGATGCTCACACACAGGACTAATGATTGCCTTAATTAATAGCAGCAGCAGCATTTTTATCTTATCCAGCAACCTAATGTTCATCATTATCAGCTTTAGCATCATAATTACCTTAACCTTCATCATAATCATCACCATCACCTTTGTCATCATCATCATCATCACCTTTAGATAAAAATTTTCTCTAAGAGAAAATTTTTATCTTGATTGTTATCCATCAACCTAACTTTCATTATCATTATCACCTTTAGTATCATCATCATCATCACCATCACCTTGAGCATTACTATTTTCCCTTAGTATCATCTTTTCCAAAAGCACTTACGTGTTTTTGCCATTTCTTAATTGCTTTGCAAGAGAAATAATAAAAACTTTAAATTTCGAAAAAGTTGCTTCATGCTGTTGCTTATTATTGTTAAATTTATTATTTCAGCTCCATTACCGACTCAATTATTTTCTTGTTCCTTGGCCTGGAACTCGTTCGAACATGTTACATATGGAATACGGGATTTATTCTCTGGGCTCTCTGCCTCGTCGCAAGACTTGTCAGTGAGTCTCATGTTAAACTGTTACACCGACTTTCTCTGTGAGTCTTGCATCAAACCGTTACACTAAACCCATTAAACCATCTGCTAATTGTAATTGTAATAGTAAACTTGAGATTTCTACAGTGCCCAGTGAAAGGTAAGTTGCGGGAACCAGTTTATTCACAGGCGCAGTGTTGCCTCAGCGTAAACGGAGGTATGCTTGTGTGTGTCAGTTTGCGAGATCGTGGATCTCTTTTTAACATCAACGTGATGTGGTTGTACCTCCATCCTGAACTTGCACAGTACAATGACGTTATTTTTATCTTGGATTACATATGAGTAAATTTGATAGCAGCACTATATAAATATTGTCTTTACTTTACACTATAGCATTAGTCATGCAACATGCATTACACTCAGTCAGTGGACATCAACTCTTTTAGTGCCTTGTGCCAGGATGATGTGGGCTCTGGGACATTCTCTGTGGCTGGTTCGAAGGGTTGGAGCTCATATTCACTGCCTAGTCCTGTACATCTTTCAGTTCTTTAATATCATTCAGGTCTGGACTTAAGACTCATCTTTTCCGACTTGCTGCAGCTTGATTAGGGGAATCTATGATTTTGACTGGGCTTTTCCAGTGGATTATGATGTTGACTGCAAGTTCACGTGGATCTAATACCATCAACTGATACCTTGTGGCGTATGACGACACTACAGAAATCATTAGATTAGGTCATGTTGTGTTACTTTACTTTCTTTATCGTTTTGGTTCATAGGTGTCTTTGGACTGACATTTTTCATTAACCTGGCATCGAAGTCTCATCCCGTCAAACTTGAGGAACAGTTTATTATGGTTGGTGCAGCACTTTTTCAACAATAATTTTATCAGTCATAGTAATATTATTTTCTTACTTGAGATATAAATGATCCTCACTATTTTAAACTTTGGAGAATATAAAATATATTGTTATTGTAATCTCAGAAATGTTGAATGGTTTGTGAAGCATTATATAAATGTCAAGATATGCATTCATAGTAATTAATAAATGACAGTAGAGTATTATTATTATTATTATTATTATTCTGCAGTGGTATGGTGGACTGAGAGGAGCAATTTGCTTCGCATTGTGCAGCACAGTTGAAGTTGAGGAACACGTGAAGAATTTATTTCTGACAACTGCTTTTGTCGTCATCATGTTCACAGTATTCGGACAGGTTTGTTTTAGCTTAATTACGTGTAACGTCGAAAGTAAGTTGAGGGCAGCACTTTTAAACAGATAGTTTTTGCTACAGAAAATGCATCATCATTGCATGCAGTGTGATGCCTTTTCAGTTGTTGGGCCATGTGTCTAGAGTGGCCTCCCTCTTGATCTGCATGTCCTTTTGGCAAAGGACACTACTCTAACACTTCTTGTTCACCAATGCTGGGTTGGGAGTGCTTCTAAATAGAAATCTTGAAGAAATGCCATGTGACTGAATAAACATTTATGGACTTAAATTCATAAGACTGCAGGTCATTATACAGCCATTTTTTTCAACTTAATTATTCAATAAACTAGTTTATTTGTTAATTCGCTGATTATTTGGTTTTTGCAATTATTATTATTATTATTATTATTATATTTATAGTTTTGCTTTTGCATTTACCCATTTATGTTTAAGCTCTGTTCTTTTGTAGTTACATTTAAGAAATCATGTTTAGACCAGGAAAATAACATTAACCACTAAGTGCCCTGATAGATATAAGGCCCAACTATAGTTGAATGAACCTTAAAAGGCGCTATATAAATGACCTGATCCATTATGATAACAAAGGATCAGTATAGCAACAACAGTCCTCAGAAGTATGGTTCTGGTTTGAAGAATCTTTCAGCTAATGTCAAACATGACAACAGAGCTCAATAAAAAATCTTCAGTTTCACATCGTGCACCAAGTGTTGAAGTCTGTATGTGGGGGTGGTTGCATGACACATAAGCATATAGCCATCATCATAGTAACAGTTATTAACAGTGATAATTACATTAATTACATTATGTAGTTGTTTTTGAAGAATTAAACTATTTTGATTATTGTTCTAATCTATAACTTATTCTTACTTTTTGGATACACAATGAAATCTGCTTAAAGGTGAGAAACTACAGAATAGAACTGCTTTGTTTGTTTTTGTGCCATTCAGGACATTACTATTAAGCCACTGGTGAAATGGTGTATAATCATAAAGGACACAGATGCAGAGAAGGAACTGCTGATAGAACTCCACAATCTGGTAATCTAGCAATTGCATTTGCTTTTTGCGGTTCATGGCCCAATCATACTCTTTGGCAGCTTATCAATTGCCACAACTTTAAATCTGTAGACTATCGGGCTAACCATCTATGTATTAATACGTACAGATGACGTGCCGTGGTCCAGTCGATTTAGTACAGTTAGAACAGCAACATATAACACTGGCTCCATATGGCGAACAAAATGAGAACAAAGTAATATCTGCACTTTGCCAGGGACAGGGAGAGGGACAGGGATAAGGAAGCATCAAGGGATTTTCCCGTCATTTTTGCCAGACCAGCGCACAGATGCTTTACACATAACAGAATAGTTTCCAGTTATAGACCAACCAACACAAAGATTCAGCATTAACAAAGCAATTAGATGCAGCTATAATATAAAGATTCAGTACAAGAACACAGTACACAGATAGCTTCTCCTACCTTGTTTCACTTGTTATTGTTTTTTGTATGGGGCACGGTGGTCTGTTGGTTAGAGCGCTCAGCTTGTAATGCAGACAGTATGGGTTTGAGCCTCCCCGAGACAGTTGCTGTGTAGGGACCTTTAGCAAGTCCTTGACTCACAATTGCTCAGTGCCATCGACTGATGCTTAGTCATTAAATAGTGGCACTTAATAAATGTAGAAATGATAATAATAAAATTGTATACATGTAATAATGTATGTATATTACATATATAATGTAATTTTAATAGCATTCTAGAAACACTTAGCTTCTCTTAAGATGCACTTTTTTAGATCTGTTCGATTGCCGTGTTTCAGTGCCTTTGTGAGGTTCTTAAAAGACACTATATAAATATTCAGATACATAAATACATAAATATTTTGGGTTTCTTAGATCTTGAACACTTTCAGTGAACTGTTGCTATTAAATATCAAAATAAGAGTTCTCTATAAAGATAATTCAAAATACGACAGTAGCGACATAACAAAGTATTTAGTCTGTACAACTTGCAATAATACGTTATTTTGACCTTCAGAGATATCCAGAGCAAGCATTATGATAAAGTATTATTGACTAGTTTTCAATTAATCTATCGTTATTTTCTTGTCCAGTTCATTGGCAACTTGACAACAGGTCTTGAGGCTATCTTAGGGAAACTGGGTCCAGCAACATTATGGTGAGTTGCTTTGCTTATCTTTAGCAAAGGCAAATACACCACACCTGTATAGCATCTTACAGTGTATTAGATTAAATTAGATTAGGTTTACCTGTCAGTGTACTAGATTAGGTTAGAATGGTGTTAATAAGATCTTTGAACTTAGACATAATCAAATTATTATTATTATTATTATTATTATTAATTTTTAAAAGTCTTTTTACTTGAGGTACATGTAATGCCTCAGGAACAAAAAATTAGCATTATAAGAGCAAAAAAATTCATCTGGAACTATTGTCCTTGTCCCCACTGAGGTATTATTACTGTTTATATTTATTTATTTGTTTTTTTAAATTTTGTAAGTTTGAAATGATCGCTCAGGATTTAAATCAAATTTGTGGAATGACAAGGCTTCACTGATGTCACATGTTACTATTATATTAATATTATTATTATTATTATTACTCTTACTATTATTATTAGCAGTTGTATTAGTATTACTATAATTATTAGTATTAAAATAATTGGTTTTCTTTGTAGAATAAAATTTACGACTTCAACGATAAGTACCTGAGAAGCTATTTGCAGAAAAACCCATTTAATGATGTTGATCAATTTATCGACGTTTACCGACAAATTTGCATCAAGTACGTTACCAGAAACCATGTTACCGTACATTCACGTTTGCAGTTGTTATTGAGAATTATCTGTGAATGTGAAACAGAAAACAGATGGAGAAAGGTGGAAAATTGCCAAAATTATCGAACGTTTTGCCTGTAATGGTTTCTGAATGTATGAGCACTTGTTTTGTTGTGTATGGCTCGGCTGTGGGTTTGAGTGACACTATTTCATAAATATTTTGCTCTTTTTTACACTATTTTATAAATGATTTTACCCTTTGGTGCAGTTTTTTGTAGAAAACTTAGCTATTTAAAGCATTTTCTCTTACTTTTTAGGATGTAATTGTATTTTAAAATACTTTTTATATTTTCTTATGCAAATTCTCATGATGATTATTTCACTCTGTTATTGTAGGTACTGTATGGCGGCCATGACCAAACCCCCTACACCGACTGTGAAAGACCCAGCAAAGTAAGAGATAAAATTTTGATAAAACCTTGAGATAAAATTTTTAGTGTTTAGGTGATGTACCTAACATTTTCAGTTAGCACAATTAGTTGTCCTGAACGCACTTTTGTTTTATATTTAGCTGTAATATTTGTTTCTTTATGTTTCAGAAGTGATTTTGTCTCAGTTAATGTGGATGAAATGTCGCACATAGTGAAGGAGCTGAATAAAGAAATCAAGATTTACCTACATGGTAGAATCCTAAATTGCTTGCACTTTTATCATTTGATTATCTATTAATATGCATCAATAATTAATAGCTAATTATTTGTTTGTTATTTTCATTTTTTTTCTGTTTTATGGGTTTGAAATCATACTATGGTGTTAGTCATTGACAAAACACGAATCCTAAACGATATCGTAATTTACTTATGCAGAGGCTCTGTTTCTTAAGTGATAACTGTTTTTAGTGTTGAAGCAACTTTGTATGACTACATTTGTGAAATTGAGTGATTGAGTAAAAAAGAAAAACTGCTGAATAATTGTTTAATATTTTTGCAATCTCAGTATTACTCAGATGTTTACTTTAAAACAATAGTTACAATTGTTAGATAATCTGATAAGAAAAAGTTTGCTTCAAGACTGTACGGTCAATCCTGGAAAGGACTTGAACCCACAATGATCCTCATCCACTAACTGAGTGAGTCTGTGACAGCCGAGGATGTAAGGGTGGTGAGACTACAATGCCTACATACTACAAGTACTAATATTCAAAATCATGAAAGTTTGTTGACCTTATTTTAATAGCTTTTACTTTTTAAAAGGAAAATTCAGCTTCTAGATTTTCATATGCAATATTATCCAAATTTACTGATCTCTTTTGACTTTCTGTTACAGACGGAAGAATCAGTACACTTTCAGAGTTTGAGTTTTCATTATCTAACACAGAAGTGCGTCAGAAGTTATTAAATGCAACTCTTGTAGGTCAGCCACTTTCCAATTCACATCTGCTTGTTATAATAAAGAATTTTTTATTTATTTAGAAATATTCTGCCATTTTCCAATTGATTATCCGGTATACATTGTTGCAATACTAGCATTTTCCTATCATATTTGTCATGTTTTTCATTGTAATGATTGCAATTCACTGTTCCTATGTTTGGCTGGGTGACTAATTGGCTGGCTTGTTAGTTTGCTAGTCAGCTGGATAATTGTCTGGCCAGTTGGGTGGCTAGTCAGCTGGCTAATCAGTTTTCTAGCAGGCTGGTTAATCAGCTGGACAATCAGCTGGCTAGTTTTCTGGCTGATAAGTTTGACTTTGTGGTTGTTCTTTCTGTATTCAGATCCTGACTACCAACTGGATGTGGGAAAAGTTTCAGTGGGCAGCGAGGTTAGTTACTTCCCACTGATTTTCGTTAAGCAATGTCACTTGTGCACTTGTCCTGCCAAGGCAAAGGTCAAAACACATTTACATCTGGGTCAATTTGGGCAAGTTGTTCATGCACATCGTCATTGTCATTTAATTGACATTAAAAAGAACATGTACAAGTTCAGTAGTCATAGTGGCTACATGAATACAGTGATATGGGATGCACCTGTTCTTCCCAACATTCAAGACTACAAGATGTTTCTATTTCCAGCTCACATCCGAGAAAAGAAGCTTTGGATTTGATCCGACAGATGCTATTGACATGATAACTTGTATCTGATGCTACCACCTTTACAATGCTGCATTGTAATTTGATCACTCTGTATGTGAGGACCCACATGGTTCCTTCCTAGTTCTCCGTTTGACACCTTTTGATATAAACCCAACTGTCTGTATTTTCTAAACTGTTGGTGATCAATTCAATCAATCAAAACCAGTTAGGTGAGCTGGGTGGGTCTAGGCCAAGGTTAACCCCAGAATATATAGCACCAGTATCTGTGCATTTCCATTTAGCATAGGACTATACAACACAACACAATACCACATTTTTTTATGCACCACTTAGTGTGCGAGTGGCCTTAAATAGTTCATGTTTGGAGAATATCGGGGTGTTCTAGTGAACCAAAGTTTTCAGACATTTTGCTGTGATTGTTTTAGGATAGTGCCCCAAATGCTGCAGTTCAAGCTGGCAGAAGACAATGATTTGGAGTTCCAGGAAACAGGCTGTACAAGAAACACTCATGGGTCAGTCTAATCTAGTCTAACTGAATCTGGAAACTTATAGCACCATTATTACGATGCAAAACTGCATTTCATAACAGCAATTCAATGGACAGAATCAGTCAAGATCCATGAGGCTTCTTAAGTCTGGAGACACGCTACAGGGGATAGTAAAGTAAGTAAGTAAAGTATCCCCTATCCCACAAGTGAGATGTATGGGAAGTGCTTATCTCCTTTTCTTGGCCTTGAGCCAGAAATGGATGAATCATTGACCAAATGTGTTACCGATAGACTGCCGTGCTACACTCACAGAGGATAAGCAATCCAAGATAGATGGGACTGACCTAAACGACCTCACAGAATTCGCAGGGCAGACAAACTTGGCCAGTGTCCAAAAAGACCAGGAACCCAGTACCATTCTGGGTTGGGGCAAAGCAAAGGTCAACTCATACTTGTACATGAAAATCCAAATTACTGTTGAAAAGTTGAAGAGTACCATTGACTTGGTGGTACTGTATAATTTTCAGTTACATTAATTTACAGTTCTTTACTGTTTTAAATGTGGTTTAAACTTGGAGTATATTCATTAACATATTTCAGATTGGTGCCATGATGTGTTACTCTTCTTGCTTTTCAGGTTGAACCAGCAAACGTGTCGAAAAAGGATGTAACAAAAATGCATAGAATTCTATCGCAGGCCAGTTTGGTGAGTCATATAGTGTAGAGGCTCTGAAAAGGTGCTATAAAAATATCTAGATACATGCACACGTACATACATACCATGTACATCAGGATATATTTATTGCTCCAAAAACAGAATGAAACATTGCAAATGTAAATAACACAAACACTTATCTGGATGCAGTGGTCTACCCAAAAGGGGCCAAAGTGCTGCTGATTTAGGGCAGCCTATAACACAATAATATATCGATGGCTAATGACTTATATACGGGCAGCTAATCAATTCTTAACTAAAATGTGAACAACATCTGTCCATAAAGAAAAGAAATAGTCTACTACTTTGGCAAAACTAAAATTCAAATAAATTATACAATGTTCAGTCACAAGAAACACTAAAATACCAAATAATCTGCTTCTTAAATGAATTTAAATTAATAAATTATACATGCTTTTATATATATATATATATATATATATATATATATATATATATATATATATATATATATATATATATATATATATATATATATATATATATGTACATTCATAATAAAACCACATCTATGCACACATGCATATACTGTATGCAGTATATGGAGAAATAAATGTATGCATAATATACATAAATTTACTTGCCATATATTTAATTGCTTTGTATAAATAATTTTCAGGCCAGCAGTGCAGTTTTTCCTCACGACCGGGACCTCAATTACCACGACCTGGACAAATTTCCGACCTTTGACCGACAAATACAAGAAGATCTGGCAAAGTCGATGTTAAGCTTGACCACCAGTTCACGCCATATCTCGTCGGACACCCCATGCAACCCGATTACGTTCAAGGTGTCTTCACGATGAATGTCTCCCTTCTACAAGGCTCAGGTCATGGAAGATTGGCTGGCAAGACAAAAGTCATTGACTGAAGTCTGTAACAATTACATCCAGATAGAGAACCTCTCTCCTCACAGACATGAACCATTTCAGACATCATTTACTAGACCACTGCCAGACCAAGCTGGAATCGTTACACCACTTGGGCAGCCACTGCCAGATGATACAACTACACCACTTGAGCAAGCTTTATCGGTTATTAATGTGGCGCCACCTGGTCCACAATTACCAGATAATGCAGCAACGCCGCTAAATGCAACAACACCGCTTGGACAGGTGTTAACAGTTATCACTATTATTCCATGTGGGCAGCAGTTACCAGATAATGCAACAGCATCGCTTGGACAGGTGTTACCAGTTATCACTGTTACACCACCTGGGCAACAGTTACCAGTTAAAGCAACAGCACCACTTGTTCAGACTTTACCAGTTGTTGCTGTTAAGCTAGCTGGTCTGCCAGTTGATGAAACTACTCCAGCAAAGCTCACGACAGAACAGCCAGATTCTTTGCCAGAATTAGCTTCGTCGAGTGTCTCCTGGCCAGCACTGTCAACTGGGACCATTATGGCAAGTCTGTCATCATTTTCTGGGGAGCAGCTGGAAGACTGGGACTTGGAAAGCACCAGCAGCAAGGCCTCGCTTGTAAATGCTCAATTAACGGGGGACGAGAATTGTTATCCTGAATCATACACTAATGTTGCCATGGAGACGGAGATGAGACAAAATGAAATAGTGTCTAGTGCACTCAAGAAGCATTTGGACGATGAAACGTATTTCTGAATCTTAGTTTACACTGAAACAGGATGAGTTCTTGCATGAATGTATTTGTAGTACGAGTGTCCTAACCTGGTTATCTTAAACCCAAATGATATTTAAAGCTATCAACATTCCACCTGGTATTTCTTTGAACAGCCATTTTAGAGAACTTAGTTCAGCTCTAACAGTTTCACTTAGTTAAGCTGTTTTTGTAAATAAATAACCAGAACTTTCTAATAAATGTAGTGGGGCACTATATAACCATGACACTGATGAACAATTGTGCACTGAAATCTCGCCAATGCCGTACTCGGGTAGTGCCAGGCCCACGCCTGGATAAAGGAGGAGGGTGACGTCAAACGCTGTTGATGCCATAAGATGTCGTTAAACATTGGAACTACTACTACACTGATGCACTGGGACTCTGAGTTTGACCACTAGCGGTGTTCTCTGAACGTCTCGATTGTAGTATTCTCATAGTAGTAGTTGTAGTAATAGTGGCCGATGTTTGACTTTAGATCTCGCTGCTGTAGTAAATTAGACGTCTAGTGTTTTATCAACAACTTGACACTCGGGTGCTACATGCGATTGGCCACTTCGTCAAGCGCCTTGAGACGCAAGTCAATACTTTCTTGTCACTGAACTAATAAAAATGTGAAACATGCAGACCTTCATTGATACTAAAACTAATAGACCTTGGTAGCTTTGCTCATGCAGACCGAAACCTAGACCAGACACTTGTAAAGGCTATAGTTGACGTGATCAGTTGGACCAGCTGCCCAGTTTCTTCTCGTATAAAACATGCTTTGCATAAAATGTAAATCTTCAACATTTCTCAGTGCCACCCAAACGCCGCTTATTAACTGGCGCTATATCAAATCAAGTCAACAAGAGCCAGGTTGTTTTTGGTCAGTTTTGGTGTCAGGTCAAAATCCGGTGGCTCGAGCCAGGGAGACTGGTTCTACGGTGAAAATCGTTGGCGAGGGTGGTTGTGGAATGTGCATGGGCAAGCGGAAGCAGGATAGGATAGCCTGAAAAGCATACTAGCATACTTTCCTCCGCGTACTGGCTTCTAGGTAAATCTTAGATACACGTTTACTACTATGCATACCATTCACGTTTACTACTATGCCCGTGTAGTGTTTAATCAGTAATAGCCCCACAATTTATCGCTAGGCTTTAACCCTGATTCTGACGTGAATTTTGGTCTCGTTTTGGCCTCTGAATTCAGTTGGTCACCTTGCGTGAGAACAGTCTCTGCGCCTGTCTTAGTCCGTCTGTCTGTTTGCATGTGTATGTGAATTTATACATTTCTGCGTATACGCGTCGTGGGCATACCGGCCCTGTAGGTTGGCCCAAACCCTTAATTAATCCCAATTAATACAAAACAATGCTAATCAATGTTGAAAGCAAGCTAAAATTTATCGTTATATCTGTATATATAGGCCTACTTAGAGCACACAGTGAGTAAGCCTATTACGTGTGTGACCATAGTAGCAAAATTCTTGACTTCTGTTTTATAATCTTTAAATGTTAAAACATAATTTGCGAATGTAAGATAGTTATGTTCAGTCTAACCTTAGAACTTCAATACCGCTATTTAAATAATGAATTAGGCATCAGTCGATGGCACTCCGAAACAAAATCACAGTGAGGTCCGTTTAAGGCTCAGTTCGATCAGGCATTGTAGGCCTATACCTGTATAGGCCTATATCTTTACAGGCCTATGTAAGTAAATCAGATGCAGGCCCTATCAGGTGGTGCAGCAGGGCCATTTTCCGAGCCTCTAATGGTAAGGGGCCTTAGCTTTCAGTTTTCTCGCGCTGGAGTCTTGAAAGTTGGAGCATAAGGGCTTCAATTTCTTTATTTGGCCTGAGTCAATTCCTACCTCTGAAGAGGACTGATCAGGATTCGTAATCGTAAAATCGAAAGCTCGAGATTTCTGCAGGGCCCAACGAAAGCTAAGTCGCGAGAACCAGCTTATTCACAAGCGCTCAGTCAAGACAAAATCGAAAGGGTTCGGTTCCAGGTCAAGATCTAAAGATTAAACTTCACAGGCACGTTTATTTAACTGCGCCGTCATATCGATATGATTTGCATAATAAAAGGCACAGAGGCCATAATATTATGATATATAGGCCTCCTTGGCATACCACACACATACCTACACGTGTATATAGGCCTATATAATATATATAATACATATAATATATAATATATATATAGATGATAAGTAATAGGGTCAACACGCGTGACTGTCTGCAAGAGGCTCGTGCCCAAATCCCTGCGTGTTTCGGTTTAAACAATATCAACTGTGGGAATAGAACTTCTAATTGGTCCAAGAGTTAATCACATAGGCCTATATATATAGGCTGACCTATATAGCTACAGGTATATATACCGGTATTTGTTTGTATGTATACATCTACATATACGCATATATATATATATATATATATATATATATATATATATATATATATATATATATATATATATATATATATATATATATATATATATATATATATATATATATATATATATATATATAATTGTAAGAGGTCAGGTCACTGAAGCAGATTATTCTGGTTTCGTTAAAGATCCAATTGCATACCAAATCAAATGCATCTGAGTGTTTTAAAAAAGCATATGACAGGTCAACAGCGCAGGTCACTAGCACCATGAAAGCACACACACACACACACACACACACACACACACACACACACACACACACACACACACACACACACACAAGCAAGTGCGCTGTAATCACAAGTCGTGATTCCTTACGTAGCAGGTATGCAGTAGCAGAGACATTATAAAATGCCTTTTAGCCTCCTCCTCCCCTTCCCCTTCTCCTCCTCCTCCTTTTCTTCTCTCACACACACACACACACACACACACACACACACACACACACACACACACAAGCAAGTGCACTGTAATCACAAGTCGTGATTCCTTACGTAGCAGGTATGCAGTAGCAGAGACATTATAAAATCCCTTTTAGCCTCCTCCTCCCCTTCCCCTTCTCCTCCTCCTCCTTTTCTTCTCTACCTGATCTGTCTCTTGCTCCTATTCCTACTCCGCTTCCTCTTAGTCTTCTTCCTCCTCCTGTTCCTCCGGATTCACCCATCTGCAGCAAATAATTGAATACTAGGAGGAGGAGGAGAGGGAGGAGGAGAGGAAGAAGTAGGGACCTGTAAATGGACCGGTAGGCTATATTACAGTGTAGGGGCTTGTTTGTCATCGTGACAGCTACTAAGCCTTGTTCATCATGGCGCCCGTCATCGGTACAACGAAAGGTGTCATTATAGGCAACTAACGTAACGATGATATGCCTGCAGTCGGATTGACGCAGAGACCAGGCCGCGTTGGCGTCCACGCAGAACGCAGCGGACGAACATCCGGATGTTTTCACTGTTCTTTCCAGGTGAGTAGGCCCATCCATCTGGATGCCTATATAGACCTAAAACAACCTTATCGTGTTTGTAATCGTAAGCTCGAGATTTCTAAAGCGCCCTACGAAAGCTAAGTCGCGGGAACCAGCTTATTCACAGACGCTTAGTTAAAAGAAAATCGATATAGGCAGGAAGGGTTCGGTTCCAGGTCAAGATCCAAGATTCAGGCAGGCAAGCAGGCAGGCAGGCAGGCAGGCAGGCAGGCAGGCAGGCAGGCAGGCAGGCAGGCAGGCAGGCAGGCAGGCAGGCAGGCAGGCAGGCAGGCAGGCAGGCAGGCAGGCAGGCAGGCAGGCAGGCAGAGGCAGGCAGGCAGGCAGGCAGGCAGGCAGGCAGGCAGATGACAATGGAGGATGGTGTTTGGAATTGAACCGGAAAGTGAGATAAGGTGAAGAGGAAGAATCAGGATAGCTTTTGTGGAAGAGTAGTGTTTTCAGTTTTGACTGAAAGACCTGCGCAGAAATTGGAAGAGGTGAAGTGTTGGTGAGATCGTGTACGATGGCCTTAGACCTAACTACTGCACAACCTGAATTAGGCAAAACGTCATTGTGAAAAGTAGGGCCTAAAGCCAAAGATCTTCGAAATTTCTCAGCGCCACACAAAAGCGTCGTTACAGCAAAACAAGTCCTCAACAGCCAGGATGTTGAGTCAGTTTCTCTGCCAGGTCAGCTCCCTACCCATGGGATCCGGTCGGAGAGACAGCGTGGTGGAAGGTGGTTATGATGACAATGGCAGTCTGTGATGATGCAGATGATTGATAAGCAGTAGACCTGTGGCGAATTCTAGTCCAGCCCACGCTACAGAAACTATTGGTTGTGTGGTGCATATCCAACAGTTGATGGCACAGTAAACGAATGCCTTGTTAGATCCAATCGTCTTCGTGATCTCAGGATTTCCTTAGCGCCCAGAGAGCTGAATCGTGGGAATTGTTTCTTCACAAGCACTCAGTCAAAACCAAATTGGTGAGACACGCATTGTATGGTAATTTTTACTTATTTTTTGTTATTCTTTTTGGCGCCATGATCTAACGATTAGGCCTATGCATCAATTATTGATGGCGCTGGGCAGTTATGTGTGAAGTACCTGCTCAAGTTCCCTACACTCTGACCGTGTCGGAGGAGGTTCGAACCCGTACTCTCCACGTTTCAAGCAGAGCGCTCTCACTCATTGATGAGCCTACTGTTTAATGGTTAGGTTTGTCTTCTATGCTCACTTTTTTCCGTCTGCCTGATAACCAGCTTTGAACCCACGTTTTTGTCTGCTCTATAATCCCGAATGCTTGCAACTTTTTTGGACAGCCTTACATGGGGTACTGTGTCAGCTGCTTTGGAAAAAATTAGGGTAAACTAGAGCCACAGGTCAGAAGGTTTCGGTTCCAGGTCAAGATCCAGGAGCCAGGCAGGCCGACAGTCACACAGCTACGGTGGATGGTGCTTGAAACTGAACCGATAAGAGAGATAAGGGGAAGAATGAGAAACAAGATAAGTTTTTGGAAAAGTAATGTTTTCAGTTTCAGCGCAGAAATTGCAAGAGGTGAAGTTTTGATGAGTTCGTATGATAGATCGGATAATTGTCGTAATTCTTGAGGGAGGAAGTCTTTAATAGGGTGCATTCTTTTTTTGTATGGAGTAACTTATTCTAATATGGACTATAGATCTGGTTCAGAAAGTGGTGGTAGGCCTATCTTTAACTCCTCAGCAAGTTCACATACGTAATGCCTATACCAATGTTTTCTTAAACTCTATGTCACTCCTGCGACCTTTATGGATTCAGTAAGCCCGTAGTTTTGCAGCTGTAATATTTCCTGTGGCTCAATACTTTCGTCCTGTCTACCCATTCGCTTATGCAGGAAGGGGGAATTTATTTTTCACTGGCGCCCTTTTGCAGGCGCCACCCAAATTATGCTGCCTTATAGACAGCCTAGTCAGACTAGTTTGTCGATAGTGCGCGCGTCGGCTCGTGATAGGCTTAGGCCTGTGCTACTGGGAATAATAGCCTGTAGGGTTTTCCCAAAGCTGTGTGTATGAATTCTGAAATGCACGACGCCGTAAACAACAGTCGTAGTTGTTCCACTTTAAGAGGCGGTGAGTACAGTGGCGTCCCTGGCCGGGGGCTCAGAGGTCTGACCCCCTTGAAGCCAAGACCATGAACCTTGGGATTCATGTAGATCAGAGGAGGTTTTGTAGGTGTATCCCAGTTGGTCACTGTTGATTTTGTTCTGTCGACGGATTCGAGCGTCATACAATAAAAAGTATTGTCCAGGCCGATTTTACGTTTTCGATTCCTGGTCTGTTTTCATTCGGCAAAAAGCGTTTGCCTCCAGGACTCAGCACCGGCACCACTGGGGGGGGGGGGGGGGTTACGACGCTCATCAGACCCCTACATCGCCAGAGGTTTCGCGTCATTGGCGCTTAGTGTTTCAGACCCCTCAATTTTCAACCATGCAGGTACTGGCTGCATGGCTAGAAAAACTTGCACAAACATGCAGTCAAACGTAATAAATTTCATACTAAGCTATTAAAAATGCGTTGCCTTTTGGGGCTCCACCCCGGATCCCGCTGGGGAGCTTACGAAGCTACTCGGAAATTCTCTCAGTCGTTGGAGGGCTCGCTGTCCTAGACCTCCACAGTTTTGCTCCAGGTACCAGAAACCCTGGCTTTAAAAAGGTGCGCACGCCGCTTGACACCTTTAAAACACGGAGGTTGACATGGAGGTCGTAGTTGGTTGTGTTGACGTGGCTGCAATAGTTACGCCTAACCGCTTCTAACTGGCCATGCTAACTTCGAACTTTGTATGCCGGTTTCTGTTTACGGGCATGAGATGACCTAGATCGGCGAAATGCCTACAATAACTGGAGTGTATCGGATAACTTATCGCGCCTAACAACCCATTGGCGTCTCGCGCGTGCCGGCGGCCTAGATACTCCGGCTGGTTCCAGTTCTTTAAGTCTTAGCGATATTTTGTCTTTGGTATCGTTGCTGTAATAAAGTGATAGTCGCCCCATGTAAAGTAAGATTTATATTTAACATTAATTAATATTGAAATGGAATTAATGCTTGGGGTTGTGTTGTTGTATTTTCGCGATCGGTATCTTATGTGATTTACAAGTTCTTACTCAACCCGGTGCGCCTTAGGTGTTTGCAATGGTTGGTTGTGTTGAATGCTGGGAAGATATCGACGTTTGTTTGGTACGAAATTTCGAGAAATAATGACTAATTAAGGACTAAATGAGGATTAAATGTCGACAATTGAAACTTCAGTTGCATTTGTTTATCTCATATTACATGGCGTGGTTAATCTGAAGGCCATCGGATTAAAGGTAGCGTTATTGTTGTAACCTCTGCCCGTCGCAGGAGTCGATTCATCGATGTCAAGTAAAATCTTTTTCGTTACGTTAAAATATCATAGGTAAGTTGGTCACTGTCAGTCTCAGTATTTGGAAATATATTTCCTAAAATTTTGGCTAGTAATATACAATAATAATAAGTAAATAAATACAAAAAATAAATAAATGCAAAACAACAATAATAAATTACTACAATATCGATTCAAATATACTGACGACGCGCATAGTAACTGCCTTAAACAAAAATTAAATAAGCAATTATGCAGTTAGCGTCATAATTTGCTGTTTCTTATTTCAGTATTTTCAAGCAATGCTATTGAATACTGGGTTGTAATTTTGTATTTGATCTTATTAATATGGAAACTGATGGTTTTACAGTAATATTATTTAATGTAATTAATATTTAATATATTTAATCTGTATATGTTAAAACTAGCACAAAGTATTTGGTAATTTATAATTTTAGCATCTCAAATTATTGATGTGATTATCAGATATCGTTTTATCCTCACAGGTTCATTTACTCAGTTGCCTTTACAATTGTCGCATCCGAGAATAGAATAGTGGAAATAAAAAGTAAATAAAAAGGAAAAATTTAATTAAAGATAAAACCATAAATAAATAAATGCGCAGATGAGACTGCAACTTCTGGTGCAAGTTATGTTTCTGTTTAGTTATGTTTGAAATAGTGATTTGTTGTGAGAAATGTGTTTTAAATTATAATTTCTCTTGTGAGATTGTTTTTTCTGTTTTTGCTGGTAAACTTGTTCAGTAAACAGACTTCTTGTTTTTTTTAAATTTGGGACATCAGAGCGCTGCAGATGACTGTGTCAATAATTTGGGATGCTAAAACGATAAAATACTAAGTTTTACTGTTTGGCCATCTTCTACAAACTACTTTATTAGTCAATGAGAAATTAAACAAAATTTTGCTTATGACTTTTGCCATGGCAAAATAGAAGATAAGCATTATTTATGACAACTGAACTACTGGTATCCACTGTCAGCGATTCTAGTTTTGCGGCAGTTATTTCTACTTTCCCAGAGATCAGTTATCTACTCCTAATTTGTTTTTTTCCAGAAGAATCGTATGACCTTAGGAAAAAACATTGTTAAGCGTGTTTAAAAAATTAATTTTAGGTGCATTTAGGTGATAACGGTTTGATATTTCTGGCTGAGTCCCGTTTCACAATGTGTAACGTTGTTTGATTCATTTAATTTCAATATTTTATTTTTTCAGAAAGGTTAAGGTAGTACACATGTTTACGTGCTGATCAGAAGCATGTTCCTGAGGCTAATCGTAATCGTAATCATAATTCGGAGATTTCTACAGCACCCAACAAAAGCCGTGGTGCCGCAGGGACCAGCTTATTCACAGGTGCTCAGTCAAAACAAAATCGATAGGAAAAAAGGGTTCGGTTCCAGGTCAGGATCCAAAAGTCAAGCCGAGGCTAAAGGACCTTTGGGCTGAAGCACGAACACGACTACAGCAAACCAGCAACAAAACACATTTTTGACCTCCCCAACTTGTGTTTGTGCTCTGTCAGAGGACCGGGGGGGCTGAATCGATATCAGGCAGTCTGGTATTCCATGGCTGGTCACCCAACCGACTGTAACTGTTCTATTTTGGTGCACTTGCCTGTGATTTATCGAAAATACCTTTACATGATGTTATAACACACCACATAAATATCGTGTTGTTGAAACTGCAAAGCTCCAGAGAGGGGCATCTTGCTGTTTCTGCTTCTGCTGCTGTTGCTGCTGCTGATGGTGATGATGATGATGATGGTGATAACATGCCACATAAATAGGCTTCTTACAGAACCTCTTGATGACTCTTGGCAGGTCAAACACCTCAACCGAAGCCACTGCTCGGCCTCATGGGTAAAGGTAGTAGATTATTGGACTAGCAAGAGAAATGCGTATATTAGGACACAGTGGTTCTTGACGCATTTGCAACGTTGGTCTTTATAATAACAACTATGGCAAGTGGAGCAATCAGTTGGGCCGTCTGAAATGAAGTGCTGAGGGAAACAGATTTTTGTATTGAAGGTTTGCCCCATCTTTTCACAGCCTCTGCAGCCCATGTTAAGCCAATTTTTTCTTTCCAACACCTTTCTGCTTTCAGATGTGTAAAACCATTGCATTCTGAGGAACTTTCATTAACCCTTTGCCTGCCACTCCTGCAGTTTTGTGATAATCGATAATGTTCCGCCGTGCCGCAGGTGCAGGTTTGTGACATTATAAAGGTGTCCTAATTAAACCTGTAAAGAACAGTAGGGAACAAGCATTCATTCTGTGTAAAAAACTTCGAGATAATTAGGTGAATAAATAGACTGATTTTGCTGTTGGTTGCCTATGTCCAAGTGCAACGGTTGCAGAGATATTTGATTTGAAAAGTTGGCAAACTTTTGCATTTTGTGTTCATGTTTTCAACTGCAGTGGCAAACAAAGGTGAAGTTTGGCGTATAATTTTCAACTAGTTGGAGTTGATTGGAAAGTTAATTTTGAAGGATTTCATGTGTTTGGTGTGGACCAACAGTATTGTAAGTGGGGTTCATATTAACAGTATAGATCAGACTTTTCAGGGGATAATGATGGTGATAGCACCAGCGATGTCGGGCAACACTGCTTTAGTGAGACTAGGCTTTTGCTAGCCTCCAATAAAGGCTGGTTGAAACTTTGATGAAAACGGTCAGGCCTCTTGCCAATACCAAAGATTAGTCAGCGTTTAACATATAATAATCAAGTAATAATAAGATAAAAATATAAATGTAACATTGATACTGATAATGAGTTACAGTGATGTTCTGTTCATCAGGCTGTCGCGTTTGCACAGATATCAGTTTGGCAAGAGTGTTAACAACAGCTCAATTTTACTGACAAGAACTTGTTGAGAACTGCTTTGCGGCTTGTGATGCATGTAATAATGCTGGACCTGTATTGCTTATTATTTGCTCCCTGATGTAGATAGCATAAGTAATTGATACTAGATTCATGCAGTCAAAAGCTAGTTTGCGTGGCAGAAATTAACTGTGACTCAGAACTGTTACAGACATCACTCTACGATCTCAAGATTGAAGGTAAGGTCGAGGCCTTGAGGTCCTAAGGTTTGAAGATTTTCTAGCTGCCCAAGATTGAAGGCAAGGTCGAGGCCTTATATTAATGTAAGGTAATATAATCTCTTACAGTCAGATATTGAAGTAGTGCAGTGAAGAGCCTCTTTACAGCGCTTGAGTGGGATATTGCAGGTAAAGAATTCTTAAGTAAGATGTTGTTATGTTTCAGTTTGTTCTTATCTTGTTTGTGTGTTGGATGTTGCTCTGTTGTGTTTAAATCTGCTTGACTTTGTACGTTTGTGTAAGCCTTTGCTTTGTTTCAGTTGTTGAATTATTGCGTGGGTCACGTATAAAACAAGGCTGTCCAGGGTTAAGTTCTAAGCAGTGAGCTTTTGATGATGATTAATGTGCTTGTACAGCTGCTAACTAGCTTTGGCTGAACTGTGCGTGTGTGTGTTGTGCATGTGTTCTGGTTTCTGGAATCTATAATTTTAATTTGTTTCATAAAATCAGAATGAATACACGAGAAGCAGAAAAGAGGGTCATGCGTGTATGCAGTCATTTTTGTCAACTCCCTGGAACTGTTATTGATTGGTTTATGTGATGAATATATGATGACCTTACCTTGTAATTCATTGTAAAAGCTTCACAGCTACTTTTAGAGGTTCTGAAAAGGAGTCATACAACTATCCAGATAATAATATATACATATGTATATACAAACATAAACATGCACATTTTTAATAATGTACAAGACGTCCACCAATGGTTTATACAAATTAAAAGTTGTCATGTGTAGCCAAAGTCTTGCATCAATACATTCAAAAGTCTGTGAATCACTCCATGGGGACAGGATAAAAAGTATATGGGATAGCAATCCAGACAAGGCAATCCAACATATATGTTGAGCAAATGTGCACTGGAAGATTTCCAGAGTGTGGGGCCCAGAACCAGTTAAGCTTGCCCATGTTGCATTACTTGAATTTATAATATGTAAATGTACATTTTTCTACAGTGACGGTATGGCCTTGACCCTGATGATTTTTTGATGAATTTATTGGATGAGATCTTTCACCAATATATCGGTAGTCTGAGCTTTACTCAGCTCTGTTGCACTTTTAGGTTTGCTTGTAGTATGGACTTCCTGAATTGATTGATTGATTATTGGATTTGTCAGATTGACAGATGCCGCAGTGTACTATGGAAGGCGAGTGGGAGTTTGTGCAGCTGGAGCCGTTTGTGCACCAGGTTGGGGGACATTCAACTGTGCTCCGGTTCAATGACAACACCGTCTGCAAATCTCTCATACCACGTGAACACCACTTCTACAAGACCATGCCCTCGGTCATGAAGGAATTTACACCACAGTACAGAGGTAGGGGACGACTGTGTCATATGATTCTGAGTTAGACTGAGTTATTAGGCAACTGGAGGCGCTCAAGGAAAATGCATGTGTGTGTAGGTAGGTATGTACAAAATATGTGTATATATATGTATATGTGTATTATGTATGTATGCATACATATGGATGATTGCATTCATCTCGATGATTGTAACTAAGGTATTATAGATAGATGTTATTCATAAGGAACATCTTTGGTAGACAATATAATGAAGATGGGACTAAACTTGGGAAAAGCATTGGATGTGATGAATGACCAAAGAAGAATGGAGATCATTCCTTTGCACCCATTGCCACCATATGGCTGGCATCATGAACTGGTGGTGGTGGTCGTTGTCGTCATAGTGGTGGTGGTCATTGTGGTGGTGGTGGTTGTGGTCATGGTCTTCATAGTCATGGTGTTGCTTTCAGCACTGCTACTGATGATTATGATGGTGATGATGATGCCGATGCTACTGCTGTTGCTGCTGCTACCACTGATGATGATGAAACTGAGTTTTAACTAGAGGCATTCTAAAAAGTGTTTTTTTGCGGTCCTGATTGTAACTGGTTTAGTGCATGTGGTTGGTTTGTGGTGATAGTTGCAGTAAAATTCTTGGCACGGGTTACAGAATAGAGAAACAGTCTTTTAACCTAATCTGAGACTGTTTACAGTGCAACTGTAATAATGCTCAAGACAAACTTTATAACTGTAACAAATCATTGTTTGAGAATATAGTGCATCCTGTAGCAATCAGTGTTTCTACAGAATCTATATGAGCAGTAACGTTGGTGCATAACGCATGTGGCTTCAACTTGTGGTACTTTAAGATAGATTACAGAGGACTCTTGAATGTTTACGTACAAAGGACAAGGACAGAATAAAAGATGACCTCGTAAGGTGCGCATACAAACACATACACATACATACATATGTACATCATGCATAAGTATTGGGTACATTATGCATAGATACACACATACATACATATACACATACATGCATGCAGATACATACATATGTACGGAAGAATGCATTGTGTGGAAATGTATTCTTCTGCATGTTATTCATAATTAAAACTTAATTAAAACTTGCTGGTAACTAAGCATTTCTGTAAAAAAAATTAATAATTAGAGCTAGGCTTTTATGACGTTATTACCCATTGTGTGCTAATGGCATTTGTGCTAATGGGGACTTGAAGCTTGTTGTTCAAGTAGTTAGTCATTATTATGAAAAGTCATTCCTGACAGTATGGAAAGCAACTGTGACTCATGTCTGCTTTACCATTTTCCTGAAAGTCTGTAAAGTAATACTCCATTCTTTCTGTTAATTCGAACAACAAACTCAGTGTTATTCGTTTATTTATAAATCCCTAGCAAAAACTGACTTATAAGTATCAGAGTATCATTTGTTTTTGGGGGTATAGATTCTGGTGTGCTGTGTAAATCCCCTGAATGAATAAATCACATTTTATGGGTTTGTGGTCTTGCCTCAGCTTCAGCTGTTTCTGGTTACTTTCTTACAGCAACTGTCTAAGTTTAGAGTTCTTTAACTACATGTGTGGCATTTTGGCCAAATGGCTGATTGTCCTGCTTGTAGTGCAAAGTGTGACTTCATGGGTTTGAAGCTCCTCTGAAAGGATCACTTATGGGGACCTTGAGCAAGTATGTAATGTGCATTTGCTTAGCTCTGTTGATTGCTGATAGCAAAAAGAACACTGCAGTATTGAAGCAATCGCTTGGTAAATCTGTTTAGACTTTAGTGTCAGTGTCGATGTCAGTAGTCAGGGAGTTAGCAGGGCCCCAGTGCTACCAGGCGAGGAGTCTATGAAACAGGAGTCGCTGAACGGTATCTAAAAACATGCCTTTTGTGTGGAAATATGCTCTATTGTGCCTGGGTTGAATGGGGAGGGGTGTTGTGTTATAAACAGTGCTGATGTCATGCATTAACATGGGCATGTTGTGCTATTAAACCAGGCTTGGTGTTTGCTAAATATGACAAGTGTATGATCAGTATATAGGTATTTACCTGAACTTTTGTTGAGATACATATATACCTTTAAAAAACCTGCTTATTGGCAGCAGATGTTCAGTAACAAGTTTGTCCATTGCTGAATAATGTGTAAATAGCTGGAGAACGTGTCCATTTGCTGGCTCTTGCTCATGATCATATTCCAAATAACAAATTTCCACCCACAGCTGACAGCTGATTTTGTATTTAGGGATCCTTTTGTATGTTGTATTGAAGTTGGGAGAATTAGAGCAGTAGAATGAAATGCCAACACCACTTGGTTTTGCTGACCAGCTGTGACACCCGGGTTGACGTTGGGGTACATTGTATTAAGAGTTTTCAGACATATTGAGGCTTTGGCAACAGGTTCAGAGTTCATGGGCCAACCTATATTAGGTTGTTGAGTGAACATTTCGTCCTTGTTTAGATAAAACAGAAACCACTTTATGGTTGCTAGCAACTGTACCAAATAGGTGCACAGATGTGTTAAAACAAAATGTGTATTAGAGGATAATATTAATTAATTATATTAAATTAAATTCGACTGAAATAGCCATGAATTTCACTTTTTGCTAAATAGGGAATTTTTAACCTGGACAGCTAAGAGTTTAGATATTCCATGATAAGGGCCTTTTAACTTCTGTTTTAGTTACCTTGGTAAAACATGCCGTCGTTACTATGACTGGCTTGGCTGTGAATTTAAGGTTTTTGTTATGGGCAATAATATAAGCTGGCTCGAATAAGCCTGCAATGACCTGTCTGTTTTGCTCTCCCAGGTGCCCAGCCTAGTTAAACATTTTTGTTTGCTTTGTGTTGTAGGTTGAGTAGGAGAGATGTGGTGCTAATAATTCAATATTGTTTCATATAATGGAATATATAAATTTTAGATTGAAGCAGACAAACTTTATGTTCAGCTTATATTACTGATGTTGATATCTACCTATCAGTCTGTTTAGCTATGTGTATGTTATCTGCCTGTCTTTCTGACTGCTTTTTCAGGTGTGTGTATCTATAGTTACCTGCAGGCCTACATACTTATTTACTAACCTGAGTTACCTACTTACATGTCTGTGTAAGTCTGTATCTATGGTCTATATAAAAATGTATGTAGATATTTATTTACACATATCTTTTATTTATCCGTATGCACTTTTACATGCATATTATTTGTATCATTACAGTGAACATTTGGAATATATGACCTAAGCTAGTAGCAAAGAGCCTATATTATTAAAGGATGATACCTATTTATGTACACTGTTACCTATTGTGTATTGGACTGAGTAGGTTGAGTAGTCCTTCTGTACATTTTGGCAGGAAAGATGACCTTATAAAGGCGTTGTGTTTAAGTTTGGCGCACACTTGATTTTGGTTTTGAAACCTGTGTAACTGGTTTTCTTACCTGCCTCTTTTCACTAGTCTTGTTTAAGTCTTCCTGCTTGGATGCCCCGTGTGGTGTTTTTGCCAATTTGGTTCTGTTTGAGCTGTTTTTGCCACCTCCTGTTGGTGGATGTTGTTTTTCTTCTTGAGAGGCTGGCTGTTTGGTGGTTTTATCGATGCGTGAGGTCAACGTCTTGCTTATATGTGAGCCACGTGAGTTAGCCTTATGTAAGTTAGCCTTATGTGAGTTATGCTTGTAAATAGCTTAGGAAGTAAACATTTTAACCTAAAGCTGATATATATTGTTCCGCATCTCTAGACAACCTAAAACAACTTGTAGCTGTGTACACTCATATATATGTTTGTGTTGATGCTGTTCTTGGTGGTAATATAAGTAAGTAAGTATGTATATTCTTTATTAACCAACAGCTAATCACACATCGCTGTACAAGTATTTAAGAACACAAGAAAAACTTATCAGGCATACAACATCTCAATAATAAAAGATTTATGCATTAAATTATGCTTGTTTATATATTTATGTGAGTGATTATAGTATCCATATGCTGTAGGAGGGTGTAAAAAGGCAGTCATTTTCTTTTGCTAGGCTTTAAGCCCACAACAGGTGATTATTAAATTCTAGACCCCTTGTACAGTATGTATACTTTCCTGGGGTTGGATTGATTTATGCAATGCACTTACAGGCACATGTCCAATTTGTCTGTGAGCCGAGTTTATCTTAACTGGTTTTGAACAACCGAAATTTGGACAAATGCTCCTTTGTTAGAATACATCTGCTACCTTTCTTATGCTGATGAAAGTATGTTTACTTTCCTATCCATCTTCTTGATTATGCACTACCTTGTTTCACTCTTAGACCAGCTGTGGTGTCTTTACTGTTGGGATGTAGTTCTTTCCCTCTGAAGATTAATGCAAATAAATCTCTTCTCAGATAAGAAGTTTGTTAATTTGTGCCTGAGCTGGGATTAGAATAGTTTAGCTTCTGACCACGTTAAGCATAGCCAGAGGCTGGTGTGAGGCCAGATCAGGCCCGGGTGAAAACAGTTCCGAAAAATAATGTGATTGGTTCATGTGACCAGGACCCAAAAATTTGTTACTATAAGTGGAACTATTCTGTTGATGCCCTTTGCTGCCACTTTGTTTGTCAGAATCGTGTTTTCTCCTAATTATGACTGCTTAAGCCAAAATTGCTTTGGAGACTGTCTGGGCTTCTAATTTCTGCTTACTAAAATATTGTTTCTTATCAAATTTTGCTATCGAAGCAAAACGATACTTTAAAATTCGCTTCACTATATAGTGCCAAACGTGGATGGAGTTTGAAATGTGTTTGCCCCAGACGGACCTGGCACAGCACCAGCTGAACTGGTATGTGTTCCAGGCATTGCTTTTATCCACATTAATATTTCTAGAGTTTTAAGCAGGCTGCAGAGTTTAGCTGTCAGATGGTTATCAAGAGTTCTGTAGAGTATAAACTTGTTTACGGTTTTTCTGAAAGAAGTTGCTAGGGCATTTGAGTGTTATTGAATGCTGACATTACTTGATCCGTGTAGGTTGTTTTAGATCATTTATAATACACAGTAGTTTGAATAGACGGGAAGAAAATTGAGTAGTAGTTAAAAACTTACCTCCTACTATACTCTTCAGTATGGGCTTCGAGATAAGAAAAAACTGTTTTGGATATGTTCGATCGTTTATAGTGCACTGTAGTTTGATAAGATGGGAAGAAAACTGAATAGCAGATATACACCTACCTCCCACCATACAATTCAAAATGGATTCAAAGGTAAAAAACTGTTTTGCAGATATTGGTTATAATTTTAAAGTAAATGTATTCCAAGCTGAAAAAGTTGCTGTGCTAAAAATCATTATATTTTTAAAGATAATGTATTCCTAGCTAAAAACACTGTAAAGCAAAGCTCACAGTTTTATGAAAAATGTATTCCATGCTAAAAGCTATTGAGCGAAAATGTGTGAACTTCAGATTTCTAAATAATTACTGAATGAAAGTTGAGCAACATATCATCTGAGCCAAAAACATTATGCACAAATTTACTTTTCCCAGGGTACTGTACTAACAGGCTGACAGCTAATATTCACATCCTGGTTGTGCTTGACTTTAGCTTGTTATGCATAGTTAATACATTCAATTTATAGCTGATTCATGGCAGGAAGTAAATATCAGTTGATTTACACAAGTTTTCATGGCATCAGGCTGTTAATTATATTCGTCAGTAGCACAAATTAAAGGTACTATGTGTAATGCTTTTTGAAGGCTTAAGTTCTGTAGACCCATCCACTGAAAAATTTCCATATGTGTAACTGATGTATTTGATGGATGTATTTAGAAAATTTCCATGATATCGTGTAATACTTTCTATATACTGCTAGTGTTAATGAGTCAGATCAAGGATGATATGTGACATAATGCCAAAATTGCAAATGATGAGAGTGAAAGCAGTGATAAATGAGTGGTTGCTATTATATTAACCCCTTGCCTGGGGAAGCCAAGTTAAACTCGTCCTACGATGGCAGCTAGGCAGATGGGCAAGACGAGTTAACTCATGGGGCAAAGTATTGATATTTTTGCCTGGGATGCTGAAAAAGTTGCCGTAGAAGTCTTTTTTTAATGCTAAAATTATTCTAGGTGAGCTGTGTACCAGGTGAGCTATAAGGGTTGTCCATTAGTCAAATTCTTGCATGTTTACAGTTTTCTAGTGTTAAATTAGCATTCTTTGAGAAGATATAGGGATGGCATTGTAGGGTCACATGTGAACAGCAGCTTAGGTTTTGGAAAAATGTTTTGCAGACAGTAATAATTCACCTTTGTCTCCATATTCCAAAACCAATGACTCAGGGTTTGGACGGCCATTTCAGTGCAAACATTAGCGCCTACAGCATAGGTACAGACTCAGAGTATGAAAACTGAAACTCCTGACTTGTCAGTCTGGAAAAAAACGATGTTCATAAACTGTGCTGTAATGAAGTTGGTGAAAGAGAAAATAATTAATCAAGTTATATCTTTCCCACGTATGATGTTGGATTATTCTCTGTTGGTATTCCCTGTTTCTAGGATTATGATACTAAACTGCAGCTTAGCTGTTTGTTGTAAACAGTAAGAATTGGCTTATAATGAAAATTGCATGCTTTTACTCATGACTTACTAGCACAAACTGAAAGAAGTTGTGTCAGCATGAAGAACATTTACTTACCAATAAGTCAAACTGTGTTTTTCAGCAAAATTATTTCACCTGCAGCTGATTGTTATCCCCATATGGTATTCCCCAGTTAAGGGGTTAAAGAAATATGCTGTGGATTTAGAGTACCTGAAGCTGTAAACATGTAGGGTATTTCTAAATGAATTGTGCTATGAAATAACGAAATGTTGGAATGTACATGTGCTGACAGTTTGAGAGGTTGCTTTCACCCAGTCATGAGGTCTTTTGATAACTGGTCTTTCTTGTTAGTGGATCTTTTGGAATCTTACTTGGCTGATGTGATAGGTCATTGCACGAACAAAATGGTGAAAGTCATGTTCATTTTATATATTTGATGAGACTAGATTTGGGCTGACAACATGGGTTGTTTTCATGTGATAACACGGAACTGGGAGTTTGTAAATTCACCGAATGGTTAGGTGCATGGCTAGGATAGAGTCACTGGTGTTAATTTACCGATGTTTAATAGATAAAACCTGCTTCATTGTTGGCTTTCTTGTTGCGCTGTACTGAAATGACATTAGTGTAATGATATCTGGATTCTTTGTTTAATCGGTCCAATATTTTACATTGACTTGGATGAAATCTAGGTTCAAGAGGTTAGGTAAGCATTTCAGGTCCTTTGTAGCAATGCTTGTACTGTTTGAATGTTTGATTAGGTTTTCAGGTCAAGAACTTCTTGTGACAGCTCGTCTTGAGTATGCGTAAACTCGGTGTTGTGAATTACTGTTATTTGATAGTTGCATTTCAAGCAGGAATTTAGCCTCAGCACATTATTGTTTTGCTATGCAGGTGTCGTTCAGGTGACGATTCATGAGGACAGTGACGGCTACATGACACTCGTTGCTCATCCTCCACATCTGAGAAAGAACTCCTTGTCATCATCGTTGCCAACTCTCTACGACGATGCCTCACAAAATAACTCACCCGCTTCAGCCGAGGATGCAGTACAGTCGGATTCGGAATCGGAAAAGTGTCATAATTCATGCTTAGTGCACAACAGCGGCCACCACAGGTAACCAGATGATTATAACTAAAATGTAACATTGTAACTGAACAATAGTTTTAGTACCTCATGAAGGCATTCCTGGCTGCAGATCCCGTTGCTGTGTTGTCCCTCCATCTTGAATTTCCACAGTGCATCGTAGAAGCTCCACTGCGGTTGGTCCATTATTTTGGAATAGGTTGCTTAGCAACTACAATAATTATACCAGAAACTCATACCACGATCTTTGGGAGCCATGTCAGGAACCACCTTGTAGTGAGGTTGTGTTATAATTAGGTCATTACCTGAAGCTGAATTGAACTTGGGATCCAAGTCCCTGACCATGTTATATCAGAATTTGTGTTATAATGAACCTTGTTGTAACGAACCTCTGGTGTATAATTATATTAGGTTCCGAATGCGCCGAACGGGCAGCATAGAAATTGAGGGAGTCGGTCGGGGTTTCTCGGAACAAGTGAAACTGCACGAAGACGACGTCTTTTGTACGAGCCGTAACACGTGGAGCCTACGCTGCCACAAAGAACAGTTAGCGAAAATGAAGAGCCATGAAGAATTCTCAAACAGTATCCTTTTCATTCATCCTTACATCATGTGATGTCTGGTATGGGAAATCTACAGCAGGATTTCAGCTTCTGATTTTGCTTTCGAGCGGATGTTATATGCTGACCACCGTATCATTCCTGTCGCCAGGATTTGAATCCAAGTGAACTTGGTGATTTTAGGTCTAGCTGGGTGACCTTTAAGGAAAATCTAGAGTATGGATGCATGTTGTCTTTCTGTATGTTTGTGGCTCTTAATGTTTCCTCTTTCCCGGCTTGAGTGTGCACTTCTGAACTTTATAAGGAGGGCATTATTAAATTATAGTTGTATTGTATTGTTATGTTTGTGCTTCAGTCCATTTATCCAACAACATCAAAGCCTTGATTTAACATGTCTTAAGTTACTAGCTCAAGTATTACACTGTAGTAGTGACAGGTATGGATGTTCACCTGGATAGAGGAATTGTTGATCAACAGATAACGACTGCGATATTACTGCTTTGGGGTTCTGGTTGACGGAAGAGACTGGAGTCTGGCCTGAACAGATAGCTGACCATTATGAAATAATTGGTACAAAATGCTAGCCAAGTGCTGGATCAGTTTTTTAGATTGACAGATCTAGTATTTATGTAGCCGCACGCAGCCTGCCCTCAAAATTTAAGCCAAAGAACTTGAAGGCAGCCTGTTAGTCTGTGTTTCCATTTGTACAACCCATCAATGCCTCCTTCATATGTAATATTCCTCTGCTCTGTCACTTCCATGTGACAACTTGATTACCCTGACCAGTAATAACTAGATCTGCATGTAATCGCTCATACTTGAGAATACTTGAATGTATACCTTGCAATGCGATTCTAGTATTTAAAATTCAACTAGCATCTTTTAAATCACTCATTGTGACCCGTTGGTGTACTCTGGCCTGTGCTTGACTTCATCTTGGCCTCTTGCGAGTATTTGTATGAACCTCAGATTCTGATTTATGACTTTGCATGCATAATAAGGGCTTTAAGTAAGTAAAATAAAAATATGGGTTAAATTACTAGGTAGCTAATTTCTGTTTACTTCGTTTCACAATCTCCAACTGAAAATCCAAACTTTACTTGAGAAACATTTTAAGCATATCTTAAGTCACACCTCCTCAGATCTGTAAGACAGCTGTGTTTCAGGAACTGTAACATCCTTAAAGGGTAGAGTATAACTATTTGAATACATGTAGACATAAATATATACATATACACTTGAGAATTTAAAATTTGTTAGAAAATTGTATAAATCAGAGGTATTTCCAACAGAAATTTGTGTATTATTCGTTTAAAATGTTTTTCTAACCGAAACTTGTTTATTATATGTTCATAAAAATTTGTTAGAAAGTTGTATAAGTGAGAGATATTCCTAACAGAAAAGTAGTTCAAATAGCTGTTGTTATTGTAGCAACAAAAACAGCAGTTTATTGCGTATGTTTTAACAGTAGCTGTTTATCAGTTGGTGCTCAGAGTTGTGTATGGAGTTGTCTGCTCAGAAAATTTCTTCCTTTACAGTCTTTAAAATAGAGTTTATTCTGCTGGAGAATTTAACGTGGAACCTTGAGCTGCCGTGCATACTCGACCTGAAGATGGGGACCAGACAGCACGGAGATGATGCTCCCGAAGAGAAGAGGCTGAGTCAGATGAAGAAGTGTAGCACGACGACTTCCAGTAACCTTGGACTCAGAATCTGTGGAATGCAGGTAATGCCTTTGTTATTTAACCTTATTGTACCAGATGTGACATAATGTTTTACAAAATTTATGTATGCATACTGAGGTTATTTCTTACTCAGGGTAGCTACAACACTAGTGCACCTGGTGTAATGTAATATTTCCCATATTGTATATAGCACCTGTTAGGATTTCTGTTCAAATATGCTACACCCTTTCACAGCTGATGTAATGTGAAGTTTTGCATAATTTATGTAGTGTCTTTTCAGATATCTACTCAATGGTTCTCCAACCCTGACCCATGAAAAGCTTTAAGAGGATAGAGTTTTGGTTTAAAAGAAAAACCACCTTTTCAGCAAAATGCCAATTTTTGACGTCCCAGACTGATATGAGTGTTAGGCCGTAATGGTTGTTTGGTTACTGGTTTAAACACTGTTGTATGGCTTAGTGGGCCATTGGCATAGACCTAATCGTGCCTTTTGTAAAGCCTGTATTGGTGTTCTGAGTTTTTGAGGATAAAAAGTGGATGGGGTAGGGGCTGTGGCCAGTATGTGAACACCTTCATTTGTGCCACAATGGCAGAAAGCAACAAAAGACAGCAAAAACATACGAAGAAAATAGTTAACATAGTTTTTAAATAATTTTAATAGTTAAACCCTGTGCTAGCAATTGCCATCTGTTTTGTTGTTTAAAATGTTCTGTGGTATATTTATTGCATGGTGCTCGCTGCCATTTCTGTGAATATCATCTCGGTTTAGTTAAAATATTGGTGAAACATTTTCTGCTTCCATCCTGTGCTTAATTTGCTCTCCATTGACAGTTTGTTTAGCATCTTCATCTTTTTTATCTTTCTATGTATGTATCTGGCTATTTAATTAGCACCTCTTAAGAACCTCACAGATGTGCTAAAACATGGCTATCTAGCAGTTCTTAAAAGGTGCAGTGTAATTTGAGTTGAAAATGTTTCTTAAGCTGGAGAAGTATGTATTTTCAAAGGAAGATTGTTCCAGAAAGCCGAGCCAACACGCGAGAAAGCACGGTGTGCCTGCATCTTTGTATTGGAGTGTGGGAACAGCAGCTTTATCCTCCTCATCTTCACTGTCATCATTGTTTTCATAATTACCATCCATTCTTCTATCTTTTCTGGTTTTAAATAAACATGAGATGATAGGGAAACAGCATTGATCGCTATGCAATAAATTTACCAAACAACAGTTTTGTGACTCATGTAAAATAATTGTCGAATTTATGGAATATATAAGGTCCCTTTGCTGCTGCTTTGCTGTGTTTAATTTTTTTGCTTACATCAATATTTCATTAGATTGTTTACTGTGACTGGAATGGAGCATGTTTTTATTTATGTGAGGCAAACATGTTTGGCAGTATTCTGATTAGCAGGCCGCTTTTACCTGTTTAATACTCTATAGATTGGTGATCACGAAACGTATTTTCCAGCAAAGGCCGTTCATTAGCTTACATGGCCGATTTTTTAAATTTAGATACAGCACTGGAAATTCTGGCCCACTCTGTGCCTACAGATCAATGAAAATGTTGATATGAGACCGGTGCTTGAGCTGCCGAAGCATCCGAGGCCTCGGTGGACATAGTCCCAGCGTTATGAACATTGTCACAGAACTCTAGTTGATTTAATGTCCTTTTACTGCCGGTAGGTGAACCCATACAGCGTGGTTGCTTAGCAGCATGCAGGTGGTTGTCACACACCAGTCCAGAAATCGGACTTGTGTGCCGTACTGGCTTTGATTGCTGCGTTCTGCAGTACTTACCAATCACAGGACCATAAAATTTCCAATGAACTGGCTAAAGGCAAGTCACAACCAGTGGTCTGCTTGATTGGGTCTCCTTTCAGCTAAGGACGGTACTGGAAGTGTAGGAGCAAAGGTTTATGAGCAGAGGCACTTTGCTGAAGTCAACATGCTTTAGTTACTTCTTGTGCCAAGCAGAAAAAACTGGCCATGTTGCACTCACACAAAACTGCTGAAATATAAGTAATTTAATTAGATTTGGTGGAACTTGGGCTGTGTGAAAATGCACTGGCCTTTGCTTCATTATCAGAATTCAAAGAACTGTGGGTTTGTGAAAATGCCAAGTTCAAATCTTAATCCATCTTGAAAACGGCAATTCAGCATTGAGGCAGTCAAGTGGTAATGATAGAATAAAGCTTTAAGATGCAACACGTATAACTGCATTTCCAATGATCTCCGACACCAACGGTAATGAACAGCATCCTATATCATCAGTCAGGAAATGCTGTTGTGAACAAGCTTACACACGCCAGCTCGGTCATCTCTTTCAGGGTTGAAGGTGTAGAGTTGCAGGCAGCCAGGCAAACATGGTAATAAATGTCAGATTTCTTGCTCTTGAATAAAAACCAGCCTATTGGTGCTGTACAGTAATGGTGTTATATTGGCTGATGACATGTTAATTTTGTGACAGGTTGAACGTTTATTTGCATATTTATTTTTTATTTGTATCTGTTGTATTGCAGGTTTATCGGGCGGATACGGGGAAGTACATCTGTCACAACAAGTACTATGGCCGACGCCTAACGCCCGAAGGCATACAGCAGACTCTGTATCAGTTCCTATACAACGGCTTTCTTCTGAGATCAGAGCTGATCCAGCCAATAATAGACCGTCTTCGAAAACTCATGCAGATGCTGACCAAGCAGAACACATTCCGTTTCTACTCCAGCTCACTCCTCGTCATGTATGATGGCTCCGATTGGAACCGTGCTTCATCGGCGCTTGTCAAAGACCGCGATTCCGCCTGCTCCAGGTCGCACCGAAAGCCTAGCGCTGAGTCCGCCGGCTGCACCTCGGATGCCTCGTCGTGCCAAGAGGCACCGGAACCGCCATCACCCAAAATCGACGTACGCATGATCGACTTTGCTCATGCCACGCACCAGGGATTCTTGCAGGACAAGACCACTCACGTGGGACCCGATCACGGCTACATCTTTGGCCTGCAGAATCTCATCCACCTGTTCGAGGAGCTGAAGAAGAATGCCGATTCGCATCTTCCAACTATGCTGTCTGTACACTAGATCTGGATGCTGCCGATGGCCGTACGGGGCGATTTTTTTACGAGGTGCAAGTTCTGCAGAACGCAACCTGCCTACAGTCCTGTACCTTATGTTTTGTGTGTGTTGGGGAAATGCTCACAGTTGTGTCACCAATGGCAGAAGCTTTTCACAGAAGAAAGATGGGACGAAAATATGGAAATTGGCAGGTGGGGCCAGAGAACGTAGACACCACAGAACCCGTGATCACGGGCGGCAAAGCTTCTTTTAATTTAACCGGGGGTCAGCCTACCAGTTTCAGAATGACCTCTTTTTCAACCGGCTGTCCGTTTCTGTGGTAAGATAGCGGTACTGAGACAGTAAACTGGAAGAAGAGATCTGCTGTGATTGAGGCTGATGTGGCATACATTTGTCAGAATCCATGTTTCTGTTCAGCAGCAGCCTCCTCGTATGATATGCCAGTTTTGGGTCGTGGTTGCTTCTCGTTGTCTTGCACATGCTTACTCCAACAGAGTGAGCGGAATTGGTATTTCCAGCAACGTCTATGGTCAAGAAAAGCATTAAAACTCTGATTTTTGGGTGAAATATGGAGCTGGACTGGTAGCAGTAGTGATAATGACTACTGGTACCAGTTGCAGCTTCTGCTTTAAGAACTAATTTCATCAGAATTATTAAGTTCTGTAACTATAAGAAGGTCATTGTGGTTGACTATGGTTTCTTTGCATTGTATGATACTAAATGGTGCACGATTTGATTCAGCGCCAATTCGTTTGCTTTTGATATAATTAGAAAGTTGGGGCACTGCCTTTTTGTTAACACTGGCAGTTAAGAAAGAGTTTAATTGATCAGTTATTTCTGGTAATGAGTTTGGGTGGCATAAGACGTATTTTTCTTGCTGTCATGAATGGAGCTTGGCAGTAAGTTGAGTTTTTCATTGCGTGATCAGCAGATGAAGGCATTAACACTCACTTGTCGATTCTTGCGTAATTCGCTGTTGAGTTACTCAGTCAATCTGTGGTTGATCTGTCTTGCTCAGTCGTTGCCTGTTTTACGTGTTTATCGATTGCTTCACGGACCATATCGACGATAAACAACTATTTTAATGTACTGTTTTACCTGCCGCGACCAAGTTTCAAAGTTTTGAAATTCTGGCAGATCAGGACGTTGCTTCATAAGTAGAAGGGATCATATATTTGCTACTGGAGAAAGTGGGGTGAAGCAACTGTACAACTGTACATTTCTGTTCAGCTGAAATAACTTATATTGTTTGCAGTTAGCTGTTGTTTTGCTGTTCCTGTATTAGTGTGATGTTGTGGTTCTAATCAGATTTGTTGGTAACTTGATTGGTACATGCGTAGCAGAAACGAGAATGGATTGACTCGAGCAGAAGCAGACTCTGAATGCAAGACCTGCCAGTTTGTGAATGGAGTGTTGCAACAATTGGAGAGTCGATTCAGAGCTTGTCCAACAGATTTCTGGCTGACTATAAGTGGCATTTATTGTTTAAGTAGAGTGATGATGGCAACGTGCTAATGTTTCTTGGATTTGAATCCTCGTATATTGTGGGAAATTGACAGCAAGGAATGGTAGCGGAGCTGTTGGAAAGCTCTCACTGTGTTTGTAAGTTGGCTTAAAGGATCCTGCAATCTCGTGGCAACAACTTCGATTATAAACTTTTGCTTTCACTTCACCTGATGTTGTCCTTTGCAGCAATAAAACTCGATCGGGTCAGTGGATATAGCGGTAAATCAACCGGCATTTGCATGTAAAGGAATGGACTTGGAGTACTGTGACTGGAAAGTTGAGTGTTTGTTGCTGTAAGTCGTGAACGAATGGTAGATGACTTTTCATTCTTCTGTAAATAGCAAAACTTGAGTGCTGTTTCTTTAAGTTATCAACTGAGCATCATTTTCTTTATTTGCTAGTAGATCAGTCAATTCGCTCGTGAAGTTCAGGTGTTTCTTTAACAGCAGAGTTGCAAGTTTTAACCTGTTTGCGTAATTTAACCTAGTTGGATTGCATCTGGCAACTAAGCAGCAGTTCATCGGGGTTACGAAGGATACCCGTGTTTTCTGTAATGGTCTCAGTTCAGCTTGCCTCAGACGTCTCAAGATGTTGCTGTTTTACGTTCATATCATTTGTTCAACTTATGTTCACTTTGATTGTGATGTTCACTCAACTTTTTTGGTTCTTCTGTTGCAGCATTAGCTAACCTCATAACTGAACCTAGGAAATTAATGCATTTGTCAAAAGAAAGGCTTTTGATGTGCAAAATGTAGAAATGGCGAAACTGTGTGTGTGTTGAACATGGGACTGCGGAAATGCAGTCACTGCACTTGTTCTGACAAAGGTTATTCTTTGTAATTTAATGCATGGTTATTCTTTTTAATTTAATGCATTATTTTAATTAAACAAGTGCATCCTGTGGGTAATGGTGATTGTGTCTTGGTTGAGGGCTGTCGTGTGCATTCGGCCATTTTCTCAGATCTCTGGTTTTATTTTGCACTGGACGCCAAAAGATTCATTGTCCGCACATTTCATAGCATCTTGTTTTTATTGTAATTCATCGTCTTTCACGACTGTACAGGTATCTAGAATTCAAATCCTGGTTTATGTTTAAAATTGGCAGTGCATCAGTTTGATGAGCAACCCTTCAATTGTTCAACCCTTAAACCTTTGTGCATATGGTGTGTGATTTGTGGATTTGCTTACCAGAAGGTCCTCCAACCTCAGTACTGCATCTGTGAGGACTTCTGTTTAGAGGCATTGCATGAGTCAGTTATATCGTCTTATCTTGTTGAGGTGTGTGTATTGAATGCACAATTGCCCGTGTTCAACATACACTAGACACTCCTTACACTGCAGCTCTGGCACTCATGTCTAGTACCTCGTTATAAGGAAATTGTTTTATAACGATGCATTCTAAAGCTGAATTAAATATGGAATTCATGTTTCTGACTGCATTATGGCAGATTATTGTTAAGTCATTGGGGTCATCCACAGAGAACGTCCGCAAGGAATTACCTCTTTGGACCTCTCCCTCCCCTGTCCGCATTTGACTGACGTCCGTCACCCTTTGCAGATGTCAGACGTTGGCACATAGAGTACTAAGACCTGATTTGACATCCATGTTGGTCTTACAGGGTTATATGTGCTATGAGGTGGGGTGCTTTGACCCGGCCGCATCCAACAAGGGGAGTTGAATTAGATCCAATGCAGTTTGAATTGCTGTCTGACTGAGAGGTTGGTGCTTAAGGCACAGGCTACGTTTGACAACCCTCCCTTCACTTTCGAGTGACTCCAACCCCCTTTTTGCGGACATCCTAAATGGACGCCGCCTTATATTTGATCACATTGTAGCAGAACCCTGTTACAATGAAGTGTGTTTGGTTCAGAGTGGATGTTTTGATGTTATACGTTTTGTTGTAACGGGTAGCCCACATCTGTATTTGATTTCATACCTTTATCTGTTTTGTATTTAACAACAGAATAATTGCTTTCTCTTGCCATTGTACTGAACCCACTCTGTTCTTTGTCTAAAAGCAGGTTGAATTGGCTGTAGGATTCTTACTTTAAATGCTGTGCTAGTCATGGTCATTTCATCGAAGAATTATCCGGGTTTTTGAAGGTGTACCGGTGAAGTATAGAAGAACTGGAGTTTTAAAACAGAAGTTCCTATGGAAATGGTGAAACTGTTGAGTATTGTGTTTGTGGGAGACTTGGAGTAGTGGTAATGCAAATATTGCCCATCTTTCTTTCATTCTCCAGTTACCATGCTGCAGATTTGCGTTTCTGTCTGACACTATGCATGTTGGAAATTTTCATTCTAATAGTACATATAATAATAATAATAGTACATCTTTATTCTTCATCATCTTGTCTTTTCTACTGAAAATTCTAAGTTGGAAAGTAACCTGCACACTATTGACTGACATTTGGAAACAAGAAGTTTTGGGTACTCATCAGTGTTGAGCAATGCATGCACCTTGGCATCCGTACTGCACGAGCAAAGAATCACTACTGTTGAAATGTTCCCATACAAGATTTTTTATTTAGTAAAGTTTTGCTGAAAAGTTTCTTTGATGACTGTGAGCTTACTGTGGAACTGTAAAAATGTTTCATTATATAAAATTAATGTTCCTTTCACTTAAGACTTTTACCTCTAAATGTGTATTCATGGCTCAGAAAGTCACTGTTATGCTTACGGTATTTCAAACTAGGAACTAGATGTTCAGCTTCTAAAAATTTTATAGGAGAAACCGTCGTAACTGTAACCCTAGACACCAAAGTGTTGATATCTATCACTGTGGTCTACTGGTATTTCATTCGACTGCCTTGTTGGAAATGGTCTCTGTTTGATTTTTACGTTAGCATTTATCTGGTTGGCATTCACATTTCTGTAAAGTAATGTAGGAACAAGAACAGTTTTAAGAATGGGAGCAAACTTCTCTGCATAAATTTCAAGGCAGTGTTTGGCTGCCAGTTTCCCGATTTGCCATTTCTTGGACCGCCTACATGATGATCTCTGATATAGAGATTGTTTGCTTAGTGTGATTTGACTCAATTTCCCACTTGAAATGCATGCAGTGATGCACTGCCGCATCACTGTGTGCCCTGCCAGCTAAGACGGTGTACTACTGCATATGTGTCCATAAATACGGGTGCATTTTGTGTTAACAGAACCACGTACAAATGTTGCACACATTGAAGTGCTGTTTACTTAAGTTTTAAGCACTAGAAGTTACTGTGTATTTGTCAGTTTTGATGCAGAGTGGTTAAATGTAGCAGATGGAATGCTTTTAAAATTTTATTGGAACTACTAATTAAAGTGTTATTCTGTAATGATGTTTTATTAGCTCAAGTGTCTCTAGCAGGCAGTGAACTTCCTATAAAACAGAACTGCTGTTAATTGGTAGTTTCTTAGAATCTTCTCTTGTAAATCTATTACCAGGCGAAGTATTTTGAATAAGGCAACAGGTTAGTATGACTGAAAATGCCTGACTGGGTGGGAAGTGACCCTACTGTAGTGGGAGCATCTTTGAGGTATACGTTTCTGTTGCTGTGCCAGAATCGTAATCATAATCCTGAGATTTCTACAGCACCCGACGAAAGCCATGTCACGGGGACCAGCTTATTCCTAGGCACTTAGTCAAAACAAATTGATAGGTTCCAAAAGTCAAGCAGAGAGACAGCATGGCAGCCACGGTGGGTGATGTTTGGGACTGGAGCAGAAAGAGAGAAAAGAGGAAGAAGTGGAGTCAGGATAGGATCGGTGAAAGAGGAATGTTTTCAGTTTTGAGTGAAAGGCCAGTGCAGAAATTGCAAGTGATGGAGCATAGACAAGTTTGTGTGATGATTCGGATAAATGTCGCAATTCTGGGGGGAGTCTATTCCAGAGTGGTGGGGTTCTTGTAACAAGGGCCGATATAGCACTGTCAGCATATAGAAGTCAGCTTTTGTTCATTTTGTGTAATTGTTCATTCTCGTTTTGATACTACCTGCTGTGGCTTTATGTTAGAATTTTAAGGGGGTTAAGTGTCTTGTCGCTCTGCTGTTGCATTTTGTTAGTGGTTGAGTAAGAAATCGCTGACTGCGAGTATAATTGGGTCCTTAAATAGACTTTAAGCTACTGGAATAGTTTATTTGGGGTTTAGCCTACGGTCTGCTGTTTAAGGATTCATTGTCTTGTGTATTTGTACATAACAGCAAAAAATTATATTCAAGATTTTATGATGAGAGCTTGAGTGAAGGTTTCAAATATGAGATTCTTATCAAGATCTTATAAATGTCGTCTGGTTTGCCAATATGTTTTAACCTTGAGAAGGTGAAGATTTTAGGTTTGGAGTTATGCTTAAGATATTAGCAGATTTCTGGAAATACTTCAACCTTCCAACACTATGCATAGGTTTTGAATCCTGCTACCCTGTGAAAATGACATTTGCTTGTTCAGCCATGTGTGCCTGTAAGTTTGAAGCACCTTTTAAGAATGCTAGTTAAGCAAAGGATAAATCTGTTAAACTCTATCGTGCAAAAACAGTATATGCAGTGGAAGATCTCGACTCAAACGGAGGGATTGCATGAGTGGTGGCTTCTTTTGTGTTTATATCTTAGACAAAGATCTTAAGTGAATGGGCCATACATTCTCTGAGGCTGATGTTAGCCTGACTGAATTCCTGACCATAAGAGGAGGCATGTTTCGCTGGTCTGCTGCTTCTTTATGAATCGCTTCAACCTCGGTCCCACCCAGCAGCTGCATCATGTGCTCACAGAATGTTTACTAAATGTTTTAACCTTCTTCGACTTTTTTAACTTTAAAATCAAGGCTGGGTTTTATGTTGACAGACTTGTGATGCTCAAGTGCTCATTTATTGTATTTGCTCGGCTGACAAAAAATACTTTGCCGCTTTGTTCAGGGGAGGTTTACTGTTGCTGTTCTTTTAAATCTTGTTAGCTTCTGAATAGATTTTAAATGCAGAAAATTTTTTTGGATTGCCGCAAAGTGGACAAGAGTTGAACGGAAGGCGAGGACATCACCAGAGATATTTAGTTGTCAGATTCGTCATTTCTTAGAAAACTGTTTATTGGCACGAGAACGTGCCCATATGCCTGATGTTATAATCAGTGTGACTTTGCATGCTTTACGATTTTCATTAAAATAATACTTGAGGAGTAGGCACACATAGGCCTATGTTGAAATACTGCCGGTAGGAAACGGTTGGTGCTTGCTGTAGTCTCTGTGTATGCATGCGTGTATCAGAACACTTAATATAACCTCTGAAATGTGCTGCACTTTTGCACTGCATGGATGCTCTGATTCTGGTTCTGAATACCAGGTTAGCACTCGGCATACTATGATGCACTCCTTCTGTAAGTAAGTACTTTAACCTGCCTGTTGCCAGAGAAACAAATTCTGTTTAATTCTTGTTCTTTCGCCAGTTTTTTGTCATAAGTGTTAATTTCTTCTATTTAATTGGTGGGCACGTGAGCCGATGTATTGCTAGTAAGTGTTTTGTCATTCGGTTAGTTTCTATTTATTTCTGGTGACCTTTTATTAATGATATTCAATATTTTCTTTTCCGTTTCTCTGCTCTTTTTAGCTGTTCTAAACTTTATTATTAAATCGAAATTTGAATGCATTTAGCTTCATTATTGTTATCATTAATTTTGTAAGCCAGGTATACTGTACCATTATTCCTCAGGACAAACTTGCTTTAGGAGCTGTTAATAAGTACTGTAATTACATGTACTACTACTAATACTTCATTCCTCCCACTAGCCTTAGTACTTCCACTACCACTGCTTCCACCACCAGATGCAGAAATGATCCACCAGGAATAAAAGAGAATATTTGCGGATAGAAAACGACTGGATAGGCGTACATCGTCACGCTAAGACTTCGTGTTAAAGATTGTGGGGGTGTGATTTGAAGGGGAATCTTCTCTATCCCTTGTTCAGACAACCGCTCATTGGATGGAAGCCTGAATAGTTATTTACATGTCTATATCGAAATGCACTTAATTGGGTCTAAAATAGATGAACTGTTTGAACTGAACCAATCAAAACCCATGGCATGCCTGTAACAACAGTCTTTGAATTCGTTAGGCCCACTTCAGCAAACATGCGGTAATGTCCGCAGACTGTGGCGTGTCATTTATTTTGAAGGCTCTGGATTCAAATCCAGGCGGCAAAATTACAGATGAATGTAAAAGGTGGTAATCTTCAAGAAACGGCCGCTTGAGGTCGTCCTATTTGCAAACAATATGGCCACCCCAAGACTGCGAGGGGATATAAGAGTGCAGTGAGTAACAGGAAGGACTATTTTTCAATGAATTGAGCGGGTGTGTGAGATCCTTCACAACCGCTGCCCATTTTATTAGGCGCTACATAATTTTAAGTCCCAGTGTACGGATCATGTTTACCCGAGGTTCAAAGAAAACACGGCGATGGAGAGGACTGGCGAGGGGCCACCCGCCCTCACATGTTGGGTTAGGAAATAGTCTTTGGGATTAGCTCACGGCATTGCTGGACTGTCAACTGTCTATGGATTGTCTATCTCTGGACTGTCAACCCAGTTGTCGAGGGTTCAAATGATTATCATTTTTAATATTTCAAAATTTCTGTTCTTCTAGAGCCACCTGTCGAACTCGCTATAAACTAAGAATTATTATGGCGAGAATTTGCGAAATTGGGGTTGGAGGTCGTTCCAAAGGCAGCTTCGCCTTTGGAACGACCTCCAACCCCAATTTCGCAAAGTAGGGGATATGGACTGGTTAGAACTCTTCGGAAGAACAGTGTTTGGGAACTTGAGAGAGTGACGCAAGATCGTGAAGGATTTATGAAGTTACGTAGAATTTGATCATTACAGATAGTTGTAAGTGAAAAGGTTTTATTTTGAGTTCGTTGAGGTTCATGAGTCTGTAAAGCGATTCAAAGACGCAAGACCACTAACAGTTTAGCGAACTAACATAAAGGTTCTGCTCAACAGTAGCGTGTTTTTTCTGCCGTTGTTGTTGGCTGTTACACCTGATGATCTCGAATGTGTTCTTTGAGATTGGCCGCAATATTTCTATATTTTTCTTTAGATCTTTCCGACAATAGTAAATATCACGTGGCTTCCGGCGGATGTCTGTATTTATCAAATTTCGTTCTTTAGTGTGATGGAGGCGTTAGGGTACGAGAATTAATTTCGTACCAAGGGCAACATTTATCCTCCCAAAATCGCGCAGTCTCGCAAGGAAATGGTGAAGGAGAAGCCGAATTCGATTCGGACGTATGACAAGGACGGATATCGACTGCGGGCAGCGTGTGTTTGTGTGAAGGATGACAGTGAACAAGAGGTAGGTCATATGTTACATACGGCCTATGTTTATAAAATTTCTGCCAATGAAGTAAGAAGGCAAGCAAGGTAAAATCTTTTTCTGCCATTTTCGTTTTTGATCAGATTGTGTTAAGGATGACAATTACTGTAATTTTCATCCCTGTTACCGTTAGCAGACGTGGATGAAACTGTTCCACCTAGAATTCCAAAATCCAGTTGCGTTTTTACCTCAGATTTAAAATTATCTTGTGGATAGTTGTGCTTAAATTTTATATTAGGACAGCGGGAAATATAACAGTTCAGAGGCTATCATTTAATACTACTTCATGCTGAACATTTCCGTGCTACAACTCTTGTTTCTGTCAGTATCAGCCCCAAACCACTGACGTTGCGTTAGTTGTGGATGAGATTCCATTAATCATCTCTATGTGTGTACAAGAGGCTGCCAATATTTATTAAAATGAAATGAACATTTAATAAAAAAAACTGCTTAACTTAGTGTTAAAGTAAAGAATACACTTGGTAGTTTTCATAAATTCTAGCCTTTTAACTTAGCATATGAAGAAACATCGTGAAATAAAAGGTGTTTTACATTTCTGTTAAAATGCTTTTACTTGTTGATTAGATCTTACTTGTGTCGGCAAGTCGCAACCACGAGCACTGGATTGTGCCTGGCGGGGGAATTGAGCCAACAGAAGATACATGTATTGCTGCCTTGCGTGAAGTCAAAGAAGAAGCTGGAGCAAAGGGAACGCTCGGACGGTGTTTGGGAGTTTTCGAGGTTGAAGCACTTTTTGATCTATTTATTTTTTGCACATGCGCACATGCAAGGTCAGTAAATCCAAATCTGAGGTGTGAGACAGCCGAGTGCAAACAACTTATGCAGAGTCATCACACAGAGTCTGCTCAGCAGGCTTGAACCTGCAATCTTTGGATTTCAAACCCTAAGGAAGCCACTGTGCTGCAAAGTCTGACTGAATTTTCCTAACATAGTAATTATTGAAAAAATTGTGAAGCTTTTATGCAGAATTAGTTTCTTGTTAAATTACAGCAATTTTTGTAGTGAAAAATTGGTTTGTAGTACGTTTGTCTAGATAACAAGGCACACTGTGCGTGTTTGAACTTCTTATCAAGCTGTTCTTGGACCTAGAGCATTTCTGTAGCTGACCATGTGATGTTGTGACACATGAGGTTGTAATACCATTACTAAATTTACTAAAAGCAGTTGAACAGTCGACTAAATATCGGGATGTATTGCTGCATTGCATGAAGTAAAAGAAGATGGAGCAACAGTCAACTAAATATCAGCATGTATTGCTGCATTGCATGAAGTAAAAGAAGATGGAGCAAAGGCAACGCTCAGACAGTGTTTGGGAGTTTTCGAGGATGAAGCACTTTTTATTTATTTTTTGCACTCGCACTTGTGCCGCACTTGTGCAAGGTAAGTAAGTGTGAATCTGAAGACAGAAAACTAAGACATCACATCCTGGTCTTGGGCAGATAATTTATTTACCCAGTCATTTATTATGCACCTCTGTCAACATAAGCCATTGCGGGCATGATCCTTTGGCTGGAGGATATTTCAGCCGATGTGCAAACATGACCATTTGAATCCAGTAAGCCGGGCAACCTTTTCTGGCAGGCATGACAACAAATTGCCAACTTGACGCTCCAGGATTTGAACTTTAGAGCAGTGTGATCAGTTCTAGAAGTCAGTACAATGAGACAAAAGGCAGTATGCGGATGATAAGCACAATGAAACAAAAATGTTTTGAGTCATGAATGGAAAGACACCAAGGACTCGGCAGTGTAAACACAAATGTGAGAGAGTCTTTCAGAGCCTTGCCCCAGCAACAATCTGCCACTCTTCCACCCAGAAAAGTTTTAGTTACCAAAGAAGATTAACCATAAGTTATTGAGGATGTTACAGTCACACAGATACAAAGGAACTTTGACCTTCACCAGAATATCAGAAGCAATCAAGAATGGTAAGAATTTGCATGGTTGTGTACGTCGCACATGCAATGTTTAATGGAATACACCAGAATATAGCAGTTTAGTTATATAGTTTATTTTAGGTTGAATATATATGTCTAATAACGGTTATTTTACTTGTAGAATGCAGAATGTAAAACAAGGACATCTGTGTATGTGATGATTGTTAACGAAGTCTTAGACGATTGGGAAGACAAAAGTATTGGTAGGTGTTGAAAGGCTGTACTTAAATGTGCAGTACATGTATACATGCATACATACATCATGTATACATACATGTATGTTCGTGGTTAAATTTTGATCATTTTCAAAATTGTTGCTTTAGGCAAGAATGTGTGTTCCATTTGCTAGACAGATAAAGAATTGATAAAGTATCAGCCAAGTACACTAAACTGCCAAAAAGCACTATTTCATTTCAAACCATATAAAATGAGGTTGCTCCGCTTGTGCCCGTAGCAAACTCGGCTATAAAATGAGTACACGGACCACACAAAGAACTGCTAGTTAGAAGGTCAGACAGAGAGAAAGAGAGAGATTGACCCCACACTCATGTGATGAGGCTAAGAAAATGAAGTTGCTAACACTGCATAAACTTGGCTGTTTACTAGGCCAAGCTAAAGCGACTGCTTCTCCTGCTTTATTAAGAGGTGATGTTCTGAAGCTGAATTAAATAAAGTATCATAATTTTTATGTCTCTGCATCTGTGAGAATTATGGTATTGTTGATTGAGATATTTTAAAGTAAGCTGTTGCAATGTCTTAATTCTTTGTTGAACCCTCAAACTCTGTTTACATCTAGCCATCCTTAAATTTCCTCCTTTCTTTGACTCTTCTCTTTTCCTCTCATTTTTGGCACGGAGCTTTGTGTTGTTTGGAAATAGGGGCTTGGAGACAAGCCCGGCTAGTAGTGTTTGTGGAAATGGCAACACTCTAGAGAGGGGCATACCGTAATTGGTGACGAAATAGGGGCCAGATCAAGATGAGTTAGCAGCTCTTGTCTGACTTCTGTTGCACTGCACTTGGGATCTTAAAATTTTGATTGTAAGTTGTACATGTTGGTGCAGTAAACTGTTTTTGATTGAATTGTAAATTCTGTTGGTGTTAGGGCGGAGAAGAAAGTGGTTTACGCTTGTGGATGCCATTCAGCAGCTGAGGTTACACCGGCCGGAGCAGAGCAACTACCTTGACCTGCTAAAGCACAAAACTAACAGCACGTCAGCCTCTTGATGAGTGGTCCCATGCCAGAGTCCTCTATCTGCTGTTCATTGATGTCCCTAGCTAACTCAGACTGATATAAATAGTTCTGTTTATGTGATTTTTGCTGTGACGTGCATGACTGACTCATGAAATGCCCAACTGACCAATTTTAAGTGCCACAGGTGCAGAGTATTTATGTAAAGAATCGTATTTTTGTTGGCTGCTGATTCTCTGGAGTTATCGAAGGCTAAAGTCACAATGGGAGCATTTCTGTAATGAACGCCATAACTCACTTGGTAAGGTGCTCGAGCTGGGTTTCCTCTTCATTTCGTAGACTTGTGTGAGATCCATGACTTCAGGAGGTTAAACAAATTTAGAACTTCAAATTTTGTCATCATTTTATGTGTGAGCTGATAATATATACACACATGTATATACATACATGATGTATATACATGCACTTGCATAAATTTTTATATACAGTGTATATGCTGATATATTTAAACATCTGTCAGATTCATTTGAAATGATTTAATAATAACTGTCATTAGCTGCTTGCTATTTCTCATTTCCTGTTGCTGTGTACCTTCGTTAGTTTGCACATTTATATGTATGCATATATATATAAATAATTTATATGCATACATATATATATTTGTACTTTAAAGTAAACATGTGTGTGTGTAATATTTATTTATATATCTTCACAAAATTTTGATTTCTTTGGAATTTCATGATGTCTAGGTAATTTGTTTTCCCCATACTTTTCCATTAGCTAGAGTTTTTGTTTGATCAGCTTCGTTAATAAGTTTGTGATCTAAAATTGCAACTAGCAACTGGTATGAAATTTGGTGATGTGGGGAAATTGTCTTTGTTGTCTTAGCTCTTACCATGTGCAAGCCATTTTGGATATGTTGTTGAAAAGTGTGCAGTTAATGACTGACGTGTGCTGTGTTAAATCTAAATGGCAGCAGAATTTCTTTGGGAGGGTTCTCTTGAGCTCTTTGTTAAGTTATATATTTGGAGGTATTACTTGGTGCACTGACATTTATGTTTCATTAAAGTTGCTGTTGATTTCGTAAAAAAGAAACAGAATATGAAAGCATCTGATGTAAAGGCTTTTTTTGTAGCACTAAACAATAAAAAAGATGCATCTGACATTTTATGATGAAAATATAGGGAAATTTAGTTGCTAACTAGGAATACCAACAACAGATCAAATGTATCCATTTGCTAGGTTGTATAGAATAAGCTTACAAATGTTTCAGTATTTTTTATCATCAGTGTTTTGGTTCTGGTAAGTAAAGTTAATCGTGTGTCCATTTCCCATGATGTGATTTACTTCTTAAATTTACTTTGAGTGTCATCTGTCGTTTCCATTAAGATTGCTGCATGACATATTAACTGTGGGTAACAGGACTTGCAACATTATGAATGTGTCTCTTTGTTTACTTATTCAATTGTTTATGTAGGCACTTTGAAGATAAGTAAATAAATAATGGTACAATATTATGTGACTCTGAGAAAACTGATAGACTGTTAGGTATTCAGTAGATTTTTTGTTTACCTGGACTCATCTGTGTTGCTCTAGTTTTACTGGAAAACACTGATGTGATTACTGTCCTTCAAAGAAAGACACGGCTAAGTCACAGTCACATAACTATATTATTATAACTATATTATTATTAATTAATTATTGTTGCTGTTCTGCTGCTGTTATTGTCACTATACAGTTTGATCTGTATAAGCAATTACTGTTTGTGTTACATCTACTTTAAAAACTCTGATGTCTGTTTTGCTGGATCACTAACACAAACATGCTGTTGTACCCCCTTAAAAGAAGATCAGGCTTCAGCAGTTAATGAAACGAGGACAGCATTGTGACCGAAATGGATCTAAACGCCATCATCGGTTGTTGGGATTTTTATTGTAAGAAGTCAAATTTGTGAACCTGACTTTCTAATTTTATCGAATTTAGAGTTGAAATTTGGGAGCTCTGCAGTAGTCCAGTTTTTTTCTTACTTTATACAGTATGTGGATAGTATATTAAGTTTTCAGCCTTTTTCATTAAGGCCTAACTATTCTGCTGTGATCGTCTTCGTAAACTCGAGATTTCTACAGCGCCCAACGACAGCTAAGTCGCGGGAAACAGCCTATTCACAAGAGCCAGCTACAGAATAGGTAGGGTTTTATTTTTAATAAATGGCCAGCTTAGGTAGATAGATTATAGTCAGTTTAGCTGGGCGTTTGGGTGGTATTGACAGCGTCTCTGTGCAATTCAGACTTCAATGGGATTACAACATACGGTGAATCTGCAAAATTGAAAGATGCTGTTGATTTCAAAACAGAGTATTGTACGCCTATTGTATTGAACCAGCCAATACTATTATTCATGTCTTCATATTTCAGCGGTGTGTCCCTTGTTATGCATGTATTTATGTTTGCATGTGTATGCGTATATCATTAAAGGCCTATGCATGCATGCGTACATGCGTGTATGTAAGGATGGATGGGTGGGTTGGTTGGTGGGTGGATGGATGACTGGCTGGATGGATGGCTGGATAGATGGGGAGGATGGCTGGATGGATGGCTGAATGGGTCTGGCATACTGTAGCTAGCCCGTTCATTTTGGAATTTGAGCATATTTGGTCTTCAAATGAAATAGCCTACTCGACTACAGCATAATAGAGGCCGGCTTATCATTCTCGCTGCTGCCGCCTCAAATCGGGAACGCACATATCTGCTGCAACCTTTTAATGGTTGTTTTTGTGGAGAATCGATAAGTAGGCCTATATGGATTGTGTAATGAAATTAGGGGATCATTAATGAAATTAGAGGATCGTAAATATCCGTAGCTGACGAAGTCTCACTGAGTGAAACAGCGCAGATAATGAAGACAGTTACAGGAAACTATAGCAGCCATATACAAGCGAGTGATACAGAAATAGACGAAACGGAGAGATAGGGCTATAAGCAGCAAGCTAGAGAAAACGACACGCACGCAGAGAGAGAGAGAGACGGCGAGACAGACGCAGAGAGCCAGCAGAAGCCATAAACAGACACAATGCAACACGGAAGTGAGACAGAAACAGCGAGACAGAAATATAGAGTGATTATAGAGACTGAGAGAACAAGTGATATACAGACGGATGGATTACGAGAAACGCAGTAATCCACTGGCTACGATCGGCCAATGAAGAGACGTCCATAATGACTTATCGATGATTCCCGTAGCACCTATAATTACGAGAGACGCGTAGTTTTAGGGTCATCGTTCGGCTTTCTATTTGTGGCATCAATCGTGGAGTTGTCAGCAAGCAAGTTGGTAGCGCTGGAATTGAAATTTTCTTTTCTACAGGTTTGGCTTGAATGTCGAAATACTGAAATAAAACGGGAATAAAAGAGGTACTGGGCCGTCCTCAGCGAACACACTCCTTCCTCCTCTTATCTCTGTTTCTGCTTCAATCCCAAACATCAACCACCGTAGCTGCAACGCTGTTTCTCTGCCTGACTTTTGGATCTTGACCTGGAACCGAACCCTTTTGCCTATCGATTTTGTTTTGACTGAGCGCCTGTGAATAAGCTGATCTCCGTGAAATGGCTTTCATTTGGGCGCTGTAGAAATCTCTAAATTACGATACAATTACGAACACACAATTTGTCTGCTCGGTCATTTCTATGACGTCATAAGGACAGACCTGACTTATACGATGCATCTTTTCTGGCTTGCCTAACCAGTGTCTTATAATCCCTCTAATCTTGTGATGTTAAAGAATTACGAGTGTGGGTTGCGATTTCATTTCGAAGCGACGATCGACTGAAACCTAGTTTATTGTGAAAACGGCGCTATAGAAGACTAGACAGGAATTCAGGTATGGCTGCATGTTCCTGGACCTGCACGGGCCTAGAAAGTTAATTTTTAGAGGTGAATGACGATTTTTGCTATTTAGGCCCTACCACGTTTTGTATGCCTCATGATATTAAGGCATCAAAATTGAGCCAAAAACCACCTAAAACAATAGCAGTCAAAAATGTAAACATTTAGCTCTGATATGATATATTTTATGCCTCATAGTATCAACGACATTGGTAGATCCTTATGACATATAGGGCCTACTATTTTCCCTCGGAAATAGAAAGGATGCATTAAAATTCACTAAGGTCCACTTTTTAATTAATAACTATTAAAACTAATGTTGTTTTATGTGTTGCAAACTTGATTTAAGAGTAATTTTTGGATGGATGAATTCTATTTCTGTTTTTCGTTTTGGGGTATACATTGACCAAGGTCATTTGCTTTTATGTAATCAGTGACCATATATGCAAAGTTTCCTTTGTTCATAACTAATCAGCACAGCATTTTCTCTGCTTAAATTTTCTCTGAAACCGTTTCAAGTTCATCTCGAAACTGAATATCAGGTGTAACAGCTTACGTCCGTTTAACCTAGCGAGCCAAAAATGCAGAATGTCGATTTCCATTGTTTTGCATGTTTGCTGAGCTCACGCCACAACTTTGTGCGTCGTATGGCATCATCAGAATTCCGCTTGTTCGACCCTGTTTCTGCATGGAGAGCCGTCTTGCAAGGCAGGTTATGGACACATAGCCCCTTTACCTAATGTTCATCAATTGAAACACCACTTATTCTTTACTTTTCCAGCTGCAAACCTACCGGCAAAAACCTCCATACCTGTGGATGGATCCATACATAGCTGACATCTCAAGATTCGCATCAAAATTTCCAGCCGTCAGTAAGTGATAACAGCACCCAACTATCCGATTTCAACTCTGCTTCTCTAACAGATTGCGACTTTGATTTCAATTTTTTACTTGAAGTGATTATAGACTGATGCCTATGGCTTCATTATAACAGCGCTATAGAAATTATTAGGTTAGATTAGATTGTTGCATTTGATATTCTCCTAGTCTACAGTCACCGGACATTAGTCAGTAATAATCCCAGCCAGGCCAAAGTTAATACTTCTTTTAGGCCGTAATGCCAAGAACGACTAAGGTAAAGTGGGGCAACTTTGACACATTTTTGTAAAAACAGTTGTATTGGAATTATCGTTAACACGATTCATATATATTATTCGTATTACATTGTTGAACTATTCAGCTCAATAATTACATTAATTCTGAATGCTAATGTATCACAATAATTGATATTTTTTAATGTTTTTATCACCACCCAAAATGTCAATGTTGCCCCATACCTGGGGTAAGATTGACATCTCCTCAAAAAATCCAGTTGGAAGTGTTCCAGTTTAATGGAACATTATCTTCCTCACGTTTGGTCTAGTACTTCTGTTCGTGCAATATATACTAAGTCAAAAAATAATAATTAAATTGCATGAATTTTGCATAATTCATCAGTGCAAGTGCTTTTAACGTAAGTGTCATAAAGAGCAAAATTATCAACAAAAACATATTGTCTTGTGCATTATGAAAGCAAGCCATATGCAAGAGTACATCGGCATGTCGCTGCGAAGTCGTTTAACCGTAGTGAGCTGCTGTGCGGCTACCAATACAAACATCAATGTTTTAACTCAAATCGAATGACATATAAAACAGATGGCCAATGTACAAGAAGTTTAAGAAATATAAAGCCCGCACATCTTAGGCATAGCGAGCCCATACAATCCTGTAATGACAGTATTTGTAATCATAATCGTTAACTCAAGATTTTTACAGCGCCCAGTGAAAGCTAAGTTGCAGCAACAAGCTTATTCAAGGCGCTCAGTAAAGACAAAACCGACAGGCAAGAAGAATCCCGAATGTTTTGCCAAATACGGTGAGATAAACAGCTCTCTTCCAACAGTTTCCAGGCACTTTTTTCCGAAGAACGTGAGGTAGCAGATGTCTCTCCACAGCCTCTTTCTTTTTAAGACCATCGATGCTGAAGTCTTTTGCTTTTGTAGACGGATTTGCGTCAGTTGAGGCAAATGTTAGGTACGGTAACGATCGATCGCAACAGCTGAAAAATGTAACAACATGCAATATTGTTCTTATGGCGAATGTTTTTTAAATATTATTTAACTAGACTTTAATCTACTAGCATTAACCGAGTGCAACATTATGAGCAGGAACTGGACAGTTCGCAGAAGAAGAAGAAGAAGGAGAAGAAAGAGCAGTCCCTTAAGCTAACATGATGGGCATTATAGGGAGGCCTATGAAATGTTAGCGACTTCAGTGACAGTATACTGTCATTGTACTCGTTCTAGTTGAGGTGGCCTGGGGCCCAAGTGGAACTGAAATCTCTAAACATATTTCTGCTCTTGAGGTTAAAGTTGAAAGAAACACGTTATTTTTGTGAAACTTGTCCCTCACAGCCTACGCTGTGTGTAGTAGCCTACTATGTTTCAAACAGTTGTACATTGAATGTGATTTCTAGGCGCCCTAAGTAAGACAGTAAGGCAAACACAAAAGGAACAGTTGTTTTTGATTCTTTGAGCAAAAGTCTGTCTAAAAATAACAATAATAATAATAATAAATATAATAATAATAATAACAACAATAACGATAAAAATAACAATAACAATAAATAGCTTGCTTTCATAATGCACAAGGCGTCAGTCGCCATTCAGTCATGACGGTGTCGTTAACAGTGGAATCAGTGGTGTAACAGTCCGCAGAAATTGTAACTGCACAGCCTTCAAAGGTTCCTTTCAAAGCAGCTGCGGCATTCTGACATTCGTCTGACCCCATGTAGACCAGTGCCACTGTTCGCCACTGCCAAATATTAGACAAATGTATGTAGAATATTAAACAAAAAGTGTTAGAATTGTGTATCGTACCAAACCTTGTATCAACCAAGACAGTCCGTTTCCACTTGGCGTTGCTTACTTGTAGAAAGAGAAGTCGCTTACACTTCATACCAATGGCTAATTCTCCGAGTTACCTCAAGGAACTGGTGTTCTTCTATATGTAAACCAACGCTGCTAAGCTCCACTGCCAGATGATAGACAGAAGTAAGTGTGATAAATTAGAATTACTAGTACCACATTACACACAATTTAGACACGAGATGGAGCTCGAGAAGAACTCAGTTCTTCAGTGTAAGTAACAATAAAAAGTACCATAAAAATATGTATGTATGCATGCATGTATGTATATATTTATATATTTATGTGTATGTATGTATTTATGTATATATTTATGCATATTTATGTATTTATTTATTTATTTATGTATTAGGGTGGTCCACGAGACAATGGTAAAAATTCATCTTTATCTGAACTAGTCTCCACAAGTTAAAATCTGTTCTACCGCTCCTTAGTAAGATGTGATCCAAATCTGAAGCAGATTGGAGCATTTTTAGAGGTTGCTCAAGGCGTAACATTCTCTTTGTAATACCGCCTAGCGGAAATTATTGACTACCACTCAGAAAAATTATTATTAGAACTGCTTTCTTCTTAATGTTGAACTGTTGGGTTAAACTGGTGTTTAGAAATACCAATCTAACATTATGAACTATTCTTTGCTGCTTTGATGCAGAATGCAAATGTTGGATTTTTAAAAAATTGCCTTTAAGAACTGTAAACTTTTTTCACTTACTCAGATTTATTAATGCATTTTGTGAGGATTACTTAATTGGAGAGAGATGACTGTAAAGAGTTTTGACATAGCTGATAAAAATAATAATGGCAAAGACAAGAAGCAGTAGACGCAGTGTTGAAGTTTGGCTGATAGGGAAGGGTACTGGGTCGAATCTTCCAACAAATACGGATGTTCGACATCTAATGTTTTTTCATGTCTAGAGAAAGTTTCCACTGAAAGAATCAGCAGCTTCAGCTGTATCAAAGGTTTTTGAAATTTGGCAGAGAGCATGAATTCCACATCAGTGAATCGATTTCGGGGTTCGAGTGTTCAGGAAAATTCACGATGACTACGAGAAACTGAAAAAGAACTCCAAGAGAAACAAAGAACGTGATCTGACAAACCAAGAGGCATTCAAAAGTAACCTCATTCAACTCTTCGATGTTGCCACAAGTGATGCACTGTCAGTGTTCACAATTGAAGAAGATAAGCAGTTGCTCATTATGCAAAGAGATGACGGCTTTTCTTACAGCATGGCAGGAGTCGATGTGTTGCTCACTAGGCTGGAGGAGAGGAAGAGTACTCGAGACTAACGATTTCGTAACTTCGCCACAAAAGTTGCATCTGACACTCTGGTTGATTCAGCACTATCGAATGTTGCATTTGTTCCTTCCTCCAGTAGCTAATCCACTTCATACTGTTTAGACTCTGAAGAGTCTGCCCATCCAATGGATTCAGCTGCTGCTTCGTTGTCGCCACCTGGCGAGTCATTATTTATTACCTGTGCAAAGAACGTTCTTCACACCTTTTAATACGTTGCCAGTGGCGCTTTTTATACCCAAGGAATGACTGAGGTGGGATCGTCTTCTTAAACAATGACTTATATGTGTGATTTTATCTTCCATGGTCGTCCCCTGGGTCTGCCGTCTCCGCCTGCAGCACGGTCTTCGCCAGGGTCGTCGTCTCCGCCTGCAGCACAGTCGACGCCTTGGTCTGCCGTCTCCACCTGCAGCACGGTCTACGCCTAGGTTACCGACTCCGCCTTGACGCTATCATCGACGGTCTGCGCCTTGCCGTCTTCGCCTCAGTCGACGGTCTACTCCTCGTTCACCGTCTCCGCCGCTGTATTCGACGGTCTGTGCCTTGCCGTCTTCGCCCCGGTCACCGACTCCGACTGGACGCAGTCTTCGATGTCTAGGCCTCGATAGCCTTCTTTAACTGTACGCCATCCTCGACGTCAGCCTTTGTAAGTCCTGGGCCACACAGGCCAGGCCGAACCCACCCACCCCTGTCGAACGAACGATTTTGTGTCAATACCTTTGGAATCAGCTCTTGCTGTCACCTCTGTTGGAAGAGAGTTATTGGTCCTATGTCACCCACCACAACAACCCGCTAAGCTTCTTGTTTACGATCCTGCTAACTTAGCTTTTTTTAAAACTGTGATTTACCCAGAAACATTTGGATGCTTTGACCCACGAGATATTGCAGGGTGTGTACAATCAAAATGCCTTTACATACTAGAGTATTCTCAGAGTGGGCCAATTGTGGTTTGTGTTAAAAAAAATAAATGATGAATACCTGACAAGTACAGTTGATGATCAATCTATTGTCGCAGCAATTTCTGTGCCCCTTGATGGAGGCCTTGTGATAACAGAGAAGGAAAAAGTTGTGAAACATTACTCGGTGGACAACAATTTCATTATGCGTGGTATACCCTGCCATCCACCACTTTAGCATTTGGTAAAGTTCTTTTAAATTCAGTTGGACATTTTCTCTTCAGCAGCTTTGAAGTGGATCATTTGAGACGCTTGACTGAGATGGATCTTTTACAAATGTGCACAGGAAAGCCAGACTTCCAGTTTTCACAAACCCTTGTTATGATTTGGACCTGATGGACAGGGTTTTTATTGCAGGATCCGGCAACATGTTTAAGCTACTAAACTGCCGCTTTCGGAAGGTAGAGGCTGTAAGGCCAAAAAAGCTCTGGAAGTTCCCAAACAGCTTGCACTACTGCGGTGCCAGAAATACCTGGTTCTTAATCGACGAGAAGAAGTTTCTGATGTCGATGATGATACGAAAGAAAAATCGCTTTTAGTTGTGCACTGGGGATGTTGATAGTGCTTGAGCTGTCAGTTGAACATTTTCTTGTAGATGTTTTTGAACAGTGTAGTTTCTGCTTTTTCATGTTAATATGTATGCAAAATTCTGAATGTCTCTTTTTTAATTATTAATAATTATTATTGCTGTTTATTTATTTTTTATTATTTGGCGCCTGTGGTCAATCAGTCCCTAGTGGACGACCCAACTATCCGACAGCCAGGTTTCCACTGCCCACGTGAGACCTGGTCCCTACTAAATCGGTTCCGCACGGGTCAGGGTCCCTGTCGTGCTATACTGCATAGATGGGGTCTCGCCTCGTCGGCTAACTGCGAGTGTGGCCAGGTGCAGACAATGGACCATATAGTCGGCTCCTGCCCTATGACTAGGTTCGGTGGCGGCCTACGGGCCCTGCACGAAGCCGAGGAGGACGCTATTGCATGGCTGAGGACTTCGGCGATTACAGCATTCGCGAAATAAATAATTGCTGTTTTGCTGGTGTTAGAGTCACTGTGGTTTTCAAATTTCTGTTGTCATGTTCTGTTTGTGCCTACTTAAACCTTAGAACCATGCCTCTGAAAACTGTATGTATGTACCTGAACAGTTGTATAGCACCTTTAAGAACCTCAGTGAGGTTGCAGTGAAACATGTAATAAAGTGGGAGTACTTTACCCTGCCTTCTCAACTGTTGTGCTGTGTTACTGCCTTAACCCAAGCGCTGTATAATAATTTGTTCCTTAGTTCTGGCAATTAAATATTTCAATTTATTATCAGATGTGAATTGGGTTTTGTATTTACTATGTCGACTTAAACTGCACAGCTGTCGGAGTTCAGAGAATACTGCTTAACTGAAATGTGAGTGATTAAAGAGTTTTTGACAAGTGGTAAATACAATAATACTTAAAGTTCTTGTTTTGATGTCACTTCAGTTGCTGCATAAGATTTTAATGTAACATCTTGATTTATGTTAAAAACTTGGTCTGATGATGCTACAGACACTTTCCTTTTAGGGTAAGGTAAGATAAGGCCAACGTCAGTGGCTCTGACAGTCACTAGATGGCTTTAAAAGCTTTCCCTTTTAGCGTGCAACTGTTTCTTTCTTAATGAGGTTTAATACTCCGCTTGTGCCTGTAGCACACAAATGAGTACACTGACTATATACTGCCAGCTGGAAGGTCAAATAGAGAGGGAGAGAGGATGTGCTGAGGGGAAGAAAATAAGTGCTAACACTGCATAATCTCGGCTACCTTGTACAATAAGCTCAATGTATTGCTTGTACTGATGGGTAGAAACAGCCAACAACCCCAGCCCCAGCCAGAAAGTTGGTTTCTCATGCACTGCTTACGCATGGTGCCAAGATATTGCTGTCTGTAACATTTTAAAGGTACTACATTAAGTGTCTTCATGTGTATGTACATACATTAAAGGCAAGTCTCATTTCTGCTGGCAGCCTGCATTTACACAGATGTTAACAATAGCCCCAGTCCACAGAGGGTTGAAATGTTAATTTCCCTATTGGAGCATGGTTAAGGTGAGGGTAAATTTACTTGTCTGCTCTCTTCTACAGCGACTCATCAAAAGCAAGGGCCTGCGATTTGAAGGATCTGTCAGCTGAAGTGCATACAACCACAACAGTGCATCATTAACTTCCTATCTTGTGTTGGTACTTGAAAGGATGGAGGACTGAGTTGGCCGATCCAAATACTGAATGGGCTGAATGTTGTTTAATTTCACTGTGCTGGCTAGCATCATGTCCACAGCACTAAGCTGCCTAGATGATGATGATGATGTTGTGTGTGTGGGTATATCCATCAGTTTTTGCCTCCATATTTTCTCACAACCCATCCTTGTTATCTCTTTGACCTCCAGCTTGGGATGCTCGCTAGTATTCAGTATATATGCTGATATCTGTGACTGAGGTCCACTGTTCATTCCAATTCATTCAGTTATAGGCAGTCTGGCTGTTGTGACTGTAACGACACTGTTATAACAAAAACAATGGGCGTCAAAACGACATTGTGTTCAATCTTGTTGATTATTTTGAAAAAAAATAACCAGCTAGAAGCCATGATGTAAACCAAACTGATAGTTGTTGGCATAAAAAGCTTTTAATCATTGACGAGTTCAAGGCTTTTCGAAATCCAATTCCTGCTCTTTACAATGTAAATGTATTCGGATGTCATCTATACAGAGAATAGAGAACACTTCCCACTAGGTTAGACTAACTTCCACTGAAGATAATCTAACGACTTCTGCAGTGCCATTATCACGACACACAAGGCATTTCATTCGAAAGTCACAAAGTGAAACCGAAGTAAAATTGGAGATTCCAGGTCGAAATCGATGAGTCAAGGAAACCAGAAATACGGCTGTGGTGGTTACTGACTTAAATGACAGCAACCAACCAACAGAATGCACAAAACTGAACCTTAAAACAGTTAAGACATATCTTCGTGCATGCCAGTATAGTCATCGTCCACTGCCGCCAAATCACAAATTGCAGTCACATCAGAGTAATTTGATCCCAGGCAAATCATTAACAGTCTCATGATCGGGATGAGTTATGAACAAACGTCATACTAAACAGTAAAGACTGGTATCTTATCTAATTGTTTTATGATTAAGCCTCTGACTCACTTATCCGCTCGCCCCAACTTCAAATCATTACGAAACGCCAATGTCGTACTCGGGTGATAATAATAATAATAATAATTAGCAACTTCTAATGCACCAGTGTCTAATGCACAAGGCAACAACCGATGGCACACCAAAACCAAGCCACAATCAGGTCAATATCCACAAGGTCACTCTGCACGACAGAGAGGCAGCCTATGGTGGATAAGCAATTTGAAACAGGTAAGTTTTAAGTTGAGAACGAAATGACAGGAGTGACTGAGCAGAACAAATAGACACAGGGAGGGAATTCCAAAATATTGGTCCAGCAACCGAAAATGCTCGTTTACCAAGAACAGTTCTAGCCCAAGGTATGACCAGAGAAAGACAATCAGATGACCTTGCAGAATAATGGTAAGTCTGGGGAATAAGGATTGATTTCAAGTATTGTGGTTGGTCATAGTTCAAAGTTTTATAAACTGTAAGTCCTAATTTGAAACAAATCCTTTGCAGAACAGGAAGCCAATGTAAAGATTTAAGCACAGGGGTTATATGCTCATATTTAGAAGTATTTGTTATGGCTCTAGCCAAGGAGCTCTGAACTCTTTGGAGTTTCTGCATGTTTGATTTAGTGATACCAACAAGAATGAAGTTACAATAGTCAAGACGACTGGAGACCAATGCGTTAGCTAAGGATATTCTGGAAGACATGGGGACATAATGCCTAATTCTGCGTATGTCTCGAATATACATATATGATGACTTACAAATACCATTTACATAGTTTTTCGGGACATGGTTGAATCGAAAACAACACCCAAGTCACAAGCAGTATCAGTCATCTCAATGAGTGAATCACCCAGTTTTACAGATTTAAGCCATTCGACTTTCTTAAGTTGCTGAGGAGTGCCAAGCAGTAGAAATTCAGTTTTCGAGGGGTTAAGGAGAAGTTTATTTGCTGCCATCCAAGACTGCAGCTCTTCAAAGGCATCAGACAACAGCTGCATAGACGAGTGACAAGTCAAACTGTCAAATGAGATGTAGATTTGGGTGTCATCAGCATAGAAATGATATTCCAGTGAATGATTGTCTAGCAGGGTACCTAGAGGTGTGGTGTATAATGTAAACAAAAGAGGACCAAGTACAGAATCCAAGTACAGGTCAACGAGGCACTAGCTGAATAATGTCCATGTAAATATACAGATTGAGTGCGAGAGGCTGAGGTAAGTAGCGAACCAGTGTAGGGCAGGACCAGAAACTCTAAACCAATGTTGAAGACGATGCAAAAGGAGAGAGTGGTCGACAGTATCAAAGGCAGCAGACAAATCAAGGAGAACAAGTGCAGTCGCCTTACCCTTATCCATGGAGCACATGATGTCGTTATGAACAGCAAGCAGGGCAAATTCTGTTGAATGAAATTTACGGTATGCAGACTGCAATGGAGAAATTAGTGGATTGGAAGAAAGGTGAGCTTGCATACGATTCAAAACTACCTGTTCAAGAATTTTAGATATAAAATTCAAAGTTGAGATGGGTCTGTAATTAGACAGGTCACTTGGATCGAGAGAAGGTTTCTTTAGCAGAGGATGAACTATGGCATGAGCAAAACCAGAAGGAAAGAATCCCTCAAGCAATGAGAAATTGATAATTGATGTAATGGTTGGACCAAGGACATAAAAACATTTTTTTAGGTAAGAAGTGGGAATGGTGTCTAGGAGAGAGGTTTTGTCAGGTGAAGAAAATGAGTCTGCGGACCTCTGCAAGAGTTGTTGGCAGAAAGTAATCCAAGACTGGAGGAGAAGAACTAGGAAGAAGAAATTTATCACATAACAACCATTAAATTTCAGCCTTATACCAGAAATCTTATCAGCAAAAAAGGTCAAAAATTTACTGGCTAGCTCTTGGGTAGCACAGAACACGCCAAAAGATGAATTTAATTTCTCTCTGTGTAGTAATTTATTCAAAGCCATCTACAGAGTTTTTGGAGATGTAGAACTTTCGGCAATTAAATTAGTTAAATATTCTGATTTTGCTGAAGAAACAAGTTTGCGCACAAGTTTACACTGTTGCTTAAACCTACTGAGATCTGAGGGAAGTCGAGAGTGGTGCCACCAACGCTCTAACTGACTTCTGTGACGCCTAGCATCAGAAATGGCAGAGTTGAACCAAGGCTGGGGTGTGTGCTCTACTACTCTTTTAGTTCTAAAAGGAATTTGTCTGTCAAGAAGCTCAGATAAAGTAGACTGGAACTGCATAGCCAGTTCATTAGCAGTTTGTGCAGGAGATAACCACAATGGAGATGTTAAGATATCATGCTTCAACTTATTTAAATCAATTTTATGCCAAGGACGAAATTTAATAGTTTTATAATTTGAGGGCGGTTTAAAATGGAAGTCAAATTTTGAGGAAATTGCAATATGATCTGATAAATACGACTCAAGTGGCGAGACAGAATGAAGTGATTTTGAGTCAGAACGAGTTATCAAAACATCTAAGGTGTGGCCTTTATTATGTGTAAGAAAGGTAACAAGTTGTTTCATGTCAAACCCTTCTAACATATCAAGAAATGAGAGAAATAATGACCAGCTGTATCAATATGAATATTAAAGTCACCCAAAATAACTATTTCAGAGGGAGAGGAAATTAAATATTCAAGTAGTGGCTGGAATTCATTAAGAAAATCAGTCAAAGAGAGGGATGGGGGACGATAAATATTTACAAGTAAAACCTGTTTGTTGCCAGAAATGAGCGTAGCAGCTAGGGCCTCAAATGACTTGGGTGTAGGAATAGGCAAAATGAATTTACGTAGTGGCAGATATGACTTGAAAAGAAAGGCGAGCCCTCCGCCTTTGTCGCTGCACCGAGGCTCATTCAGCATAGTGAAGGTTGGGGGAGTAAGATCAGAGATGAATCCAGGTGTGTCACTAGCCTGGAGCCACGTCTCAGTAAGAGCAAGTATGTGTAAAGAATTCTCACAAAGAAAATTATGAAGAACGACAGCTTCACTACGAAGGGAACAAATGTTTAATAGACCAATATCCAAATTTTTAAGTCTAGCAGGTCCTGGATTGATTTCAACATCACCAGCCAAAAGAAGCAACAGAAAGACAACCTATGACGTGTCGTTGAAGATGTTTTACATGAATTTACTTTTAACCCACGACGGAAAATAATGTTAGGGGAATTATATAGTAGCAGAACGTATGGCCGAATTGAATAAACAGTACTGGGAATCAGATAGTATGAATGAGCTTGAGCCAAATTCTTAAATAGACCAAACCGTAAGGACGCATGTGTAAAAGTGATAGACTTGTCTTCACTAGATTTTGCAAGCAGGACCAGGATAAACACAACACAGTACCAAAGCAAACAGCGTAATGAGGCACCCATAATACGAGATAGAATTGAAGTCACAAGAAAACCAGAACAGCTTGAACCATGCAACAAGTGAGAAGACGTGACCTAATTAGAGAAGAAAAGCGAAGAATCTTCAGTTCATGGGCAACTCATGAACACAGAAAACTAAAGTGTGCCAGCCGGGTTAGTGTGGAGCTATACCAAGACAATTTTAGAGAAGTGGAGGGAGCTTGTTGCATGGAACGAAGCCAACATCAGCCGATAACAGCGTAAACAACATAGAGCAATAATACAGGGTAATTGTAATTGTAAACGAACATTTATAAAGCGCCACTTAGGAAACAGTGGCGCTCCCGACTTGAACAAACAAAAAGGATTTCAGGCGTTTGCGAGACTGGGAAGGAGAGAGAGGGTGTTCAATAAAAGACAATTTTATCGAACTATAAATAAGAGAAATTGAAGAGCGATACTTATCTCAAAATCCAGACAATTTTAGTAAACTTAATGACTATATACAATTAATAATTAAAACCAGAAACCACGGAAATTAAATTAAATCACAATATAATTTCAAAAATTGCAGCCGACGCATAGACTGTCTCCCTGCCCCCATATGTATCAGTCCCAAGACTGGAAACGGAAAGGACGACAATAATCATCTTCGCTATGACACAGCGTCGTTAAACAGAAGCTCAATAAAATCCTCGAGAACATGCTTCTGCGAGTGCATGATAAGCCAGAAGCACCAAGGAGGCGACAAGCACTGATCTCTATTTATTAATAGAGATCAGTAGCGACACATCTCTGACAGTATCTATCCTCAATATCTCGTCCAGTGATTTATGTAGCGCTTGGCTAGGAATGCGTAAATATGCATGTTTAGAAATCGCGCGATATAATAGAGTAGCTCATAGGCGTTAATATTCTTGAACAAACTTCAGCGCGTTGTAGATCTCGAGTGGCCAAACACTTGTTAATTAGCGGATTAGTAAAAGCGGCATTTTTTGATTAATGGAGTTGTGGACGGCCTAGTTCCGTCTGTTTGTGTAGGCATTTCCGCCGCCTTCATTTGTAGGAATGTAGCGTACTGGCTATCTTTGCTCAACGTCACCATAAACATGGAAAACATTATCGATTCGAAACTTTTGCGGATAAATCTAGCCTTTTTCTTGATTGCCTGTTTTGCTTTCACGAATGAAATAGGTAAAAATCTGGCGGTATAATTGCCGTACATGTAAACTGTGTACTTTAAATCGGATTTTGGGAGCAATTACGCCATCAGTTTATATGGGTTTGTCTAATAGCGCGAAAGAACTGGATGGAACTGAAACGCACAGATCCATTATAAATGTAGAAATATTTGGAGCTTATTTTTATTTTGCTGACTTGTTTCGTACTATGCATGTTGTCATGATGACGAGCTTCAGAATTTTAGAAACTGGATGTTGTAACGACACATTCACCATTTCGGCCCGTCAAAACAATTATGTTTTCTGTTTGCAGACTAGGTTCCTGTGCAGATATAGACTGAATGCATTTTGTTTTGAGCCTTCAAAATATTTTCCATTTCTTAGTTTTGATTTGAGATAAAGTAAAAATGGAAATGTGTTGGAGCAACAACATTTCCTGTTAACATTTGCTATTACCATAAAGTTGATTTAGGCCTACATAGTGCGTCTGGGCAGGTCATATATGTGCTGTATAAATGTCCTGACATACATCATGCATGCATGCATGTATGCATAATACATATGTACATACATATATGCATATATTTGCAGACTAGGTTCCTGTGCAAATATAGACTGAATGCATTTTGTTTTGAGCCTTCAAAATATTTTCCATTTCTTAGTTTTGATTTGAGATAAAGTAAAAATGGAAATGTGTTGGAGCAACAACATTTCCTGTTAACATTTGCTATTACCATAAAGTTGATTTAGGCCTACATAGTGCGTCTGGGCAGGTCATATATGTGCTGTATAAATGTCCTGACATACATCATGCATGCATGCATGTATGCATAATACATATGTACATACATATATGCACTTACTTACATACATCTCAATGTTTAACACAATTGAAGAACATCTCAAAGATTGTTTTTATGCTGAGAATTGAAATAGTTTCTGGACAGGTTGTTTGTACGTTGCATGGTTAAATCAGTTTTTGATTTTCATTTGCAGTTTGTTTGGATGTGGAAGTTACTGCTAACTCCAAGAACGTTGCACTGTTTAGACATACATTTCAGTCATCAGATTCTGATAATTCGACTACGTCCGACCTTGCAGTAGATGACAACACAACGACTTGCAGTGTTACAGGAAAGCAGAGATTTGCCAACTGGACTGTAGTTCTTGATGACATTGTTCCTGTCAGTCAGATAAGGATGAACCTAGGTCAGTGACGTTAATTTCTCGTCAGTGTAAATTTGTAATTGTAATTGCGATGCACTGGCCCCGTGTCCAGGACCTTGCCAATTGTCCATTGCCTGCTCAAGGGCCTTAGAAAAGGAAATGAACTCCTCCTGGGGATTTACTTTACTTATTAATTGCAGATTTTTTAGCACTACTTTAAGAAAAACTCCTCAGAGATGCTCACTGGCTTCAGTTGCTGTGTCATGTGAAATAGGTGGTTGGTTTTCATACCATGTAACCAGGAGGAAAGTTGTCTGGTTGTTGGATGGATTACTGTTGTTGTGTTTGTGCTTAAGCCTGATGATCCTTAAACTGCTCAGGACCTAGCATCTGAGAACTAACATTGGGAGTTGAACCAGGGCAAGCTGTCTTATAACTCGGTAATCCACGACCACCTAACCTCAACCACCTAGCCTTGCTGAATAACAGAATGTGTACTGCCATTGTAAGTATACCCATAAAAGTATATAAGCATATTACAACTGTCTTTTGGCAAAACTTCAGTTGTTGCAATGTTGTCATCGTCATTGATGCTTTATTTGTTATTTTGAACTTTGTCGGCACAATGGATGATCTGTCTCCATAAACCTCTCTCCTGCATCGCACGGGCTGCCTGTTCCAAGATCATTCCCGCCCATTCTTTCACGTCGTCAGTCCATGTCCTGCTTTGTTTTCCTCTCTTCCTTGATCCCTGTGTTTACCCCTTGATTATATCTTTTTCCAGACAGTTTTTTGTTGCAATGTAGTCTTGTATAACGTACATCTGTTTCTATGTCTTCTTCGATTACCTTCTTTGCTTTTGACCAACTTATCTGGAAATTTTGCATGCACACCGACTTTGCTTAGCAGCAACCATCGACTGATGCCTTGAATGTTGTTACAGTGGCACTATTAAAGTTCTAGGATTTTTTTTAGTATTAGTTGTTGCTATACAGCTGTATAATGTATATTATGATGTACTCGATTAGCATCCTAACAAAGGCTCAGACCTGGACAAAGTGAGCACTCAGTTGCATAGTTGCCATGCGATATGGTAGCCAGTTAGAGTGCTAGTCTTGCAATGAGGATAATGTATGAGTGCATGTGTGTATGTGTCCAGACACTTGATACAGTGCATTTAAAGATCCTTATAATAAAGGTGTTGGTTGCACTGATGGCTACATAGCTGATCTAGACCAGTGCATTTTAAGTCAGTTTGTGAATGTTTGCTGGGTACAATCAACTATCAATACGTATGTGCAACTGAAGACTGGTCCAAGAGAGTCCAGGACGTGAGAAGGCATGATAGGCTCGAGTTGATCTACGGAAGCATGGCACCTTCATGTCTCCATGAGCACCAGAGTGCGATGATCGCTGACCAAGTTGACTTGAGACTGAAACGCAGCTAGGTCCCGGATACTTGTGAGTGTGGTGCCAGCCAACGAGGCCTGCCACATGAGTGAGTCACATGAGCAAGTCCTTCACACACACTCAGTGCCATCAGTTGATGCTTTGACATGAGGTAGTGGTGTTTAATAAATACAGAAATAATCACAATGCACCGGAAACTTAACATAATGCTATCTTTGGGAGCCATGTCAAGAAACACTTTATAACAAGATCATGTTACTATGGGGTCATTTTCTAAAGCTAAACTAAATTTGGGGTCTTTTCCCCGACTTTGTTTTATCAGAATTCATTTTATAATGGAGCATTTTAAAGGTGTAATGCTTAGCCATCCCTCATTGGTTAAGTAGCAGATGTGAAAATTTTTTGTGGATTAGGTTGTCTAGTAACCAAAGCTGCACAAAGAACACTTAATTTATTAGTCACCCTTGTTGGTCAATAAGTAGATTTGAAACATTTGTTGAAATTGGATTATCTAGTAACTTGTGTCGCATTAATTTGACAAACTGTTGAAAGCGATTCCATTCTAGGATGGGTTGCTGAGGAGGGTTCCTTCAAGGTTGTGTTATATGAATTTCCCATTACATTACATGTACTTGTAATTATACAAACACACTACCACATGCTTATGCATTAACGCATTACAGAGTGTTGTGTCTCTTAAGAGTTGTTTCAGCTGTGATGCAATTATTCAGTTGTCTCTTAGCTGTCAAAGATAACTCCTTCGTAATCTTGCTCATTTGTCAACTGTACATTGTTGCTGGTTGTCTGGGGCAGAAATTATCACCAGCAGTAGTTTAAAATGACATTATATTTCCTAGCAATTTACAAGCAAAAATAAGTCACTTGTAAACAGAAACGACCACTGCAGCCAAATGATCAGGAGAGTCTTAACAGGAAATGAGTTTGACACACGTCAACTTCAAAGGCAACAACAAGTCGTCTACTTCTGGAAGACAGCATCAACGAAATGTCATGAGTCCAGCAAACAACACAAAAATGACCCACAGGGTCAAAACACTTGATGAACAACAGGGTCGAAACCAAAAGCCAAACTAACTCAACATCCAGAACATGCCTATTTGTAGGTTGGCGTTTTTTCCACCATAGAACTCACACTCCATCTCCACAACATGTTGCACATGGCACCATCAGACGACAGGTACCAATCCCTCCTACATGTGCCATTGCAACATGTAGTAGCCTGACCACGTATGGCATGAGCTCCTTGGCCTTTCTTTACCTGTTTTCCACAAGTATTTGAAAACCATTCTGTTTTGGTTTTCTAAAAAATTGTCACAGCGCCACTGAGGAGTTTCTGTTGAAAAGATGCTGTAGGATTTTCTGATTATTACAATTCAATTGCTATTTTAAATGTTTCTGCAGGTGGAGAGTTTTTTGGCCAGAACATCGAGTTATATGTGAGCAGCGTCGTGAGCCAAGATCTTGGTTCGCTATGTACCTTTGGTACTGGTTCTTCGACGACTGAGGTCGTGGATGTCAGTTGCTTCACTGGACCAGTTATGGCAAGAACTCTTACCATAAGGAATAAGTTCGTTGGCTTCATACAACTGTGCGATGTCCAGGTATTGGGTAAGTGACATTCTGAAACTCTTAAATGCTTTACTTGTTTGTGTTTGACAGATTCTCCTTACTGGCGATCGTTAGTTGTTTGATGCCCATTGAGTGGCTGGTAGGCTGGTACAGTGAAGTTAAGCAGTATTCAGCCTGGTTAGTACTTGGATTGGTGCCCATCTGCTGAATTCCATGCCACCTGGTGCTCACTCAGCCATCCATCCTTTTGGGGTTGCTAAATACATACCAATGCTAGATGGGATTTTAAAAGAGGTGTTCTATTCCTATTGTGGTCATGTTTGTGCCTCAGCCAGGTGATACTGTGGCCTGAGAGCTATGCTTCTGAGGAGTTTCTAAAGGGCATTTTACCTTTACATTTACACTTACTATGTATATAAGTATGTGTATTCATCTGAACATTTATAAAAAACCTTGCAAAAGCACATTAGTTCATCTGTGGACGCACAAGTCAGTCAAACCTCGACTGTTGCAAAGATACTGGTAGTTAGACTGTTTAAGTAACAAGGATATTGCAGATGTTCTGTATACATGTGTGCATGTATGTAATAGTTGTATACATGTGTGCATGTGTGTTTGTGTGTGTATGTATGTAACTATGTATGTATCGAAGCTTTTACATTGCTTCCTTCAAGAAACTCACAAAAGTGCATACATGCATGTGTGTGCATGTTATTCATATAGAAACATCCTTGTTTTGCTTTTTCTTTGTAATCATGCAGAGGAATGTTTTTATTAGGACTTCAGCATCATTTTGTCTTTATGTTCATGGTTCCTCTATTTTTGATAGTTGTTGTGATGATGGCATCTTCTTATTTCGTCATCTGTCAGCATGTTATAGGCCTTACCCTCTTCATGTTTGTGAGAAATATTTCCTGTACTTTAGTCAATAAATTGCCCTCGTCATTGTTGTTCTTAGTTTGTAACGATGGCTTCTTCGATGTTGAGTGCACAAAACAGTGTCGCTGTGATGGTGACAGCCTTTGCGACAAAATTAACGGACAGTGCCCTAAATTGTGTGCACCAGGCTACAATGGAACAGACTGCCAGTCAGGTAGAGAATGCAAGAATGTAACTTTTAATCTGATCTCTTATGTTGAGCCTGCTTTGTAGGTGGTCCAGAGCTTTGAAATTCATTGCTCATTTCAGTTCTTTTTGTTGATTCTTTGATGTCATTCATGTCTGAACTAAAGAGGCATCTTTTTTATACTAGGTTACCCACTGTGGCCTGGCTTCTGGTTTCTCTGGTTTCCTATTGGAATTCGACCTGTCTTCTTCACTGGATTATGATTTTGGATTGCAATTTGACTTAAAGCGACCATTGACTGAGTCTTTATTTTTGATTAGATTAGATTAGATTAGATTATCAGTTTTATAGCACTGTTATCATGATGCATAAGGCATTGACTGATGGTCTCAACCACTGTCAAAAATTGCACTGGTTGGTTTAATCAAACTGGAAAATATTCTTTAAAAATAGTAGATTTTATGTGTTTTATAGCTTGAATTTATACTTTAAAACCTGTTTTAATGATTTAATGTGTTTTTAATGTTTTTATGTTATGCACATTTCTATTTATATTTTTTTAAATGAAATCAGTAGGTCTAAATTAAGGATGCTGTAAATCCATATAAGGAAAACTAGACCTAGGAACATGTGATATGTAAAATATAGGACTAGGAACATGTTATATATAAAAATAGACATAGTAATTGTAATTGAAAACTTTTATAGCGCCGGTATTTTATGCACAAGGCATCCGATGGTGCACCAAAATCAAGCTGTTGTCAGTTCATTATCCAGAAAGTCAGTCTGATGAATTGGGTAGGAAGGATCATGTAATGTGCAAATGTTAAGATTTTTCTGTATATTTCAGTAGCACACGTGCCGTTATTTTGTGGATATGACAGCTTGACTCCCGTCATCTGCGCTTTACTGGGCTTTTACTGTAATAACAAGAGAATTTCTACAGTGCCACTGTTATAATGGTTAAGGTGCAAGTCTATGGTCGCTACTAAGCAGAATCAGTGTGCAAGCCAAATTCTGGAGTCATTCTGGTCGAAAGCCAAGAGAGAAATCCAAAAGACACGGAAACAGCTTATTATTGTTACTGTTATTATTATTATTAATATTATTATTATTTTGCATTTATTTTGTGTCCAAAATCAGTAAATCTGAATCTGAGGCCCAAAGCAGTTGTGAGTAAAGGACTTGCTGAAGGTCCCTATGCAGTAACCTTCTAAAGGGGCTCGAACACGTAAACTCCACATAACTAGTCAGTGGAAATGAGTTCAGAAAGAGATGAGAATCTGAAGGAAAGTTTGCCAGAGTCTAGGGTGGGTGACATAAAGGCACACCCATTGACGGCTGTCCTTGTCCATTGTATAGTCAGACTAAGACAGTCAGAGGACCTGTTCAATTAGGGAAAAGCCTGGGGAGTGAAGATAGTGAAGTTTGGCTGAAATGTAGAACAAGCGGGTGTGCTTGCATTGCATAGCGAAGATATATGCAGCCAGTTCAGATGTTATGCAGAAACCCATTTACCTGATGTAAGATGGAGTGCAGACAGCCTGCGTGTCAATTTTAGCTAAAAAGCTCTAGTCAAACACCTTGTGCAAACATCCTGAAGAATTAAGTCGGTGAACTTCTCTGGTCCAGCATTGAAATAAGAGATAAGCTATCTGCATCAAAGGTACATGTGTAGGCGACTGAAAGCTAGCATTACTTGCTGACATTTTTCTCAATGAGCTTTGAACGATTGTCTAGTCATTTGCATGCTTCCAAGCAAGAGTTCAGGGGTTAAATCCCTGCCAGGGCAGAACGGGATTTTTAGAAATTATGCTCCACCTGCATCTGCTAGTGTATAAATGACATCAGTATACTGACTGTACGCTGTTGGTGGGAGGATTAGGAGGAGAGAGAGAGGGACAGGACTGGCCACCCTGCCCTCGTGTGTCGAGGCTAAGAAAAATGAAGTGGCTAAGACTTTGTACCCATGACTGCCTCTTGGGATTATCTTAAGGGGCTGCTAAAACATGAGCTCAGTTTGGTTAATCTGGCAAAGCAATTGCCCTCATTTGGTTAAACCAGGTAAAAGTGACTGTGGTGTTTGGCACGTCAGTATTTTGTTTGTTTATGCTTTCAGTTTTTATGTGTCAGGGTAAGGTTGCTCTGGATTTTGGCTGGCAAAGACTAGACCTGTGAATGTTAGTGTAATGTAGTGCAGTGTAAGAAATGTAACTAGACATTTATATTGCACCTCCTTTTGCCACTTAAAGGCATTCAAAGTTGTGGGTAGGCAGACAGACAGACGGATGGAATAGACAGATGAAATGACAGACAGAATGTAATGCAGATGGATGAAATGCATAATGCATGCATGGTTTATACGGATGGAATAGGGAGAGGTAATGCCTCCATGTGCTGTTGCTTCTTCCGTTTTCTTTCCAGTCAGTTTCTTTTGTACTTTAGATGTAATAGTTTTCTTAAGCTTTTCTGTGTTTTCATGACAGTTTGTGCTGATGGCTTCTTTGGGCCAAGTTGTCAGCAAACGTGTCACTGCAGCGAGGGGGAATCCTGTGACAAGCAGACTGGCGAGTGTCCTGCTGGTTGTGCCGATGGTTGGGTTGGGCCAGGGTGCCGAACAGGTGGGTACTTCTTCTTTTGCAAAGTTCTTTGTTCAACCTGTAATGTAACTGCAAGTCTTTACAGGGAAATAATCTATGAGTAAAATGTTGCGCACAAAATCAAAGTGCTGGATTAATCATTTTGATTAATGAAATTAATTTGATGGATTAGCTAACTTAAATTGATGAATTAACAAAATTAAGTTTCTGGATTAACAAAATTGCTGGATTAATTTTAACTAAATCACTGGTTGAATTAAATGCAAGTGTTGGATTAATTAATCATTTGATAGTACAGTGAATTGTATTACATCACAATTTCGATCGATTGCAGCCGAAAAGATGATGACTAATTGCCATAAAAAGTCAGTGTCAGTGCTTGAAGCACAAAGCATCAGTCTATGGTGCACCAAAACCGAACTGCACTCAGATTAATACTAAGTCAGTTTTGGGCAGAGAAAGCAAAAAAACTAGCACAGAAAGGCACAATATCAGTTAATTTTATCAGACTTAGTTTGCGGAAGTTTTGAGTTTAAGGTCTGTTTGTTTTAGAAATTCCAAAGCTGATAACATCGCCAACAATGTACAGAGCGGAAGTGACACAGATAACGATCATCTGGCAATCTTGGATCCGTTTTGTTCATCCTTCAATCACCCTACTCTACAAGATTGAGTTTAAGCTCAGCTCGGATATCCACGGAGACCAGTCGTGGATTGAGGGTCCAATGCAAGCCGACACGGATCACTTCAACGAAAACAAGACTATAACTGGACTCCAGCGAAATTCATTCTACATATTTCGTGTGATTCCTGTTCTACGGATCAGCTCCTCCGAAATGATCGAAGGAGGAGCGAGTCCAGAGAGCATTCCGTTCCGAACAAAATGCACTGGTCAGAGCATTATTAATTATTATTATTATTAATTAGAAACTTCTGTAACACTGGTATCTAATGCACAAGGCATCCACCAATGGTGCTTCAATATCTAGCCACAGTCAAGCCAATATCCAGAAGGTCAGTCCACTAAGACAGAGGCAGCCTGTGGTGGATAAGCAGTTGGTGGATAAGCAGTTTGAAAAAGTTTTAGGTTGAGAATGAAATGACATAAGCGACTGAGCAGAATGAACAAATACAGGGAAAGCGTTTCAAAATCTAGGCCCAACACACAGTGTCATTCATTCTGTTCATTCATCAGGAAGTGTTCTAGTATTATGACCAGAGAAAGACAATCAGATGAACTGGTTGAATGATGATACGTCTTGGGAACGAGGATTGATTTTAAGTCTTGTGGTTGGCCAGAGTTGTAGGAATTGGTGTCAAGGAGACAGCTTATGTTAGGTGAGGAAAAGATAAGTTTGCAAGCCTCTGCAAGAGTTGTTGGCTGAAACTAATCGAAGACGGGAGGTGAAGAATTAGGATGAAGAATTTATTAGATGCAGATGAACTAAAAAGTTTCAGTCTTGTACCAGAGATTATGTCTGCAAAAAAGATCAAGAATTTACTGGCAAGCTCACGGATAGCTGAGTTTAGATCAGAGAACAAATTTAACTTCTCCCATTGCAATGACTTTTTAAAGGCCAACCAATAGTTATCCCATAGCACAGTGTACATTGAACCTTCTCTATATCATGCAATGTTACCCTTAGGAGCTGAACTCTGATTTGTTCTGCTAAGTCACTTGTGTCATTTCATTCACTACTTGTCTTACTTCTCAACTTAAGACTTACCTTTTTCAAATTGATTATCGGTGGATTGAGGGTCCAGTGCAAGCCGACACGGCTGCCTCTGTGTCATAGTGGACTTATCTTCAGGATATTGACCTGTATATAGCTCTTGGTTTTGGTGTGCCATTGTGTTTCTTGTGCATTAGACGCTGGCATGACAAGAATTTTTTAAAGAATTTCGTTTGCATTAATTTGTCAACATGCTTCGAACAGTGCTTTTTTCAGTGATCTTCTTTTTACACTGCTTCTTTATTTGCCCGTGAACATGTTTTTAAGAGTGACTATTACTTTTCTGTGAACATTTGAATTTTGTTTTCAGTGCCTGAAACTCCGAATATCACAAATGCATATTCATGGCTAGACACTTCTCGACACACACCAGTGGCAGTTTTATCTGTTGAATGGATGGTCAGTTGTATTCAATGCTACGTTAGTTGTACATTTATATAGCTGCTTTTGGAAAAGCTGAAAGACAGTAAGTAAAGAAAGGAGAAGTATTTCATGTTGTAGGTTACTTGGCAACCAATTCCAGAATATGCAGACTTTGGAAAAACTTGTCTTACTTCTCTTAAAAAAGCTTATGTTCTGCATTAATATGTTAGTCATACTATTTGTGTAATTATACATGCATGTGCATACATCAGTATTTTATATATTTCAGTATATAAATTAATATATATATATATATATATATATATATATATATATATATATATATATATATATATATATATATATATATATATATATATATATATATATATATATATATATATGTAGTTTTTTGGTGCTGTGTTATGGTTTAAAATGGAATTGTAAAACTGTTCAGCCTCATATTTCCATGAACTGCTTGGTCTTAGGTAAGATGTGAGGAACCTGAAATACCAACTTGTAGGTCAGACAGGTATTAAGGTTTTAAAATACCTTCTAAAAATTAAAATTTTAAAAATAACTTGAAATGCATTTAAAAGGCACTGTATTATTAAGTGTCTTAATACATACATTCATGCATACATAAATATATATACAGGCATGCATATATGCATTCATAAATGCATACATTCATGCACATGTACATATTTAAGTGAGTAAGTAATGCATTTGTTAACATGCCATATGTCCATCAACTGAGTGAGGAATTGTAGGTGTAAGAATGGCACCCAACATGGGTCATGAAGCCCTGACCCTGAGATCAAAAGTCTGTATATATCTACATACCATATATACCTACATACCATACATATATAAACACATACACTTGAACAAATTATTGAGGCATGGAGCAGTTACGATACTGGTATAAACAAATGTTTATGTATGCAGCTGTTATGACGGTGTCCTTTCTTTGAATATTTTAGCCTTTGACTCAGAAACAGTCCAACTGTGAGAACATCCTGTACTATGAGATTTTCTACCAAAAGCGTGGATCTGACTGGAAGAACATGGGTGCAAAGAAGACAGAACACGCAAAGAACATTTCATCGGATGTGAGCTTCGAGTCTGAATATCTGGTTCGGGTCGTTGCTCACAACAACCATCCTTACCAGAGCAGCAGTGACACGAGGATTGTGGTGACGCCACGAGCACGTTAGTATTGTGTAGTTGTCAGAAGATAAGGCAAGATTAAATCTATTATTAGCTTTTTATTGGATTATAATTTCTTATTCGAAACAAAACTATAACGGTGTCTAGTCGTTCTGTTGCTGTGAATGTGTTTACGCTAAATGATCCCTCAAATGATTGGGGACTGACCTTTCGAGGAGTTTCTCAAGAGGAGCTTCTGAATAATTATGTTATCTTTACCTTTTAACGTTCTAGATTATGGCCTGACTATTTAAAAGTTGCTGTAGCTGGAGTTGTGTGCTGCATGTTGTTGTTACTAGGCAAAAGTGCAATCACCAGGTCTCACACGACCTATGTTACCTGGGTTCCTCAGGGGTCACCCATCCAAATGCTATCAAGGCAAAGAGTTGCTTAACTACAGTAGTTGCTGGCACCAGTTTCAGATAAGAGTTTCCATAGACTATAATTTCTTCTGAGGTGATCTTAGTCTTTGTGATGACCATCTGTATAGTGATAGTGTTAGACATGTGCATTGGCTGTCTGTATGTTAAAGCGATTAAGGTGTGAGAAAAAAGACAGGACAGTATGTTGCTATTTGCTCTCAAGGCTGGGGAGCAGCAAGGGATTTTCCCCAGAAAGGACATTTTGCAAAGCTTGCATGCAGAAGCTCTGTGCTGGAGAGGCTGCTTTTGAACTATTTCAGTCGGATTCCTGTTAAACTCCTGAATGAGTTTTAGCACCCTATAGTTTCTAGTTTTCAAGTTTGCATTCCTTGTACGCTGTGCTTTCTGTGTTTTTTAAATGATTGCTGTTTGTTTTAGCGGAGGTAGTTGCCGAGAAGTCTTCCAACATGGATGTAGCTATCATTGCAGGCGTAATAGTGTGCTGTGGGCTACTCTTGGCTCTTGTGCTCGCTTTCATAATGTACAGGTAAGTTCAGCTAGTTAGTATTTTTACTGAAAGTCCAAACTTCTGTCAAAGGGAGATGTGTAGTGCTGTGGATTTTAGACATATTTATAACTTTGCCGACATTTTCTACCTATGTTTTCAGCATATTATCACATGGAGGAATTTTGTTAGTCAGGGCCGTCGACTAACCATTGATGCAGCACAGGCTGATAGCACTGAGACTTTTAAAAGTAGCCTTCAACCTGGTTAGGGCCAGTCATTGTACACAACTGTGCATTGTGAACATTCTTCATTTCTAGCAGAACAGACGAATCACCAAATACTCTGAGTACCACGTCAGCTGTCAATGGGCTTCAGTGTTTCATTCTTCTTGTCTGCATCAGCCTGCAAACAGAGACCTTCCCCTGTACTGAAAGCATTATTAATCTGCGGACAAACTTGTTATAATATCCAACTCCAGTGTACAGTACGTGTTGTTGTGTACCGATGTTGCAAGAGATTTTTCAGAAGTGCGATGTAAACACCGCAGATACATGCATAGATATGTGCATACGCATAAATATAAAATTCATCGAACTGTCTGTCTGTTGCAGATGCTGTAGTAGGGAGATTTCTTTCTCTTTTCAGGCAGAAGATGAGGAAATACAAGAAGGGAAGGCCTTTGGTTGTCAGTGCTCCTTCGTTACAAGGAATTCTTTCATGTAAGTTGTGCAGATAAATTGCCTAGCTAGGTAAATATTACGATGCCAAGTTCTAGCTGTCTGTGTATTTGTATTTTAATGTAGGACGTTTTATGAACTTTTTATACTTTTGACATATCCCCTCTGCCCAGTATGGATTGATGCCTATGGTTGTATGTATGCATGTAAACATGTTTATACCAGTATGTTTGCATGCATGTATGTATGCATGTATGTATGCATGTATGTATATATCAATATACTTAATATAGCACCTTTTAAGTGCCTCACAAAGGCACTACAACGTGTGTGTGTGTATATATATGTATGTATGTATTTATGTATCGAGGCATTTAAGTAGCCTTTCAAAAGAACCTAATCCTTGATCAGGTCTTACTGACTCAGTCAAAAACTGATGCTTTTTTTGCAGATTCCGATCACGATCATTGTTACGAAGAACTGGTCTACCCGCACCATGTTATTTTTCCGGGGGATGCAAATCACAAGCCAGAGCCCAAGAAGAAACGGTTACGCAAGCGTCCACCAATAAAAGTCGAGGGCTTGGAAGACTATATCATGTCGAGGCAAGAGAACGAATGCGAGGAGCTTCGGAAAGAATACAGGGTGAGCAAAAAGACAGGTTGCTTTTCCATGAGAGTTTTTGTTCCGCGACTGGTGTTTGGTTTAATATTTATGTAGCTCCTTTTAGAGCTAAGTGCCATCAGTTGGCATCTATTGACCAAAAGAGTCCACCAAGTCCACTTGTAATTGGGATCCAGTTGTAACACATCACCACATCTAATAATGACACTTTAGGAGAGGTGCTTATTTCTTTTCTTAGACCCTGGAGCTGTTATTTTACTAATTCCTAGATCCTGGAAGTAGGGCCAGTGCTTCACAGAACTTGCCAGTTACTTCCCAGCTTACACCGCTACCAAATTATGCTGCTCGATGAGTCACATTTGTGCAAACAATGTGCCAGGGTCATAACACAGAGTCTTTTAGTGGCTCAGACCTGCAACCAGTGCTCTAACTGAATAGTCCACCGTGTTGCACTTGACATTCTGTTTGATGTGGTTTTACTCGTAAATGACCTTCGATTGATGCCTCTTGTTTCATGACGTTGGTGCTGTGGAAGTTTACCAATTGGATTAGATCAATTAGAATAGATTAAATTAGATTAAATGTGTTCAGTTGTTGTTTGACAGGACATTCCTGATGGCAATAACGAGGCGTCAACAAGCATCGGTGAAAAGATTGACAATAGACAAAAGAACCGTTTCATCAACATCATACCATGTAATCCTTTGATGCTTTAAAACTCCTTTGTCTTTGAATCAGTTGTAAACTACACCACACCCTTCTATAATGCATGAGTTTATATAATAATCTAAGCTTTTACTTGAACGAAACAATATATAATATGGAAATTAATTTATTTCAAGCAGATAAACTAGTCTTGTTTTGTTGAAAGAAGTCCATGAGTTGCATTTTTCCTACTGTGTTGCTTCTGCATGACAAAATGCAAAAGACAACTGCATCAGTGTCAGCGCTTTGTAGCAACTAACACATTATACTACACAACCATTGACATACCGTCACACATACCTTGGGGAGTTCTCTACCACCAAAACTTATGGAAATGTGACAGTGATGCTTTATAGTAGCTAACTTGGTAAACTACGCAACCATTTGACCAACTATCAGTGCTGCGAACACTGAGAAATAAAGATTAGCTCAGTGAGGTATATGTGCTATACTAGTGTTTTTTCCAAAGTTCATGTGTGCGTAAGTAAATTTGGGATCAGTGTTGTACCAAAATTTGTGTTATATAAATGCATGTTGTAGTGAGGGTGTGGTGTAATTACATAAATTTATTTCTTTAATAATAATATTCGATGCAAAATTTGAATTGCATTATCTTTACCAGCTGTGAACAGTAATTAATGTAAGCATGGTTGTACTCAGGAATCGGCTAAATTCAGTTGTCTACTAAATTCAGCTGGCTTGAAGCCAAGGGCCATCTATTTGAGACTTGCATTTTTATGCCAATCGTATTTTGTGTCTAGTGACCTACGGAGCTGAGGCAAGTTTTAAAATAAATATTGACAGTTTTTTGCCTCTCATGTTTTGTGCATAAGTAATCCTTGGCTTTTAGGTAAGTTTGAAAATAAGTCATAAGTATGTTAATTTGACATCATTTGCTGTGCTTATCTTGTTGTGTTACTCGGCATCCTATTACTTTAAAGTAAGTGTAAAAAAGGTAATAATAATATTGAAATACTAAGAATAATAATGACTGTTTAGTAGGGATTGTAGTAACAGAGTATTGGTTAACTGATTACAGATGATCATAGTCGTGTTGTACTTAGCGAGAAAGATGGCGATCCCAACTCTGACTACATCAATGCCAGCTATCTTGATGTAAGATCCAAACATTTATTCATGAGCAACTTTCATCGGCTGTAAGACTGCTCTTATGCCTGTCTTACAGTTGCTTCTTTTTACCTGAGCAGTCAGGCACCCATTCTTGGCATAATATTTTCTGTCAGCTTTGAACAACACAGAATAGTTTCTAAGCCGAGACCCAAAATTGTTTACTTATTTACTCCATTCATTAGCCTTAGATGTGTGCATGGTTTGGCTACATGAATGTGATGGTGAATGTGAGTTCTGTCTGGAAAATACAGTAAAAAACAAAAATGGTTGTGTAGAAAAGGTCGTATACCAGAGTTAAGTTCTGAAAATTAGGACAGTTTTTGGGAATTGCTTTCATGGCCCCTTGCTAACCGAGAGCAAGAGGGGATTTTCCAGAAGGGACATTTTTTTGTTGAACTAGATGGGTCAACAAATGCTGCAATCTGCAGCATGTTGGGACCTGTTGGTTCTGTGCTCATGGACAGAGTGATCCAGACAAATTGCTCTGTCTCTTGCATTGGACCATCATCCTCATGGAACAAATAGCTTAATAGACATTTTCAGCTTATCTTAAGATGATCCGTTTTAGATCTGTTAGCACCCTTTTGGGCCTCTTAAAACAGGTTGTGCTAGAGTTCAGGTACATAGATACATAGATATATGCATACATACAGTTTGTGTGCAGTCCATGATAGGCCGCATATTTCATATACAAGTATATGAAATATGGACTGATTCGAGAACTATGTACTACATGATAGCAGTATAGCTATGCAGGCCTCTTTATGACATATGGAGAAGACAATTGCTGTAACGAATAAAATAAATAAACGATAAAATGTAATTAATACATGTGTCATTGTGTTCTGCAGGGCTACAAGAAGCCGAAAGCTTATATCGCTTCACAGGGTAATTTCTGATTTTATTTATTCCCAGTGTATAAAGATAAACTGCAAGTTATCCATAGTTCTGCAGCAGAGACTATGCAATGATAATTCTGTGTAAGATAATTCTGTGACTTTGTTTTTGTGTTGAATTATGAAGTTCTGTTTCATTGTGTAACAAGTAGCTCAAGTGGCTATTTTTTATGTATGTATGTAGCTGGCTACTTATATAGCACCTTTTAAGAACCTCACAAACATGCTAGCAGCTTTCAGGTAATGGATAGATTTGATGAGGTAAAGTTAGGAATTAAGTGCAAAATTTGCTTAGGTGAGTGATTAATTCATATTGAATGTATTTGAAGAGATTTTGGTCCTTTTGCTGGTTAGTTGGTAACAAGAAATTTGTATTCTTCATCTCCAAGTGACAGATTTTATTGACATTTTATACATGACAATTGTTGCACGAGACAGCACAGAATTTTGTCTTGTAGATCCTTCTGAGAAATGCTACTAGAAATAGAACAGGGACATGTGTTCTGCCATTGGCTGTATAGGAATTTGGTTTGTATTTTTTGGAACAGGCTGTAACAAGGCAACTACTCCAGATTTTTGGCGCATGGTGTGGGAAGAAGGCAGTCACAGAATTGTCATGGTTACGAATCTTGTTGAGAAGGGAAAGGTGAAATATGAAGTTTGAGATTTTAAAAAAATTCAATATTTAGTCTGTCTTTCGTGAGTTAAAATCAGTGGCTTTGCTTCATGCAATAACAGATGTGACTTTTTATAGGTTAAATTCCCTTTTACATTGTTTTTAAAGTATTTTTTTGTCAGTTTCTTGTCTTTTTATTTGATTTTTACTAATAAATTTTAGCTGATAATTTTAATTCATTCTGAGACTGTAAAATTGCAAAGTATGGTATAACTTAACCTATACTTTTTGAAACATTGACATAGTTATAGTTCTCCACTGCAGTGTATCTGGTTTAAAAGCAGATTATTATGGATAAACTTATTTCTTTTAACTTTGCTTATCCACCTTAGCCTGACTTTGGGTTTCGCTAACCCATCGAATTTCAACTGGGGTTCTTCAGTGAATTCGCTCGAAGCGACCATCAGTTGATGCTTAGTGTATTATAATGACAGTGCGATAGAAGTCATTAGATTATACTGTATAACCAGTATATCAGAAAGTCGAGCTGTTAAGTTGCTTTTTTCCATCAGAAATTCCAACATGAGAACTAAGTCTTTGGGGTATTAGCAATGATAACATTAACATTAATAATAACAATAATGAACCAAAAATTTGTATGGCACCATAGTAATAATGATCGAAGGCATCAGCTGATGTGCATGCCAAATCCCATGGATAGTCTGGTCAGAAGTGACGAGGAAAATGCAAGAAGACACAAAACAGCCTACGTAGGAGATGAGTGGTGCAGTCCATTTTCTGACTGTGGACTTGTTTATGCTTACACTATGTCCGTGTTTACTGTATGTTGTGTAACTATTTCTAGATAAAGTGTGAGCAGTACTGGCCAGATCAGTACAACGTGGAGAAACATTTTGGCGACATCTCCGTGGTGCTTACCGATGAGGAAAAGACCGCCGACTTTGTCATTCGGACTCTGGAAGTCCATCGCGGATCAGAATTGCGACACGTGAAACAGTTTCACTACACGACTTGGCCGGACCATGGCGTGCCGTCACGTGCGGGGCCGATAATTGCATTTAGACGAAAAGTTAGATCTTATGATGAATCACATCCAGGGGTCGTAGTTACACACTGCAGGTATTCATGTTCTACCTTCTAGTTGTATTATTGTTTTGTATACAGTTGAAGTTATTATAACTAACGTATCCTGAGCAAAGCATCTCTGTGCTAGTTTGGCAAAAATCCTTTCTGGGGAGTATCCCTTGCTGCTTCCCGTTTCTGCATCCCCACCTTTCTCTCCCCTTCCTTTCTATTATAACTAACGTATCTCGAGGAAAGCATCTGTGTGCTAGTTGGCAAAAATCCTTTCTGGGGAGTATCCCTTGTTGCTCCCCATTTCTCACTCCACACCTTTCTCTCCCCTTCCTTTCTATTCCCTCTCCCCATTCCCTTCCCCTTTCTTCCACTCTGCTCCTCCCTCTTCCTGTCTATTTACCCATCAGCCATGAAAACAACTGCCAATTCCAATTTTTTCTTGTATAGACAGCAGTCAGACATTTATGTGCCAGCTTCAGTAATGATGTCACAGGATTGGAAAAAATTAGTTGTAGAAGTGATCCCTCAGCAGTGGAAAGGTTAATTAAAGGTTAACTTGATTCCTCGGGAACAAACAACTTTGATAAAGGTAGACAGAAAGAAGAAAAATCTCTGTAAATTGCTGTTACTCTTAGTATTTTTATCTGTTGACCCAAAGGAACACGTTCCTTGGAGATAATTCACTGGTGAATGTTTTAGCACAGTGTGACTGATCCCACTCAGTCACATTCGTAGCACGTGCACTGATGTTTGACATTGTAAAGTAGCTTACTACTTATGGTGCTATATAAATTGTCAGAATTTCATTACATTGCAATACAGTAAGTCATTAAATGTAGAAGAATGGATAGTTTTGCTTCAAATAATGCTTCTAGTCAGATCTTGGTCGTTGGTGCACCATTTAGAATTAAGACATGTAGCCATTGTCTGGATTTGCATCCTGGTGTATTAACTATAAATGTCATTATAATCACAGATTTATTAATAATTATTAAATATAATAAAATATTAAGTGTTAATAACTGTTTACATGCTGAGCAGGCATCAATGGTTTGTTACGATCTCTCTAGTTGTGGTTTGTCTTTCTAGCGCTGGTGTTGGTCGTACTGGAGCATTCATCGCACTTGACTATCTGCTCGATCAGGCAAAGGCTGAGGGACAGGTGGACATCTTTGGACTCACCTGCCAGATGCGCAGGAACAGAGCGAACATGATCCAGACTGTCGTAAGTTTGGTCGTTCTGAGAAGTTGTCTAAATATATTAGAATGTGTCAGTGAAATGACAAAGACCTTATCAGTTGAGTGTATTCAGTTTGGTCACTCTGAGCGCTCATCCAAATATTAGAATGTGTCAACGAAATGATAAAGACCTTATTGGTGATAAGGTTTTTATCTGGGCTTATCTGTCTGGTAATGAAGGGAAGTCATGATATTTCCAGTGTTGTGGCCAAATACCTGGAACAATGTCTATCTGGATGCGTGTGTGTCTTTCTGGGTAAGGAAGCTATATGTACTTCTCATCGATGCTTCACATTTGTGCAAACAATGTGCCAGGGTCATAACACAGAGTCTTTTCAGGGCTCAGCTGGGCTGGATGCACCTCTGAGGAGGTATCAGAATGGGCACTATATAAATGCTATGAATGACTGACTGAATGAATGAATGAATGAATTGTGAGGATTCAACATGGTTACTGTGTAGGGACCTTGGTGGACGATTTAATATGCCATTGCGTAGCCCAGGTGATTGGTTATATTGTTATTAGGTGTTTTCTACTGAGCAAACAAACAAGAAGTAAAGTAAATAAGAAAATAAATAAGTAAGTAAGTATATAATTAAGTAAATCTGTTGATTTAAGTGATAACATAGCAATCAGGAAAAGAACATTGATAACAGTTGTACTTAGTAATCACAATGCTGTGCCATTTGTTTGATTTCATGCTTTGCTCTATGATCCAACGTCTGTAGGTTTGAACTTAGGCAAGTTGTTTGCCTATTTCACGAAACTGTAGAAGTCTTAATGGGTGTCCGGAGAAATATGAGTGTTGTTTACCTGAAGCGATTTTATTTTATATGTTTACTTATTTTATTTACTTACTTACGATTCAACTTGAAGTGACCTTCGATGACGTCTTGGACATTGTGATTATGGTGCTATACATACAAGTCATTAGATTAGATTTAGATTAAATTAGTTTTATTTATTCACTTGTTTGAGTGATGTTATCGTGCACACGAAGTCAGTAAATCTGATTCTGAGGCGTGAAACAAGTTTGTGCAAAAAGCTTGTCTGGGGCCATTATAAGGTCAGAAGGCTTGAATTTGCAGTCGTTGGGTTCTAGGCCCAGGGTGCTACTGAGTAGACCCACGCAATGGACTACTTTTAATCAGACTAGTCTTAAATGCAGTGGTGAATGTGATGCTTGTAATCTCTTCTTTATGAAGATTCCAGTTGTCTCGAAGTGGTTTCTGATCTTACTTCAGTGCTGCAGTTTCTGCTTTTGGATTTCTATTAACAGGAACAATACTTCTTTGTGTACAACGCTTTGCTGGAAGCTTTGAGGTCTGGCAACACAGTGATACCGTGTTCAAAGTTCCAAGAGGCTTATGAAGATCTGTGTCGTGTTGACCCAGTCAAGGGGAAATCTCCACTAGAGGAGCAGTTTGAGGTAAAGAGGAATCGTTTGGCTTCACAGTCTTTAGTTGAAAACTTGGGTGTACTTTGGTTATCATCTTTGCTTGCCTGTGATTTCTTGACTTTGTGGTGTCATTTGGTCTCAAGGTTAAAATAGAATCACCAACTCAAATGCTTCAGAATTTAACTAAAGCCATGTTTTCCCTTGACGTGAGCTGTTTTAGAGTCATTTGGATCTATGGGTTAGAATCAAGTAGCTGTGATTGAGGGGATGAATGTTCATTTTTTGCATTCTAAATTGCAGAAGTTGCAGCTGATGGCCTTGAAGACGAAGCCAGATGTCTGTTTGCTTGGAGAACAACCAGAGAATCAGGACAAGAACCGCTTCTCCTACATTTTGCCTGGTATGTGTGTGTGTGTGTATATATATATATATATATTGACACTTCATACGTGTTATCAATATGTAATACGTATATATATATCGACACTTCATACATGTTATCAATGTGTAATATGTATCAATATTTTGTAAATTCTGTATTTAATAAATGTCTGTATTTAGTGCATACTAAAATTTAAAGCACATCAGTGGAAGGTCAGTCAGATGATATATTGTGCTGATGTCCATGGCACATGGACGTCAGCTTGTCATCACCTGGCTCCAGTGTTCCCTCTAAGCGCTCAGTGTGAGCACTGCTTCAAGCATATACATGGAGCCAAGACAAAAATGCATAATAAACTTTGAGTTGATCATCTGTACTGTCTTATAAGAATCAAGACATTTTAATTCTGATCAAACATTCAACCAGGATCATGTTAATGCTTATTGGCGATCGCACAGTGATGAGAGAAAATCTAATGAGTTTAATTTGTTGTCAGTATTTTTCTTTTATAGTCTAAAAGACGTACAAGCATTGTCAAGCGATCAATATAGATCATGTGTATGCTCACTGGCAATCGCAGAAAGACAAATGAGAGATAATCTAATATAAGTTTAACTTGTCTTCTGTCTTTTCTTTTAACACTCGTTGATTTTGTAGCGTTGTAGTTTGGGCCCAATAACAGACCAGAGTGCTTGTCCCAAATGTTGCCGCTGCCCATGAGGTGGGCCAGTGCGCTTACAGCAAGAACAAATTATCTAGAGGGAACATTGCCTGGGTCAATAAATCACCTTAATCTGTTATCTTAAATACACAGAACATTCTTATCTGTCGATGCCTTTCTCTTCTGGCTGGATTACTTCTTTTCCAGTTGTTCTTTGACTTGGCTTTGATGGCATGGAATTTGTAATTGTAACCTGACATTTATAAAGAGCCACTTCAAGAATAAACTCCTCAGGGGCATTCCCGACCCAAACCAGTGAGACCACTGTTAAATAATACAGACTTCAGGTGCTTGCAAAACTGCGCAGGGGACAAACTGAGGAGCTCAAGGCACAGCTCTCGAGAAAGGCAATTCCAGCTGGTAGGTCCAGCACAGGCAAAGCTTCTAGACTGAGCTTTTAGCATTGCGCATACAAGAGACAGTCAGGAGCCTAAGGGAGGCTGACCGGAGAATGCTACGGCCTGGAACTAAGAAGACCGAAATGCAGAAGTCCCTAAGATATGATGGAGCAGAGCCAACAATACAGCATGGAGGGAGACGTGAAGGGATATGTTTAAATGTGCGGTGTACAGACACTGATGATCATGGTGACATATCTAGAAGGGGTAATTTAGAATATTTTGTAAAGCACCGTAACTCACTACTTACATTGCTATATAAATTGTAATTATTACATTACATAGTATTTCATTACATTAGGTCTTGTGTTTGATGTTGCTAGCTGACAAGCACAGGCCATACCTGATGACGAGAGTTCCAGGTACCAACGACTACATCAATGCGGTCTTCCTTGATGTTAGTATATCCTCTTTGCTGTTAATAAATCCTCTATAGTAAATCCTCTTTGCTGTTAGTAAATCCTCTTTAGTAAATCCTCTTTGCTGTTAGTAAATCCTCTTTAGTAAATCCTCTTTGCCGTTAGTAAATCCTCTTTAGTAAATCCTCTTTGCTGTTAGACTTGGTGGCTTGCAAGTTTTATGACCTTTCTCTGCAGCAACTATACAGTAGAAGGACGTGGATAGAACAACAGTAAAATACCACAGTACAATAGCTTTTTAATGTTCACAGATTTCACTGTTCTGTTTTGACTGACTTATATATGGTTTGATGTCTATTTGAAAGCTTTTCTTTTTTAGTTTTTCATTTGTATTAATTTTTCTTTTGTGCTTCATTAGTTCAGTCTGAAGTTTTTCTTTACTGGTTTGTGTACATTGCGTTTGGGAACCTTATTTACTGGGTATTTAAGGTTGTAGTAATTCATTTAATTCATAAGAAATATTTTTAAAATTTATCCTTTATTAATCACAAAAATAACACGCATTAAAGTGACCGGTATTATTTGTCTGTGCTGTATTTATCTAACTGGCTGTGACCTTAATGGTACATAGGTAATTGTGGGTTTTCCAGTGTTATTTTAGGTTTTCCCGTGTTATTGTGGGTTTTCTAGGGTTACCGCTGTCGTAACGCCTACATTATGACGCAGATGCCATTGCCACAAACAGTCATCGATCTCTGGCGAATGATCTATGAGCACAAATGCGGAACAATTGTCATGTTGAATCCTCACAATGACCAGGAAGAGGTCAGTCAGTTGAATTTGTTCAAAAGCAAAATGAGTCATCAGTAGCTGTGAACTTTTGCACTCGTACATAGTGTTTCACTTGATTTTGTTCAGCAAGTGTATGTAGCATATCTTAAGTCAACTATGTTTAGATCACTTAGATGCTTATCTGTGCAGCACTTTTGAGGTTTAGTTAGTTATACAGTCACTTAATGCAGTGCCTTTGAAGTATGTAAGCTTCAGTGATGTCATTTAGAACAAAACGTTCGTAGGCATACAGCATTCAGGTAACTAGAAATCACCAATGATGGGCTTCCCCAGAAATGCAGAGCCCAACTAAAGAATTCCTATCCAGAGTGGACAATTTGACACCACGTGCTGAGGTCCTAAGTGTATCAAATCATGTACTTGTCATTATTATTATTCATTATTATTATTATTACTGCTTATTGCAATACATAATTAACAAACAATTATGTCTTGTACATAATGCTATAATTACAATATGCAACTGAACTATTACGTATTGTAATTGAACAACTATAATCCAGCAGTGGACAAATTCCAACTGTTTTTTGCTAGACATACGGCCAGTATTGGCCCGAAGAGAATGAGGAGTGTGAGTGCGGTCCATTCGTGATTGAAATTGTGTCACTCACTCACCCGACTTCAGACACCGTCCTCCGAAAACTCAAGATGACTTACAATCCGACTGTAAGACTTCTTTTAGTTGGCAAAGTTCTTTGAAGTGTGTTTTCCTTTAATCAAATTAAGTTTCTATAAATCAGCGATTTTGACTGACAAGATTTTGACAAGATTTTTGGTAATCTATTTAATAATTCTTTTGGATGATTCTCATTCTTAGTTTTTCCCTGGTCAGATACTTTGATTTACAGATTAATTTTTTTGATACTTACGAATATTTAGCCCTCTTGGTTGATTACTGGCAAATATTTTAGCATGGAATTGATAAATTCATTCAGTGGTGATTATTTGATTGACTTGTTAATTGATTTGGTGATTGATTGCCTTATTGATTGGTTGGTTGCTTGACTGACTTTTCAGCCTGGTACTTCTTCGCTGGTGAGAGAGTCTGGTCCACGTATGATCAACCACTTCCAGTTGAAAAACTGGAACAGCGAGGACCTGTTGCCTCCTTCTCAGAGCTCCCTGTTTGCTCTTATTGACCTTGTCGAACAATCACAGAAGAAAACTGGAAACAATCCAATCGTCATTCACTGCCAGTAAGAAATGTTGCTTATAATCATACTCTTATTAATCAGTCAATCTAATCTAATCTTGTAACTTCCACGGAACCAGAACCATTGTAATACTGTAATAATGCTTCAAGCATCTGCTGATGGTTGCTGCCTTGAAACACCGATGGGCAGAAGACCGTCTGGAATCAGTCTGCAGCAGAGGAGTCCATAGGACACAGAACCGATTATTTCTCATAGTGGAACAGAGGGGAGGCACTTGTTTCCTTTTCTTAGGTCTTGGTGTGAATAAATCCCAAGGTTCTAGACAGAAGGCCAGTGCATTGCAGGACTTGCTGTTTACTTCCAAGCTCATGCTTGTACAAAATTATACTGAATGGTGACAGAGGTACAAGTGGGCAAACAATTTAACCAGGGTCATTACTTGGAGTCTGGTTAGCAGGCTGAAACTGAATCTTTGTAGTACCGACCAGGTGTGATAGAAGCTTTGCATAACTTTCAGAAGTGCCATAAACATGGCTGTGTAAGAGGTCAAAGCTTAGATGTGTTGGAAGAGAGAACATGACATAAGCTGAGAACATAACCTTACACTGAAACTTCCTTATTATGCTGTCTTTGGAAGCCATATCAAGAACTGCTTTATAACAGGAGTGTGTTATAACGAGTCTGTTGTCTAAAGCTGAACTATATTTGGGATCCATGGTTCCAACCGTGATATATAAGAATCTGTAACAAGGCATTAATAAGGGGGGCTTCAGTGTACATCATGTGACAACTCTTCTGAAGCCTGTGTTGCTATGTGTTGCTTATAACAAGGAAACTATTAAAAAAAGTCTGTGTTCATTGACTTTTTTATTAGTTTCCTGTTGATATATATGATTGGAGAATGTTTTTGTGCGTGCAGCGATGGTGTCTCGCAGAGCGGTCTATACGTCACTGTCAGCTGCATCTGGGAGCGACTGAAGGACGACCAAGAGGTTGATGTTTTCCAGACAGTGAAGCACCTGAGACATTACAGGCGACAAATAATCCAGAATTTGGTAAGCAGATCTTATCTTGAAGTTCAAAATGATAGTTATTTCTAATACACCGGCGGCTTGGTGTGGTTTCCAACAATATTGTCATATTACGAGTTTATTTTCAGTTGCTCTACTAATTTTGAGATCCATATCTTCGATCATGTTTTGTCAGAATTCATGTTATAATGAAGCGCTTTACAATAAGTCTTCAGTGTGTTGTGATGGCCAGTGAAATTTCTCAATTCAGAAATTATTACTGCAACGCAGTGGTCTGTTTGGTGGGGTGGTTGATCTTTGGGTTCAAGCCTGGGCAAATTTGTGTGTGTGCTCGTCTCTGTTGCAAGCTGTATAACTTGCTGCCGATGTCAGCTGAGGTGTAGCTGTCAAGTTTCGAGGTACTGGTTGAATCTCAGAAACCTCGGGATTAGTCCACTTCTGTTTATGTTGATCTTATCCTTAATTACTTTTTCTTAAATGTGAGTTAGAAATATTATTTAACGTGACCTGTTATATTGTTATTGAATTGATGAAACGTTCTTGTAGGCCCAGTACGAGTTTTGCTACGAGATGGTTCTGACATACCTGAAAGAGTTTGACTCTTACGCGAACTTTCGATAGAAGGCTTTGTTGTTTATGTTGAATGCGCTGCAGTGGTGGCCTATTTAAGGCGACCAATGATGGTGGCACAATCAAGACACAGTTGCAACAAAGCTGAAGTTTCTGTGATAAAAGAAATGAAGTGCTTGACCGACGATTAAACAGAGTTTTCTATTTTGTACTGAATGAACCTGTATATTCTATAGTGCTATATTTTCTGTAAGCTTATCGTTGATGAGTTCGGTAACAATGTTGGTTGTGATGATGATTTCACGGTCAATTTAGACCGCTCGTAGTTGATGGTAGATTTGAGTTTCCAGTTATTTCACATACGGGAAGGTTGCGCTGCTTGAGGTGGACCCGAGTTATATTAACGGTTGGATGCTGTTTAATTTTCTCATTTAAACTGTGTCCTGTATTGCCAGTTTTTTTTGTAACTGGGAGAGGTGTGATTTGTGCTTGTTCGGGTAAAACATGCATGCTTCATGTTATGGATTATCTGTGGCAGTGAGTTGTAATGGCTTGGTCTTTCACTAAATTGTTTGGGTTTTGAATTGCTTTTGATCTTGTGAATTGGCGCTTTGTTCTTGTAGGATGCTTTCTTACCTTTTGGCCGTAGTGTCTGCATTTTTCATTTGCATGTATCACATGAAATTAGCAGTTTGTCATACCATTTAGAAAGCAGTTAGTGCTTCTATAAAATAATACAGAAATTTAAAAAATTCAGTTGTTAATGAATAAAAATGTTATTTACTATCAGCCTTACTTATCGCTGCACAATAAGCAGCAATCAAATCCATACATACACTGTATGTATGGATTGGGTAGTAGTAAATCGGTTATTAGATTCATGTTGTTTGTGTCTGCTTTTGGTGAATTCACAAAACCACTTATGTCCCATGTGTTCTGCTTAGCTGTCCCTGTGAATTTGAAGAGATTTGGTGCAGAAGTTTGGCAGATTATATTTATTATTATTAAACTTTGAAATGTCATGCATTTAGTAATCCGCTTTATTATGAAGAACTGTAGCGTTGTGTGATAGAGCAAGGGTGATTTCTGAGGCAGTCGTTAAACAGCATCATGGATTATTGATGAGTTTGAGGAATTCCGTACATGAACAGAATGAACCATGATTAATGGCAGAACTTAGATTCAGCTGTGAATTGTTAGATGCAATTGTGCCAGGTTTTGCAGCACTGTGGTAGCATCAAGCATTATGAACGGATGTTTTCGTTGGCATGGCCAGATTTGCATTAATGCTCGAGTCAGCGCCTGAGCCGAGGATATCACCAGTTTTACCATTTTCAGTTTCAGCAAATATTACATGTATTTCTATAACAAATATTTTATTAGTGTATTTACAGTTATGGTACTGGTAGTACTACTTGTGAAAAAATAACTGTTTTATGATTCTTTGGAATTCAGTTTTAAACTGGTTTTATTGTAAGCCATGGTCCAACTTAAATGAATTTGCTTTGTTAATAATTTTTGTTATGCTATGAAAGTTTAAAATCTCCCAGTTTCAGCTGAGTACCTTTTCTCTTACTTGAATACAGCTTATTTTCTGAGAATCCTTCTTGTGCCTTAACCAGCTCTGAAATGTATTTTTCCATCCAATTAATTCATTAGCATGGTCTTTTATAGGGGATACGTGTTTGGCAGTATGCCGCAACAACTGCTTTGTTATCAGACAGTATATGACTGTAGGTACATAATACAGTTTGGAAGTGTACAGCTCTGCTACTGGACTTGTTGGCATTTAGGTCCAGTAGTAAAGCAATTAGGCTTTGTTTGCAATTTAGCGGTTAACTGGATTGCTGCTCTCCGACGGCATAACACAAGAACCGCTACAGAAGACAAATATATCAGTAGTTTGAGATCTGGCATTTGCTTGTATGAGTGAATAACGTGATCAGTTTACTTTCTAAGGAAACTCTATAGTTAGACCAAGATTTGCTGAATTAGTCAATTTTCTGCTTGGACAGACTGAAATTTTTCTTAGCTGCTGACTGTTACTACTGGTTTTTGAAAATGTATGGTCAGTTAAAAACTACGTCATCTGAGCAGTGGATAGAGTAGCAGAAAATTTAGTGCAGAGATTAATCAACAGTTAGTTTATCATTTTCTATTCAGTTGAAACGTGTGTACAATACGACACAGCATTTCTAGTGTGCTACTTAACATCTGTACAGCAAAATAATATTGCTATGCTTGAGGTACAGCAATTTTTCTTCAATTACCATTAGTGGGATGGTTTTGTCTTGATTTATATGAACAGTACTAATAGTAGTAATACTTAATACATTAACACGTTCCACATGTGAAGAACTGCCAAAACACATCATCTGCTTGGAGCTTTTAAATTCTGCACAGCGATTATGGTGCTTACAGACAACTAGTCATATAGTCCATGGTTTAAGCCTTTAAGGCATGTAATTCTGACCTGTGGCAATCCCAACGAGGTAATAGAAGAACTAGAGAAAGCGCTGCCGTGTATTGGGCTTTGGGCAGTTGTAGCTGCCGGAAGTGACGTATCACCACGCCAGCTGGTAGACGGTCAGCTGTCAACATCGCATCTGCCAAGGCAATTAGGATGTGGAATTTGGCCAAATTTATAACAAAAATAGGTTTTATCCGCCCAATTGAATTTTGATTGTTATTTCTAACTCATCTGTTGGACGCTAATTTTGTGTTTTCGTTATGTAGGTAGAATAATTAAGACTCACTTCAACATGTCGTCGGGCGCTTCTGTGCGGATTCATGTACCGATAGTGATTATATGTAAGAGGATTTAATCTCGGGCTAGCTTGGTCCTACACGGAGACCTTAAATAGCGTGGTACGGATTCATACGGGCCGCCGTGATGAAGGATCTCACCCGATGAATTCTCAGATCTGTATGCCCTCCGATCTCTTGTAAATAGGAAATAGCCTGAACTAGAAGTATATATCAGTGGCGGCTCCAGGATTGTTTGCGTGGGGGCAAGAGCATTTTTCGCGCCACATGCACGGATCTGGACTGGGGGCGCAGGCACATAACCAAGAGTGGGCGGCTCTAGCTGAATCCGCCCACTGGGATCTATGTAAATGTAACTTCCGAAATTTCTCAGCCGAAAGCCGCGTAAGGGAGACCAACTTATACAATGGCGTTGAAAGACCCATCGGGAGAAGCGAAATGTATGAGAAAGATGTGTATTTTATGGGGATAGTCTCAGAAGTAAAGTAAAGTAGTTTCTCGTATCCCACAAGTGAGATGTAGGGGAGGCGCTTATTTAATTTTCTTTAGACCCTTGAGCCGACAGTGGATGACTTCCAAATTTCCAAAATTCTGGACACAGGACCAGCGTATCGCAGGTCTTGCCGTTTACCTTCCAGGTAGGTGGCAGCACAATTTCGAAAAAGTCTATTAAATCAACACTGGTAACACGACTTCCATACACGTGTTGACCACTCCTTTATATTCCTCCTTTATCCGTCTGTCATCTGGAGTTGGTTCGGATTAGGCAGGTTGCACGTGTGCAGCATGCAGGTGCGAATAGACTTGTTGGCGCCATTTCTAATTTAGTAAGCTTAGGTTCTCGGTTTGCATGTAATTATCCATCGTTTCCTGCCCATCTTACAGCGCACCTGGTCTCAGATTTCGGCGCCAGTCCGCCAAAGCCAGCTGCGTTTTGCACCTGCCTACATACACTAATTTTACCGCTCTGTCTCAGCTGGATGACCGCCGATCCGTTTTTAATTGAGGGGCTTGGGGTGGTAGTCTGAAGCAGTGGGACATATGTAAATGTAAACCTCCGAAATTTTTCAGCGCCACAAAAAAACCGAGTCAAGGAGACCAAAAAAGACCCACTGGAAGAAGCGAAATGTAGCCTATGAGGAAGATGTGTATTTTATGAGAATAGTCTCAGCAATAAAGTAACGTTTCCCATATCCCATAGTGTGAGACGTAGAGGAGGAGCTCATTCCTTTACCTTAGGCCCTTGAGCTGACAGTGAACGAATCCCAAAATCCTGGACAAGGGGGCAGCGCATCGCAGGACTTTGACGTTTACTTTCCAGCTAGGTGGCAGCACAGTTTTGAAACGTCCATTAGATTAAATCGCGCGCTGGTTACACAAATCGCAAACAAGTGTTGACCACTAATTAACAATCTGTATGTCTGTTTGTCTCTGTGTTTGTGCGTCTGTCGTTGGGTCGGATTTGACAGGTGCTGAATGCAAGTGCGAATAGAATTGTTGGCGCCATTTCGAAATTTATTACGTTTTAGTTTTCTGTTTGTGTATAATTATATCTGTTCTAGGCTGCCCATCCCACAGCGCAGCTGCTCTCAGATTTCGGTTGCGTTATGGACCTACTGACTTAGAATAGTTTTGTCGCGCTGTCGCAGATCTGGATGCCCGCCGATACATTTTTAATGGCATAGTGCCAGAACCAGAGGGATATATCAGTGGCGGCTCCTGGATTGTTTACGTGGGGGCAAGAGCATTTCCAAGGGGCGCCATATTCTCGCAGCCCTCTATGCACGGGTCTGGTCTGAGGGGCGCAGGCATATAACCAAAAGGGGGCGCCTCTAGCTAAATTCGCCACGGGGATATATGTAAATGTATATGTAAACCTCCGAAATTTCTTAGCGCCACACAAAAGGCGCCTCAGGGAGACCAACTTACAAAGTGGCGCTAAAAGACCCATTGGGAAAAGGAAAACTATGTAAGAGGAAGATGTGTACTTTGTGAGATAGTGTCAGCAGTAAAGTAAATTTTCGCATATGCCACAAGTGAGATGTAGGGGAGGCGCTCATTTAATTTTATTTAGACCATTGAGCCGACAATGGACGAATCCCAATGTCGTGGACACGCGGCCAGTGCATCGCCGGGCTTGCCGTTTACTTCCCAGCAAGGTGGCTAAGTGTTAACCATTCCTTCACAATCTGTATGTATGTGTGTCTGTCTGTGTATGTCTGTCAGTCTATCTGTCTGTTTGTCCGTCTGTCTGTGAATTAGAATGTTATAGTCAAAATGAGAGGAGTCATTTGTCACAATTGTTGAGGTTTGTTTGAACTGCTCTCAAATACATTTTGTGGCATGGTATTCGATTGGCTTGAACGCGAAATTGCTCAGCGCCATCGGTTGATGCGCTGTCATATTTCGGCGCTGAATAAACGGTGTGTTGCATGTGACCTATATATACCCGGTATATATATACCATATATATATACCATATATATATATACCCGGTATAGATGAGAGTGTGGTCACTAAGGCGGGAAAACACGAACTCAAGTGGCGGTGTGTGATAGTTGAGGCAGAACGTTTGCTGTGTTCATCCCTTGAACTTGTGTGTAATCAGTGAACCGTGACCCTCGAATAGGCCAACAAGACGCAAGACACATCTGTCTGTTTTTAGGCGATTTGCATACAGTAGATGAGTCTTGAACTTGATGTGGGAATGTCAGTCCGAAGCTTGAACGAAGAAGAAGGGAGTCGTCTGCGGCTTACTACTTACTGGGCGAATTGACAGTCTTCGCTTGGACGGTCTACAGCGAGCTGAAGAAAAACTCGGGCGATTCGAAGGAGGAGTTTCGATCGACTGGAGAAGCGAGGCCGTGACTGAAGCGACAGAAAGCCTGAGAAGTGAAAAAGCGCTTAACATTTCAAGGCCTTCGTCTTGGTAAGTGTCGATATACATGTATACACATATCAAAGGGGTGCTATATAAATTGATTATATGTATTTAGAATATACGCGCTTGCGTGTGCTTAATTGAAATTGAAGAGTCCATGCCTTAGTTGTACACACGGTTTCAAGCGCTTGAATTCTTGTCGTAAGTAATACACGTAGATGTTATGTAGGTACCGCTGACATTGACGAGATAATTACGTAGATATACTATTAACAGTGGGAAGGTTTCTGCATCAAGATAGTTGAATGGTTGACGGATATGCTGGAGGCAGGCGTGTTATTTAGCGCCTTTTCAGGTATCTACTTCACAGCTGTTTAATTTTATTTTCCAATCTCAGTTTTTGCAAGGCCAAGAAAGCAAATTATGTATTCGCGCATTAATTAATATCATTATCAAGCATTTATAGTGTATATGCGCTTGTGTGCTTAATTGGAGTGTATGCCATGCACATATATGTTGTGTAGATACAGTGAAATTGTTTATCCGCCTGAGATATATGGTAAAACTATTGAAAATATTAATTGAAGTCTAAGGCAAAGGGCTGCCACATAAATTGAGTATAGGCCTATATGCGCTTGTGTGTGCTTAATTGGAGAGTCTATGCCTTAGTTTTACACACGGTTTCAAACGCTTCAATGTCATGTAAATACCGTTGACATTGAGCGGTTAATTATTTAGCGCATCATCAGGTTATCTACTCAGAAGCGGGACATCAGGAAAGCGCCACATCTAGATCTACTAGACACAGACCTAGCGTCTATTATAAAAGTACCAGCGTAGCCGTGCCTAGTTGATTCGGTCAATAATTCAGTCAAATAAAAACTTGATCTAGTGCATCAAACAGTTTCTACAGTTTTACACAGTAACTGAAGAATAATGGCTGGTTGAACTGCATCCAAAAATAGTCGTTGCAGAATGGTTTTTCATTCACTTATTCACTCATTCAATTTTCAATGTCTTTCCATTTTTACTTGCTTCACAGCTTTTTTATTTTCCATTCTGGGCTACTTTCTAAAAGTATTTTCTTGATTCCTTTGAACAGATGAGAGAAGATGGACACCATGCAAGAGTCGCAGTAGCTCCTCCTCGCATTGGAATGAGGCCCATGACCCACCAGAAAGACAGCAGTAGTAAGTGAACTCATAATTTTACAATATTTCCCCCTATATAAATGATTATATATGCGCTTGTACTTAATTGAAGCGTCTAAGGCAAAGGGGTGCTATACAAAATTGAGTGTGTATAGAGGCCTAATGTTAATTTCAAGCTTGTGTAAAGGGTATGTGTATTTAGAGTTTATATATGCGCTTGTGTATTTGTGCGTGCTTAACTGAAGAGTCTAAGGCAAAGGGGTGCTATATAAATTGATTAAACTGTAATCCTAGTGTTAATTTCGAGCGTGTTTATAGGGTATGTGTATTTCGAGTATATATGCGCTTGTGTGTTTCTGTGTGCTTAGTTGAAGATTCTAAGGCAATGGGGTGCTATTAAAATAGATAAGCCCAGTGTTAATTTCAAGCACGTTTAAGCTTGTTAAAGCTTGTTTATGTGTATTTACAGAGTATATATGTGCTTGTGTGTGCCTTACTGAAGCATCTAAGCTTGGGAATATAGGTGTGCATAATTTAAGTGTAAGGCAAAGGGTTGCTATAGAAATCGATTAATAGAGGCCTAGTGTTAATTTAAAGCTTGATTAAAGCTTGTTCAAGCTTGTTTAAGCTTGTTTGTGTATTTAGAGTTTATATGCGCTTATGTGTGCTTAATTAAAGCACCTTAGGCAAAGGGGTGCTATATAAACTAAGTGTAGTTAGAGTATATATATATATATCATATATATTATATATGCGCTTGTTTCTGTGTGCTTAACTGAAGCGTATAAAGGCAAAGGGGTGCTATATAAATTGATTATGTATAGAGGCCTATAGTATTAATTTCAAGCTTGCTTGAAGTATGTGTGTAGGTAAAGTATATATGCACTTGTATGTTTCTGTGTGCTTAGTTGAAGAGTCTAAGGCAAAGGGGTGCTATATAAATTGATGATACAATAAACCCAGTGTTAATTTCAAGCAAGTTTAAGCTTGTTAAAGCTTGTTAAAGCTTGTTTATGTTTATAGAATATATATGTGCTTGTGTGGGATTAACTGAAGCATCTAAGTTTGGAATATAGGTGCGCATAATTTAAGTCTAAGGCAAAGGGGTTCTTTGTGCGCTTGTGTGTGCTCAATTGAAGCATCTTAGGGAAAGGGGTGCTATATAAACTGAGTGTAGTTAGCGTATATATGCACTTGTGTGCTTAACTGAAGCGTATAAAGGCAAATAGGTGCTATATAAATTGATTATATATAGAGGCCTAGTGTTAATTTCAAGCTTGCTTGAAGTATGTGTGTAGGTAAAGTATATATGCACTTGTATGTTTGTGTGCTTAACTGAAGTGTATAAAGGCAAAGGGGTGCTATATAAATTGATTAAACTGTAATCCTAGTGTTAATTTCAAACTTGTTTATTAGGTATGTGTATTTCGAGTATAATATGCGCTTGTGTGTTTCTGTGTGCTTAGTTGAAGAGTCTAAGGCAAAGGGGTGCTGTATAAATTGATGTTACAATAAGCCCAGTGTTAATTTCAAACACGTTTAAGCTTGTTAAAGCTTGTTTGTGTTTATAGAATATATATGTGCTTGTGAGTGCTTAACTGAAGCATCTAAGTTGAGTATAGGTGTGCATAATTAAGGCAAAGGGGTGATTAATAGAGGCCTAGTGTTAATTTAAAGCTTGTTCAAGCTTGTTCATGTGTATGTAGAGTTTATATATGCACTTGTGTGTGCTTAATTGAAGCATCTTAGGGAAAGGGGTGCTATATAAACTGAGTGTAGTTGGAGTATATATGCGCTTGTATGTTTTTGTGTGCTTAACTAGCGTATAAAGGCAAAGGGGTGCTATATAAATTGCTTATATATAGCCCTAGTGTTAATTTCAAGCTTGTGTAAAGGGTATATGCATTTCGAGTATATATGCTCTTGTGTGTTTCTGTGTGCTTAGTTGAGATTCTAAGGCAATGGGGTGCTATATAAATTGATAAGGCTAGTATTAATTTCAAGCATGTTTAAGCTTGTTTATGTGTATCTATAGAGAGTATATTTGCGCTTGTGTGTGCTTAACTGAAGCATATTAGGCAAAGGGGCAAAAACATAAACTGAGTGTAGTTGGAGTATATATGCGCTTGTATGCTTAACTGAAGCGTATAAAGGCAAAGGGTGCTATATAAATTGCTTATATATATAGCCCTAGTGTTAATTTTCAGCTTGTGTAAAGGGTATATGTACTTCGAGTATATATCCTCTTGTGTGTTTCTGTGTGCTTAGTTGAAGATTCTAAGGCAATGGGTTGCTATATAAATTGATAAGCCCAGTGTTAATTTCAAGCATGTTTAAGCCTGTTAAAGCTTGCTTATGTGTATTTACAGAGTATATATGTGCTTGTGTGTGCTTAACTGAAGCTTCTAAGTTTGGAATATAGGTGTGGATAATTTAAGTCTAAGGCAAAGGGGTGCTATATAAATCGATTAATAGAGGCCTAGTGTTAATTTAAAGCTTGATTAAAGCTTGTTTATGTGTGCTTAATTGAAGCATCTTAGGCAAAGGGGTGCTATATAAACTGAGTGTAGAATATATATGCGCTTGTGTTTGTGTGCTTAACGGAAGCGTATAAAGGCAAAGGGGTGCTATATAAATCGATTAATAGAGGGCCTAGTGTTAATTTAAAGCATCTTAGGCAAAGGGTGCTATATAAACTGAGTGTAGTTAGAGTATATATGCGCTTGTGTTTTTGTGTGCTTAACTGAAGTGTATAAAGGCAAAGGGGTGCTATATAAATTGCTTGTATATAGCCCTAGTGTTAATTTCCAGCTTGTGTAAAGGGTATATGTATTTCGAGTATATATTCTCTTGTGTGTTTCTGTGTGCTTAGTTGAAGATTCTAAGGCAATAGGAATGCTATAAGCGCTTGTGTGTGATTACTAAGTTTGGGTGGGGTATAGGTGTGCATAATTTAATTCTAAGGTGATTAATAGAGGTGTCTAGTGTTGTTGTGTGTTGAGAGTTTATATGCACTTGTGTGTGCTTAATTGAAGCATCCTATGTTTATAATGTGTTTTTGGATGCGCTGGTTGAACTGTATCCAAAAATAACCGTCGCATAATGGTTTTTCATTTATTTACTCAATCACGCAGTCAATTTTCAGTGCCTTTCCATTTTCTACAAGTATTTTTCTTCATTGCTTGCAAAATTTGAAGAAGAGTGATAAAAGTTATAGTTCTTCTAATAAATGTCTTCTTTGATAGGTTTCTGGTTCGGGTCTGCTGACTGCGTGTAACGACTCTGCGAAGCAGCAGAATTTGGCACCTGGCAAGTCCGCGATTCGTCAACTGAACGGATCAAGGGCCTAACAGGATAAAGCAGCATAAACTAAGTAAGTTCCAAGGCCGCTCTCTCTCTCTCTGCTCTCTCTCTCTCTGCCTCTCTGTGTCTAAAAGTCTTCATCTCTCTCTCTCTGTCTAAGTCTTGAAAGCCATCAACTGCGACGCAGTCGATGACCTTGAAAGACTTAGTTTATTTTGGCTCGGCTCTCTCTCTCTCTTTCTCCTCCTCTTCCTCCCTCTCTCCTCCTCTTCCTCCCTCTCTCCTTGGCACTTTGCCAAGTCTCTCTCTCTCTCTTTCTCCCTCCCTCTCTCTCCCTCTCTCCTTGGCAAAGTGCCAAGGAGAGAGGGAGGGAGGAAGAGAGAGAGAGAGACTTGGCAAAGTGCCAAGGAGAGAGGGAGGAAGAGGAGGAGAGAGGGAGGAAGAGGAGGAGAAAGAGAGAGAGAGAGCCGAGCCAAAATAAACTAAGTCTTTCAAGGTCATCGACTGCGTCGCAGTCGATGGCTTTCAAGACTTATAGACAGAGAGAGAGAAATGAAGACTTCTTAGTAGACACATAGAGAGAGAGAGAGAGAGAGAGAGAGAGAGAGAGAGAGAGAGAGAGAGAGAGAGAGAGAGAGAGAGCGGCCTTGGAACTCTTACTTAGTTTATGCTGCTGCTTCTTGATCCGTTCAGTTGACGGACCCCAAGGTTCTGGACACGGGTGTCTCAGCTGATGAAGATCGTCACTCGACTAATTTCTCCATGTCCAAACCAATCTAGGTAGAGACATCAACATAACGCAAACGATTACAAAAGGAAACTCATAAAAGGAAAAAAGAAAGAGAGACGCAGGCTAGCAATGAAATCAGTAACAATGAAAGCAAGCAAGCCCAAGCAGTTGCAGCTGAAGTTCAAGAAGCACTCTACTCACCACTCATCACTTAATCATTCTCTCTCTCGAAAAGCAAAAAAATCAGTAGCAGAGGAGAAACATGCAGTTGAAGCAAGCAAGCGGAAGGAATGAAGATCTTAAACTAAACGATACCTTACAAGAGCACCAATCTAGGTAGTTATGAACATAACGCAAACGATTATACATCTCTCTGTCTCTCCTCTCTGTCTCTCTCCTCTCTCTCTCTCTCTCTCCTCTCTCTCCCTCTCTCTCCTCTCTTTCTCTCTCTCTCTCTCTCTCTCACTCTCTCACTCTCACTCTCACACTCTCTCAGCAAGAAATCAGTAGCAGAGGAAACATGCAGTTGAAGCAAGCAAGCGGAAGGAATGAAGATCTAAACTAAACGATACCTTACAAGATTACACATTTCGCCGTGCAAATAACACGCTGAATTTCTAAAAAATCTACGCTGACATTTAGCGAATACAATTTAACATGCGTAAAAGGATCCACTGAATGATATTCACATCGGCTCAAAAACACTACGCGAAAACAAATTGCTTCTAGTGTGGCAGCGCATATGGAATTTCCTGACAATCTGATTCCTCCGTACAAAATGGCGAGCGGTGAAAGAATTCACAAAAAAACTAGAAGCTGGATTGCTAACAAATCTGCTATCTGGCGAATACAATTTAACTAGAATCATATTAAGATCATGTACCACGATTCTTTCACCACTCCCATTTTGTGCGAATTTTCTGAGGAGAGAGATGCCTATGAAGAAGATCCAGAAGAAGAAGAAAAAGAGTTGAGGAGGAAAAAATATCTACGCTTACCGTAGCTGCGTTCTGGCGACTGTCCTGTGAGAAGAGGATGAGGAACAGCGGCTACTAAGAACAGTGGAAACTCCAGCTGAAGATCATCACCTGACTTCTCCGGATGCAAACCAATCTAGATAGACATCAACATAAAGCAAGTTACTACACATTCATATAGCCCCTTTCAATGACAAACAGCGCAAAGACAATTATGAGTAATGCTTGCCTCACCATATGTAGAGCTCATAATAAGGCAGACAGAGATAGGGCCTAACAGTTTCGCCGTGCAAATCTAATTTTCTGATATTCAGAGTCCTCCATAATTTTACAATTAGGTCCTCAATTTCTAAAAAATCTACTGATATTTAGCGAATACAATTTAACATGTATTAAAGGATCCACTGAATGAAGGATATTTGACATCGGCTCAAACACTACGCGAAAACCAATCGCCCACCATAATCGTATCGTAATCGTAATCCCAAGATTTCTACAGCGCCCAACGAAAGCCGCGCCGCGGGTACCAGCTTATTCACAGGTGCTCAGTCAAAACAAAATCGATAGGCAAAAGGGTTAGGTTCCGGGTCGAGATCCAAGAGTCAGGCAGAGAGACAGTATGGCGGCTACGGTGAGTGATGTTTGGGGCTGGAGAGCAGAGGCAGATAAGAGGAAGAAGGGGTGTCAGGATAGGATCTGTGGAAGAGGAATGTTTTCAGTTTTCAGTGAAAGGCCGAAGCAGAAATTGCAAGCGGTAGAGCATCGGTGAGTTTGTATGATGGGTCCGAAAACTGTCGCAGTTCTGGCGGGAGTTTATTCCAGAGTGGTGGGGTAGCTATGGCTATGAAGCGATTACCAAATTTTAAGGATGAGGTGACGGGAGGGCGGAGAAGTATCAGGGCAGAAGAAGAGCGGGTTGAGGGAAACGGTTGTATTGTAAATAACTAACGAAGATAGGAGGTTTGGGAAGATTGAAGTGTGTTGTATGTAAGTGATAGGCCTTTGTACTCGATTCGTTCAGGTATTTTAAGCCAGTGTAGTGATTTAAGAACAGGAGTGATGTGATGGTGTTTGGGGGTTTTGGTAACAGCACGAGCAAGAGCCGTCATTTTGAAGTAATTTTTGCATTAAAAGCTTTTTGTCACTAGTCCCAGAAAATAATAAATTGTTTCTAGTGTGGCCGAGCAAACGGAATTTCCTGAAAATTTCATTCCTTCGTACAAAATGGCGAGCGATTAAAAAATCCATAAAACATTAGAAGCTGGACTGCTAAAAAAATCACCTGCCATCTAGCGAATGCAATTGAACTCTCTTTCTCTGTGACCTTGGGGGACTTAGTTTATTCTCTCTCTCTCCCCCTCTCCGGTGTGGAACTTACAGTTTCTGGACACGGAACCAGTCATTGCAGGACTTGCCCGGTCTGTTGGATCATTAGCTTGCCCGGTCTTAGCCGGGTACTGACGGGGGAAAAGCAAGCAAGCAAGCAAGCAATGAAATCAGAGTCTAACAGTGCAGTTCGTTTATGACGAAAGACAGGGTACCAGCGTAAATATTTTGTCAACCGAATTTTATATTAACCGTTAGGCAAACATAAGCGCAGCATGCCAACCAGAAACACATAATGGGTGCATGACTTGCCATGCAGCAGCAAATGACGCATTACTGCAGATGATCGTAATCGTAATTACGAGATTTCTACAGCGCCCAACGAAAGCCGCGGGGACCAGCTTATTCACAGGCGCTCAGTCAAAATAAAATTGATAGGCAAAAAGGGTTCGGTTCCGGGTCAAGATCGAAAATCAGGCAGAGACAGCGTGGCAGCTACGTGGGTGATGTTTGAGATTGGAGCAGAAAGGGAGATAAGAAGAAGAAGGGGTGTCAGAGTAGGATCTTTGAAAGAAGAATGTTTTGAGTTTTGAGTGAAAGGCGGCCGATCACGGTAGGCTACGAACATTAGTGGCCATTTTTTAAACACGAAAGTAAACCACTAGTCTGTTTCACGCTGGTCCAGCAATTGAGGGGTATTTTAAGGTTTTATGAAAGGGCTAAGGCCGATACATTCCATTACAACGCTATTTCGACAGCGAATCCTAATCGGTCTGGGAGAGGGATGGGCGCGTCAGACAGCGAGAAGCCTTTGGTCTGGGAGAGCGATGGGCGCGTCAGACAGCGAGAAGCCTTTGAACGAGGGTACATCCCATGTAAATGTACATGCTGATTGATTTGGGGTGGATGCCTATGTAGTTTGCAAGGCGCTGACCATTGACGAATGTCTTCGCCATACGGTAAAGGCTTGTCAACGAGGATATTAGGTTACTCGAGAAGAGTTCTGAAAGTTACATTTATGTCTGATAACAGCAGGCACTAATCTGGCTAAGATATTCGAACTATCTAATGCGTCTAGCTATAGGGCACTTCCACTGTGGTTACATATCTCAGTACCATAAATGTGCCACATGACTGGCTTAATGTCCTTCATTGTTAGACAAAATATACCCACGAATGAAATGGCCACATTAGTGAAGACAGCTATAAAAGTTTACTTCCTATACATAGGCATCATTATGGTAATTTTGATATCTATGGTCTCGTGCACCAACGCATTTAGATGCCTCATGCTATGACCTGCGAGTCTCTTACCGGTAATCAATCACCCAATAAGATTTTAAACATCCACGCTATCTTATTACTAGTGTGGCTGTGGAAATCGAATTTCCTGAAAATCTGATTTCTCCGTACAAAATGGCGAGCGTTGAAAGAATTCATAAATGCACTAAAAGCTGGATTGCTAAAAAAATCAGCTGTCATCTAGCGAATGCAATTTAACTAGCAGCATTAATACATTAGCTAGATGGCAGAGGATGATTTATCTACAGATCAAAACGATTATTTCATGAACTATAATAGCCTTGGATTCATCTTAGCCTGATAAACTTTGTGGGGAACTTTCTCTACCTAAGCTGTAGCGGAGAGGTTCACACAGTCAGAGCTAATCTCTACGGCTGAGCTGTAAGGCCCCTCTACCCATAGGAGAGGGGAGCACATAAAATACTTTAGGGGAAAACGCATATAATTACACACGACTAAGGGACGTCCCGAAGTTGAATAATTTTTTGCACGTAATGGGGTGGATGTCGGAAAATTCGCAAGAATCTGAAGACTAAAAAAATTAGACATGATAATATATGAGAAATCTTGGATGTGCAGACAACTCTGATAGATAGAGTCATTTAGAGAAGACTGCGATGGTTTGGTTGTGGAAAGATTGCCAACTGACTGAATCCCATACAATGTGCTGCATGCAGGATGCGAAGGAAAAGGAGCAAAGAAAGACCACGACTGCGCCACTTCACCCCTTGCAATCTCTGCATAGGTCTTCCACTCAAAACTGAAAACACTCCTTTTTCGCAGATCCTATCCCGATTCCTCTTCTTCCCCTTATCTATCCTGCAGATCCATTTCCAAACACCACCTACCGTAACTGTCTGACTGTTGGATCTTGACCTGGAAGACAAAGGGGTGATTATAGAGTCCTAGTGTTAATTTAAAGCTTGTTCAAGCTTGTTCATGTGTATGTAGAGTTTATATATGCTTGTGTGCGCTTAATTGATGCATCTTAGGCAAAGGGGTGCTATATAACTTGATTATATGTATGTGTATATTTCGAGTACATATATGTGCTCGTGTCTGTGTCTAAAAGGCAATGGGGTGCTATATAAATTGACTATATATAGCCCCAGAGTTATATATTCGCATTCGCTTGAGTGTGCTTAATTGAAGAGAGTCCCATGGCTTAGTTGTACACAGGTTTCACGCTGTAATTGATACACGTAGATTTTATGTAGCTACCGTTGACATTGAGGAGATATAATAGCAGTTGGGAAGGTTTCTGTATCAAGACAGTTGAACGGTTGACGGATATGCTGCAGGCACCCCCTAGCGCAACCAACCCCTAAACCTAACGTGTATTATGTGTTTTTGGATGTGCTGGTTGAACTGCAATCAAAAATAGTCGTCGCATAATGGTTTTTCATTTATTTACTCAATCACGCAGTCAATTTTCAGTCCCTTTCCATTTTTACTTGCTTCGCAGGTTTCTTATTTTATTTTCCGGTCTAGTTGTAATGTAATGTAATGTAATCAAGTTAATTACTTTCTACAAGTATTTTTCTTGTCAGAGAAGATCGCATTAGCTCCTCCTTGTATGGGAATGAGAGGTCCATGACTCGCCAGAATGACAGCAGTAGTAAGTCGTCAGTCTGTAATATGTAAGAGAGAGAGAGAGAGAGAGAGAGAGAGAGAGAGAGAGAGAGAGAGAGAGAGAGGAGAGAGAGAGAGAGAGGAGAGAGAGAGAGAGAGAGAGAGAGAGAGAGAGAGAGAGGAGAGAGAGAGAGGAGAGGGAGAGAGAGAGAGAGAGAGAGGAGAGAGAGAGAGAGAGAGGAGAGACAGACAGACAGACAGAGAGACAGAGAGAGACAGAGAGAGACAGACAGAGAGAGACAGAGAGAGAGACAGAGAGAGAGACAGAGAGAGACAGAGAGAGACAGAGAGAGACAGAGAGAGACAGAGAGAGAGAGAGAGAGAGAGAGAGAGAGAGAGAGAGAGAGAGAGAGAGAGAGAGAGAGAGAGAGAGAGAGAATCCAACGTGAAAAATAAACTAAGTCCCACAAGGTCATCCACACCGTCGAGGTATCGATTTTAACAGAAACAAACAAGTCATGTTGCGATAGACAGACAGACAGAGAGACGAGAGAAAGAGAGAGACATGATAATAATTTTAACAGAAACAATAGAAATCATGTTGCCATATATGGCTTCACAACACATTCCAATTTACTATGAGACGAACCCCGCATACATGGTTCAGGCCTTCTCAAAGGACCCCGTGCAACAACCCTGAGCAAATGGTTCGAGCACACGTGCCTCAGTCATACACGCGCATACGATGGCCTTGGGACTTAGGTTTCGTCGATCGACGATGTCGATAACCTTATGTAACTAGGAACATGATCCACTGAATGAAGGAGATTTGACATCGGTTATTCAGTAAGGTTCATATACTACGCGAAAACCAACACTAGTGTGGCTGTGGAAATCGAATTTCCTGAAAATCTGATTTCTCCGTACAAAATGGCGAGCGTTGAAAGAATTCATAAATGCACTAAACGCTGGATTGCTAAAAGTCAGCTGTCATCTAGCGAATGCAATTTAACTAGCAGCATTAATACATTAGCTAAATGGCAGAGGATGATTTATCAATCCAGCTTCTTATAAATGTTAATTTTTGCATCGCTCGCCATTTTGTGAAAATTTATTGAGATCAGTATTCAGAAGAGCAGCTAACAGCATTGATGCCTATGAAGAAGCATTTCCCTTAATTCCCATCATTTCTTCTTTTCTTTGCTCTTCTTCATCTTCTTCCTCTTCCTTTTGTTTGCTCTCTAATTCGATCTTCAATATTTTCAACTTTTCTTTTTTCCTTCCTATTCTCACCTGTTCCTCTTCTTTCTTTGTTTATTAGATTACATCTCTTCATTCTCATCATTTTTGTCTTCTCCTTTTTCCATCTCATTTTTCTGAAACCTCTTCCTCCTCCTCGTCTTCCTCCTTCTTCTCCTCCTTCTCCTCTTCTAACTTTTTTAAAATCAGATAATAGATTGAATAGACTCACTAGCATCTTGCAGGTTCTTCCTTTATTGATGTCAGCTCCTCATTCAGCGTTTCTTCTTGTCACCGTTTCTCCTTCTCATCCACTTCATGCTGAAGATGTTGCATGTGATGCTCGCGTTGCTGAAGCTGGATCTATAAAAAAACACCACACATCTCAAGAAATTGTAATCCCAGGTACATTAAGCAGCCTAGAGATAATAGCACTAGTTTTGCATGATTAAGGATAGATACTTCGTTCTGAGGATACAGCATGGCAAGCACAGTGAAGATAAGCAGTGTCAAGCAAGGTTAGCACTTGGATGGGAGAAGATCCATTGCAGAACAAGCCACCTATGCCAATCAACCACCATCACCTCGAGTCGGTATAAGGGGAAGGATTCAGTTTAGTTTTTATTATTTACGCATTTACTGAGCAGCGCCATATAATGACTAAAATCAATTGATTCGGCTGAGCAATTGTGAGTAAAAGACTTGCTCAAGGACTTTGCAGCTTTAAAATGAAAACTTACCTCTTCAGCTTAGAGCAAAGGATGGTCTCGGTGTGAGTTGCACCAATTGTCCGATTTATCTTACGAATTCTCCAACTCTTGGTGAATTCTTGCAATATCTGCGCTGTTCTTTCACTCAAAACTGAAAACTATTTCCTTTTAATTATTCGAATAAAACGCGTCTCTCAATATCAACTCAAAATCAATACAAGGCACTGTGCTGCCCCCTTGCGCCCAAACTACAGATCGACGTACAAGTGTCTACGCGTGTCAACGGTCGTACCTTGCATAACTCGAGGTCTGGAACGAGAAGGAGTGCTCAAACTAAGCGGCCAGCGCACCACATGTCTGTTTTCAAACGATTTGCATATCGTAGACGAGTCTTGATTGAGTGTAGTCAGCAAACCGTGACCGTTTTTAACAAGTGTGAAGTGAAACGAAAGAGCGTTCAAACCAATCGGCCAGCATGTATACCTGTTTTCAAACGACTTGTATACTGTAGATGGGTCATGCGTGGTCAGCGAACCGTGACGGTGTGTAAAAGATGTGGAGCGAAAAGAAGGAGTGCTCAGTCCAATCGGCCAGCGTGCCACAACACTGTTTTCAAACGATTTGCATATGACGACAGACGGGTCTTGAACTTGAGTGTGGTCAATAAACCGTGACCGCGTTTAACAGGTGTGGAGTGAGAAGGAGCGCTTAAACTAATCGGCCATGATAAAGTCAAAAATGGGACAAATACTATTAAAATTACCCTAAGCATAGGGCCTACACGCGCATCCTTATGATACAGCCTAAAGTTCGCCTTCGTGCTATCTTGAGCATTTTAGAGCAGGTGACCAGTGCTCTCCCTCGCCGGCTGATCTTCTTACTGATAGTTCTGCTGTTAGTTAGCTATTATAATAGAAATAAATGCATGAACACAAACTAAAAGATGAATAACTATATAATTCTACCAACATCTAGGAAATAAAATTTAAAATTCGTAACAACATCCATTATGTAAAGGACATTTGACATTTGCTTCTTACGCAAGGCCCACATACTACTTTCAAACCGTCTGTCACCGTCTCATTGAAGTAATCGTATTAAAAATGTTTTATCTTCTATCTTTTCCATCTTCTACTTTTTATCTTATATCTTTTCCGTCTTCTAGTTCGTGTTTATGTCACTAGGGCATAAGGCTTAACAGATAAAATAATAAATTCTTACCAGTTTCGCCGGGGAAATCGAATTTTCTGATATTCGGAGTCCTCAACGAGGTAATAGAAGAACTAGAGAAGTGCTGCCGTGTGTTGGGCTTACGGTAGCGGAAGTGACGTATAACTAGGCCAGTTGGTAGACGGGTCAGTTGTTAACAACGCATTTGCCAAGGCAATCACGATGTGGAATTTGGCCAAATTTATTACAAAAATATCTTTGTCTCCAGCCCCACTGAATTTTGTTTGTTATTTCTAACTCACGAATGGGACGCTAATTTTGTGTTTTCAGTACGTAGGTGGAATAACTGAGCCTACGTTAACATGTTCTCAGGCGTCTCTGTGTGTGAGGATGCCGGTTCATGGACCGATCGTGGCTTTTTCAGGGATTTTAATCTCGGGCTAGCACGGTCCCTACACGGGGACCTTAAATGGCGTGGTACCCTTTTAAACTGGCAGCGGTGATGAAGGATCTCACCCGATAAATTCATTGAAAAATGATCGGGGTCGAGGCCATACGGTCGCAATAGAAAAAGGTTTACATTTACTTTTTCACGAATCCCTGGCAATGCACGTTATCACCTAGAGTACTCTGATTGCATAACTCTATAGGTCTTTGAATAGGGTCAATTGTGGTAAGTAGGCTTTCACAGTAGCTGGGCAAAGCAAGTCATCACATTACTTCAAATCCACTTAAACTGATTACTTTGGCACAATTTGTAAACATCATCATCAATATCATCATCAACATCATCATAGCCATCATCATCACAGTAACTGAGAGTAACAAACATAATGTAACTTCAAGTTGCCTTTATTAAAGCAATCTCCACTAGAAACTAGTCAATAAAAACAGTTGCAATAATAATATGATGCATAAAACTTTCTCAATTAAGAGTTCAGCTGATTTACACACAGGTATAACATTAGGTGATGGAGAAACTAGACCACCGCTGTCCTTAATTTCAAAATCATTTTTGGCTAACATCATCTTGTCTCACAGATCGTAGTGAACCAAGGCATAACTCACAAGACAGGTCTGATTCTAATGATCTCACAACAAAACCAGAAATATAAACAACAACATTATCAACAAATTTTTACAAAGATCCTATATTTGGCAGATAGTCATGGTCAAAACAAACTGAATCGGATTCCTTAACAACATCATTTAGCCTTGAATGAGAAATGAAATTCTATCAATGTCCACATTCAATCTGCTCTGCATTTTCCCAATGGAGTCATTAATTGTCAACAAGTTGCAAGTATTCATTGGCTCACAGTTACCAGTAGCATGCAACTGAAGAGGAGATGGGTTATTATTGCTGCCCCACGACTACGTACAACCGCAAAGAAAAGCTCCAAGTGACCTTGACAGAATTTATATGTTAACAGATCATCAGTGACTCCTGTTTAACTAAACTGTCAAAGAGTCGAATAGCACTTTGAACAGATGCCACAAAACCTATCACTCCTGTCTTTTGCAAACTGTTGCTAATTAACTGCCCATTGGCAAGTTTTAGTCCCATGAAATACTGGAGAGCACTTAGCAGAAAAGGCCACCAAACCCCTTCACTTTCTAAGCACAGCAGCGCTTTATACTCCTTTCCCAAAAGATTCCTACTGTTCAAAATGTCAAAAAGTCTATCAATAATCCTTATAAATTTAACTGTAGCAGAAGAGTTTTTAAATTTTTATCTGTATCTGACGATGCTCCCAGTAACTTGGCCATGGTAATATTTGCAAGGCAATCATCAAAAGTATGTGACAAAACATCGACACCAACAGCAAAAAGTTTTTCTAAACAACTTCACTAAGTTTGCACGTTCAGCATCATTTAGAGCAGCTACAGGAAAATAGGCCACTGGCACTTTCCAGCTATCGGTTAGAAAAACAATCATAAATACAAGTGTCTCATTAGCCACAGGCAGACCAGCCATAGCATCAATTTCAATTCCCATTTCCACATATCCTACAAATTTGTCTGATGCAGAGTCCAAGCCTAGCTGCTTCTGAATAGCATTTTCACCCATCATGAAAGAACACAACATTCTGCCACCAACACACCATCTTGCTCTACCTTCCAGAGACAAAAATACATCATTGTGAAATCTTGGGTTCCCGCTAATGCATTTGTACCAAGAACTGATGGTCTGTGGGTGCAGCAAGCATTTGTTAAATGTTCTTCGGACAAAATCATAAGCTTTAGAAGAGTAAAATTGTAAAGTAAGAGCAAATGCATGTAGTTCTGGTGGATATGACCTCACTAGTTCACCAAAACGTTTCTTCAAATAGCTCATTACCAAATCTAAAGCAGGATCAGAAAACGATGCACAAAGGTTGTCAGCTCCCTGCTGTGAAAATATTTGTTTATTTTTCAGATCAGAAATCAAAGTTTTCATAGAATGAAAGTATACCACTAATCTCTGGCTTTTTTGCTGGCTTGTTTTCAGACGCTATTGCATGACTTCCAGTTTCTGATGAGCTTTATCCTCGCGTCGCTTTAGTGTCCGAGGGCTTGGCATAGAATATGGGTGATCTGCATTATCTCAAGATGTGCTAGTTGTAACTGTTGCCACTGGTTCTGTTGAAGGGAGATGTAGTAATCCAGAAACAGCAGGCATTGGCACAGATCTGTCTTTTGGAGCTCTGCGTGGCTTACAGTTCTTCTGCAGATGTGACAGTAGATTGAAGATGGTTGGAATAGTATCTGTAAATATCACAGTATAATCTCTGAATATTTCATCTGACAAGATTTCTGGAAAAGGTTTCTGCTCATGGCTACATTTGTTTTAAAGATCTATTTATTTCTCAGTCTGTACATGGAGACTTAAAATGGCTTGCAGTGCTGATGAAGAATCATACCCAATAAAATGTCTTCACCAGGTAGCAGGGTCAAGGCTAAGATGGTGCATATACAAAATAATTAAAACATTTAACATTTATCATGTGGACACTGCAGCATAGGGTAACAAAATGGTGAAGCTGGCTGGCATCAAACATACAGCTTACATAGTAACTAAACATTTGTAACATTCGCCTTCCCTCAGTTGAACCGTCTGACCACTACGGTCAAAGCAATCTGGTGTAAAGTGTACAGAACATATACATGACCATTTAGAGGCTTTGAAGTTTACTCTATGCATTGCATGTTCCCAGACTTTGACACGATCTGGCTTCGACATTGGAAATCTGAAGAAAAAATTATTCAAACTATCAGCAGCTTAGCATAAACCTTTGTTGAACCATAACCTATTTGGAATTAAGGAACTGTTTTGATGTTCATCGATAAACATAAGTCAAACTTGGCATGAGTCTTGGGCTCAGACTCTTGTCTTGTTTGAGTAAACCATAACTTTTTGAAAGGCTATCTGATTTAAATTTCGGGGACCCTTGAAAATGGAGTAATCTAGTAACTTGGGACCATAATTAAGCCAAAAGAATGGACACGAGTAACTCCTTGCTTCCTCTGTAGGCGATGGGATGCGAAACTGCTCCATATCACGACGTAAAGTTATGCTATCTATCCGAACAATTTTGCCTATCGATTTTGTTTTGACTGAGCGCCTGTGAATAAGATGGTCCCCGTGACGCGGCTTTCGCTGGGCGCTGTAGAAATCTCAGGATTACGATTACGATCACTGAGGCCAAGTGTAAACGTGAAAGTACGCATGGAAAGTTATTTCTGCCGCTCTTGATTCCAGATTGGCAACGTTACTGCATCCAAATGCAACACAATTTTTCGTACAACGTTTAGATTTAAATTTACTTTCTATTTCAGCCATTTCGCACGTGTTTTCTACACTTATACCAACGAAGTAATACAAGAACGCTTTGACTCCGTCTACTTGCAAGATGGCAGCCCTTTAGCGTCAGCCATATGACGTCATTCGGGGCGCCTGGTTGGGCTCTGCGGCAAGGCGACACCAGGTGGCGTGCTCTCATCTTCACCCATCCGATCTTCATTTTTCCAATTTCGTTGGTTTCGATCAAAATGGTATTTCCTATTACCTCGTTGGGTATTTCAGATATGATGTGTTAAGTCGACAAAGGTGCCATCAACCAGTCAACAAAACCCCCCTTCGCCTGCATTTGGTCTCTCTTCCATGTCGTGCTGCAATCAGTTTTAAAAAAATACATACATTACCTACGAAAACAAAAATCTTAAAGGAAACGATAAGAAGAAAGAAATGAACTTATGGACAATGTCAACAACATTCTCATGTCGAAGACGTCAACGGCCTTAGTTGCCATAAGATGTCGTTAAACCCATGGACAACAACAACAGATATGATGTCGATCACCCATCGAGAAACTTACTTTAACGCAATTACTTCTTTAAACGCAAGAACTACTTTAAACGCAAGACCGATCCCTTTCTATCATCTGAAATTTATATGTGATGACAACAACTATAAAACTTGGGACAAGATAATTATAAAAAGGTACCTCTTATGCACAACAATACCTAGAAAACTTCGGTTCATTCAATCCTTGTCATCATAAGATTACAAAGATCGTTGACGACAGTTAAGAGAACGCAATTGGTATTTTTAATTTTTAAAATGCCTTACTATTTCTTTTTAAAAGTTTTGTTTTAGAAACAAGAAATAATAACATAGGGAATGCCAAAATTTTCATTAACTGTGGCGTTCAAAAACCTAGCGAATGCAAATAAACCATCTTCAATAGCGCACGTGATTGTATTGCCACCTAGCCAATGCAGATGAAACCTTTTCAACAATGTGGGCTTTAAACTACGACATCGATAGCAAGAGAATTTACTTTTATCTATGTTCGAATAAATTTTTTCATGTTAAAACTCTTTTATTTTAATACAAAATTGGAACATAGAAATAGCTGAAGTAACTTTATAAGAAGAGAAAGCGAAAAGGGAAAATTTGTTCACTATGAACTATTTGTAAAATTTTTGGCGCTGTCGAAACAATCACGGGTAATTGATAGTGCAATACCGTGCGGGCACCTAGCGAATACAAAGAAAACATTGTCAAAACCGCACGTGTCTGGTCTGGCACCTAGCGAATGCAAATGAAACATTTTAGCAACGCACCCGTGGAAACACGGCACCGACTGTAGTCTTACCTATATTGGAATAAAATTTCTGCATTTCAAATCTCGTTTTATTAATAAAAAAATCGAGGCATACAAATAGGTAAAGTTTTTATATGAAGAGAGTGAAAAAAGAATATATGTTCATTAATTCGAGCTTTACTTGACACCTGAATTTGATCTTCCCTCCCGGCGCTGTCAAAACAATTTCGGGTAATGGACGGTCCAATGACGTGCTGCCTCCTAGCGAATACAAAGAAAACGTTTTCAAAACCGCACGTGTATGTGCTGCCAGCTAGCGAATGCAAATGAAATATAAAATATCAACGCACCCTTGCAAACACGGCACTTCCTGTAGTCTTACCTATATTGGAATAAAATTTCTGCATTTCAAATCTCGTTTTATTAATACAAAAATCGAGGCATACAAATAGGTAAAGTAATTTTATATGAAGAGAGTGAAAAAAGAATATATGTTCATTAATTCGAGCTTTACTTGACACCTGAATTTGATCTTACCTCCCGGCGCTGTCAAAACAATTTCGGGTAATGGACGGTCCAATGACGTGCTGCCTCCTAGCGAATACAGAGAAAACGTTTTCAAAACCACACGTGTATGTGCTGCCAGCTAGCGAATGCAAATGAAACATTTTATCAACGCACCCGTGCAAACACGACACCGATTGTAAAAGAATTTACTCTTACCTATGTTCGAATAAAATTTCTTCATTTCAAAACTCGTTTTATTAATAAAAAATCGAGGCATAAAAAGGGGTGAAGTAATTTTATAAGAAGAGAGTGAAAAGAGACAATACGTTCATTAATGTGAGCTTTACTTGACACCTCAATTTGAGCTTACCTCCCGGCGCTGTCAAAACAATTTCGGGTAATGGACAGGCCAATGACATGCTGCCACCTAGCGAATACAAAGAAAACATTTTCAAAACCGCACGTGTATGTGCTGCCAGCTGGTGAATGCAATGAGACATTTCAATACGGCATTCACGTGGACATGACACAGATTGTGAAATAATTTACTTTTACCTACGATTTAACCAATTTCTTCACGTAAAATCTCGTTTTTATTTATTAAAAATTAGGGTATAAAATTATCCAAAGTAATTTTATAAGAGAAAGTGAAATGGAAAACGTGTTCACTAAAAATGACCACGGATCGACACCTCTATTTAGAAAGTGAAGAAGCCTCTCTTCTCGTGACAATGTTATCTCGACTTCTAAAGCGCCCAGCTAAAGTCAAGTGCAGGAACCAGCGTATCGACTGACTTTCTCCCGGCGCTAAGAAGAAAAATTTCAGTAAAGCTTCAATGGGATCCAATAGTTATTAATTATATTTACTTCTATTGTGCCCGTGTCCAAACGCAGTGCCGTTAATCAGGTCAATACCCAGATGTAATACAAAACGCTTTGACTCCGTCTACTTGCAAGATGGCAGTCCTTCAGCGTCAGCCATATGACGTCATTCGGGGGCCTGGGCAATCCTCTGCTTTTCCTCCATAGCTGATCTTCCCAGCTATGGAGACCTCCGCAACAGATCAGGTCTCCCATTCTCCGAGGTCTTACAGATCTCGACTATATCCATCCACAGGATTATCATTTGGATTGGAGTTTTGCTTAGAAGGAACCATGGAATGATGATGTCTTGTGCTTTTACAAATAACTGTGCTATAAAAGTTTTTCGATTAGGTAGAATATTTCACTTTTGATGACCGACTGCTTTGTGATATTTTACTTACAAAAATTAGGTTAGTTCTACATCTTATTCAACTTGCACCGTTATGTATGTATTTCAGTTCATAGTTTTGTATTCGATTCAAAACATAAGATACTGTAAGTCAACAACTGTAGTTAGATTGCGTAAGGAGCTAAACGATCCTTTATCAATAAGAACACAGCAGAAACAAACACACTATCACACAACTAAATTAGCATTTGTAATAAAAGTTTAATTATCTTAAACTTGAATAGTTCTAATGTTTATTCTTTTAATAATCAGCTCCAGTGGAACTTTAGCTCATACTGTTTTCACCATTTAGTCCGAACTGCCCCCCCCCCTCCAACGGACCTCGATTGCAACCGACAACCATCTTGCTTAGCTAAACTCAAAAATGACTGGCTTAACAGCTCCTTTAGTGGTTTATCAGATCTAACCTCAAGTCACTTATGGTTGTTCCTACTTAAAATCACGTTCCATGATCATAATTGATCGGACAGGACCAGTCGAGATCAAAAAGGTCAAAAGGTGAAGCATCAGCACTTTACAGTTTATCAGAGCTCAGCCACACTCTGACCAGCTACATTTTGACTTTATCTACACAACAGAACTGGTGGAAGGGAACTGGCCACAATATGCTAGCGATTTGCTATGGAACAAAGCTTTTCCACCAACCTACACAACCAATATTATAAATTTACCAAAACCCTTTCCTCTGCTGAAGGCTAGGCAAGTCGTGCATACTTATGAGAGCCCTGTCTCATCCAGTGTATGCCTGGGTTTGCAGTTCTTCACAACAACAACATGAACAAACACACCCACACACACACATCAAAAGACAATGAACAAAAAATGAAAACGTCCATGTAGTTTCTGTTAATCATGCCCTAAGATTCAGAGTTACACAAATCCAAAGCTTTTTGTCTTGATGGCTAGTAGGAGTTTCTGTTTGAGAATGGCTTTCGACGAATACAGGGGGATGTAGAGACGAGATATACAGGTGTTCGCCGTCGGCAGGTGACTGTCGTCTGCGGGCCGCACGGTAACACTCGGCATTGGCTGGAAGCCCTCTTCGCTTGCCGGCAACGCAGGACTTGACATCCAGAAATACACCTGATGCAACACAGGGCATGCAAATCAATTGCAGTAACGATAACAACTATGATAATCATACCGACAATAACAATGCTGAGCAATTATACTAATACTGATAATAATAATAATAGTGATAAAAGGCTAGAATGTTCTTAGAGCACACTTCATGAGAACATGAACTCTGAGAAATAAACTTGCCAAGCATAGGTCATGCAGTTCAACTAACTGGACACTGATACTAAATATAGTTCATTTTTAGAAAATCATATCATAACACAGCTCCATTATCCATGCGGCGTCGTGCTTTCTCTGTTGCTGACCCAACCCTCTGGAATGCACTTCCTGTTACTCTACGTCTTCTACCCCGGGATTTTACTTCTATCTTCTATTCTTCTCTTAAGACTGTTCTTTTTTGCTGAGGTTGGTTTGGGAGTGCTTCTGAGTAGTTTTCTTGAAGGGGCGCTATATAAGTGTTCTGTATAAATAAATAAATAGCAACAGCATTCCACAATCACACTGCTCTCCCAATATCCACAAAACCTTAGAGAAAAACTAGATCATTCATATCCAGAAATAAGCTAGTGGGCTGCTTATCAGAACACTGAAGGATAAAACTGTGCTAAGCAAATGCCAAGACACATTTACATCTTGCACAAAACACCACACATTTAAAAGAACTACTGAATGCTCCGAAATTGCTGTATAACGTTCCTATGGATAAATCAAAAACAAAACAAACAGACATTCAACTACTTACGAGGTCCTGTCGTTCAGGTGCATTCATTTTCTCCACTGTTGACCAGAACCACTTCTTGAATCTCTGAAGTTTCTCACCGCCTTCACCTACAGGATAAATACAGCAGCAGAATAAGACACTACATAAACTTTGGCTTCACTATTTCAAGTTTATAGTTTGCACCCTTCACCATTGTAGTTACATATCAGTTAGTTACGAGATTGTCTTATTTTTTATTTCAGTGTTGGAGTTAGTTGTAAGAAGGACATGAGTTGAGAACTGTTTAACAGTAACAGCTGAACTTTGACAAAAGTCCTAAAGTTCTCCAATAGTAGTTGCAAGTTAGTCGTTTGTTGGGCCAGCTTCGAAACCGGTAGAATTATTCAGTGTGAACGATGACCAGTAAAGTAAACTAATTTATTCTGATTTCTATATTTATTAGATTAAGGCAGTTATTACACGCAGAAAGGCCTAGAGGGCTCGTTATATAGCCTGCTATAGGGTCTGTTATCATGATATACAAGGCAACATTTTGATGGTTGCTTCAAGTAAAACCAGTCAATAACTGTAACCTGTTAGACTAACATAGTTGAAATCCTACACGTCAAGGAAACCAGAAGACTAGGTACAAGTTGAAGCCAAGTAGAAACCTTGTTAAGCCAGCATGGCAGCCATACCAAGTAAAGCATTCTTAAAAGGATGCATTATGACGAGATCCTGGTGTACAGCTGATTGGGTCTATGTCCCTGCCTATAATATAAGAATTTCTGTCATAACAATGCACAGTCTAACGAACGAGGTTCCAGCGTACATTCTTAGATCAGACTGATTTTAATCTGCAAACACTTACGGTCACCAGTTTCATCATTGAATGATGTGAAGCTGATGAGTGACTGCGTGTTGATGTCACCCATGCCATTTAGCAAAAGTCTGAAGTCCTCAGCTGTCAGTCCGTCAAAAGCGTTTCGTGGCAGAACGTCAAAAACGCCAAGCTTCATATTCTGAAAAAATCAAAATTATATAAACTTACATAAACATGCTCATTTTATCTTAAATCACATCTTTTTGAACAGTTACCCATGTTTTAGCGCCTTTGAGGAGTTCTGAAAATGCACTGCACAAATGATCAGAAGCATACATAAAAGCATAACTTTTTGGTGCAAACTCCAGAACTATTTGCCTAAGCTGTACTTTGTTGTAGTCTTTTGCTTCAAGGTTTGCCACTTTTAGCTTTAGGGTTTGCCACTTTCACTAAATTGACTTCATGGATAGACTTTCCAGTTTTCAATGGGATTCATATCTAGGCTTTTTGCAGTGTTCTAGATTCCAGAGCACAATTTAGCCCTTTCAGCAAGCCTTTCCGTCATCACATGTAGTTCCAAAAGTTAAAACAAATAGAACTGATTCAGTGCATTTTGATACAGATATCAACTTGTTCTTACCTCAAGTGGTTTGGATACAACTTTTATCATTCGATACTCTGCATATTTGCGGACGTAGTCGTGAATGTTTGAAGAGTTTACTTCAATGTCTCCACCACCTGGTATTAATTCTACGTGGTCAGCTCCCTGGCAAGAAAAAATCTTCAGATAAACTGCATAAAAATCAACGCCAACGAAATTCAATTGCAAGCCAAAAGGTGTTTCTTCAGAGGTTTGTGGCAGAACATACATCTAAAAAAACTCTCTCAAGCTGTCATAAGTTGCATCTATTTAAATCCATTAGATAGCCATGTTTAGCAAGGTGCTAAATAAATAGCTTGTTACATGTACATATATCAGGTATAATCAAGAGGTCACCCTATGGCCTCAAATTTCATTTCTAATAAAATGTTCTGGCGATCATTTAAAAATTTTAGCATGGCACCACTCAACTTCTCTGATCAGGCAGTCTTTTATTTTATATGTTTCAAAAGTTGCGGTCATAGATCAAGAACCCTGACCCAACGCCATGTTTTGTTTCAAATTCTAAACATCACTTTCTTCTGGAAAGCCAAAAGATTAACAGGACATCAGGTCAACGTTACTGCTCTTGAGGTGCATCAGATAAAAGAAACCTACAACTCAGTACATGACTCAAAAGTGCTTGAATGTTAAGTTTGAATGCAAGCATTGTCATCATGCATCAGACAAAACCCATACAATCCAGTAATCTGCTTCACAGATGCAAACGAATACAGATTAACAACTTATGACTAACCTTTGCGAATTTCTGTAACGCCTTAAACGACAAACGCCTTTCCTTACAACAAACTATGCAATGCTTTCTAGTTCTCTGATTTCCTACACGCCTACCTCTTCCTGGCTCAGATCAATGGAAAAGGAGAAATCCAAGTTGGCGAACGTCGACGCATTGTCCTTAGTTTCTGCATCGCAGACAAGCTGGCGAAGACTCTCGTACATGATCGGATCAAAGAAGGCCATGTCATGCCAACCGATCTTACGACCTAGAAGGTACTTGATGACGTGACGATTCAAGTAGAGTGGGCAGATCTCATTTTGCAGCAGACAAAGTCCAATGATCCTTCGAAAATATGCACCAAACATCAAATATCACAGATCAACACAACAGTGCGTTTAACTAGATCAGTTAGATGGTCACATGCACAGCACCTTTTATAGACACTTAAAAGGTGATGTATCAAGTGTCTTGACACACACATACATGCCTGTATCTTGTTATTCATACAGCACCTTTTAAGAAATTCACAAAGGTCCCAAGTGCATCATGCATCATTCCTAAAGACATGCATTTCCTATTTTTTATCTATTGATTTTATTCAGCTACTGATTACACAGACCATATTAGTTAAACAAATCCAAGTCTAACATGGAATTCACTGCACACATGAATGTCTGCCAAGTACTGAAGTGGTGCTATGCAACTACCACCACCCTCCAACCACAAATTAAATCAATTCAAAAATTTCAAGCAAATCTTAATCTGAGACTAGTATATCAATACTATAAACCTGAAAGTTTAGACAGACAATTTAACCCCAAGCCACATATACTAGGAACTCTGCTCAAACTGAAACCTAAAATGAAGCAATAGCTACACCAAAAATAAACATGCTATACACATACATGAACATCAATAAACACCAATAAACATAAATGTATAAAACAAAGAATCCATCGCTCAAGCTATTCAGTACATGCCAGCAAATTTTAAAATGTGTGGAATAACTAAACGTTCCAATGTTTCTGATTAAACAAACATATCAAGAAAACGTGATTCCCAAGTCACAGAAACCTTACTAATCACTAGACTAAAACCTCTGGCATCAACAACATTCCATTAGAAACATAATAAAAAAGCCTTGCAAAAACCAAAGTGCAGTTTACTACCTGCCAACATTCCTGAAAGCATTCAGTCTTTCAGGGGTGTTTCTGCCAGGGCGGGGCGAGTAGTAGCCTCTCTTTCCAGGCTGCCAGAACAGTGGCTTGTTGTCCTCCAGCCCTTCTGACTCATCATCACCCTCGTTTTTCTTCCCAGGAGTTGATTTCTTCCCTTTGTCACTTGATAAGTTGAACACATCAACATCAAGAGCATTCTCTGGATTTACTTCTCTACAAAACCAATCGATCAATCATTCAATCAAGCAACTGACGTCACCGTTGTTATCTGAATGCACAAGGCATCAATTAATGGTCATTTCAAGTGAAACCCATCAAAAAGCACAATCTGTTGAAGAAGCCTGGTTGAAATCTCCTAAGCAGGAAAACCAGATTTTAAGCTACATTAGGTAAGGAAGTTGAAAAAGACGAGTCTTAATTTGAGGCCAGAATGACATTAAAGAACTGACAGAACACACAGAACTGGGCCGTAAATTTCAAAGTCATTCATTCAATAAATCAACTAACACTTCATCCATCAATAGATCAATCAATAAATTACTCAATCCATCCATCGACGTATCAATTAATTATCATTTCTAACAGCACATCACTTCCATTTCATAACGAATTGTTAAACAGCTCTAGAACAAACCTTCCTTGGCTCATGATTATCTCAACCGCTTCCTCGACGCGCTGGCGCAACTGCTCATCTGACGTCAACAGACCCAGCAGATACGGTGGCCCCAGGTCCAGCAGCATGCCAGTAATTTTAGCAGCCAATGTCTACAAACAAATACATCAACTCAACTTGGTCAATCAAGCAAAGAGAATTTTTATGCATCTACGCTAAAATAAATGCATGACACATACGATGCAACATCTGCATCAAGAAACTCAGTGATAACACTATCTTTGAGAGCCGCAGGAAGAACCACATATAATGAGACTATATTACAATGAGGTTATCTTTTATGGCTTAAAAAATTTGGGGTCCATGTCCCTGACTGCTTTAATTGTCAGGACTGATGTTATAATAGTGCATCTTATATGAGTTTCTGGTGTTGTTACACGCCGATTTCTAATTTTTAAATCACATAGAAGACAAAAATTATTGCACTGTGTCAGGTTTTCTTTGTAATAAAGATGTCACTTTTCTCAATATTATTAATAATATTTTGCATTTATTCACACAAGGTCAGTAAATCTCAATCTGAGGCACAATATCAACGTCCCGATACAGTACCCATCTAAAGGAAGACTCGAATCCATACTCTCTGCTTTACAAGCTGAGGGCTCTATTCAGTTGGCTACTATGCCTCACTAGCCTCTCTGGCAGTAAACATCACCTTATAGATGTAACTTTCTAGGCCCCACAATTTCCAGAAGTACAGAGAAATCCCTGTTCCATGTGAAACTCACCGGTTGTATAGCCTGGACTTTGGGATAAAGCCTTTCACCCAGCTGTCTTTTCTGCACACTCAGGTCTGTGTTGGAACTCGATGCAACGTCAACATTATCGGCACTGGCATCACCTGTCATGTAGAAAGGTGAGGCATCATACGACAGACTCTTCCTGTTATCTCGGTTTCTGGGACGCTGCAGTCTCTGCTGACGATCTCTCTCCCTTGACTTCAGCCGCTGCAACAGGTCTGAAAAACCAACAGATATAATGGCAATAAAACATTACAGCTCAAGTTTTATTCAACATAAAGCTTAATTATCATTTAAGAAGGTAATCTTTCATTATTGTAGGACAAACACCAACAAATGACAATAAACAGTATATATATATTTATGTATGTGTGTGTACGCAAGTATGTACAACCACATAGCTAATATAATCTAATCTAATGACGTCTATAGCACTGTTATCATAATGCCCAAGTCATTACTCAATGGTCACTTCAAGTGAAATCGTAATCAAAATCATAATCCATTGGAGAAGCCAGGTCAAATTCAGAGAAACTGAAAGTTAGGGTACAGTGGGTAAGCAAGTTGAAACAGACGAGTCTTAAGTTTAGACCTGAATGACAACATTTCAATAAAATTGTTTTGAATTCAAATTATCACCATCACCATCACAATCATCGTTGCCATCAGCCACTACCACTACTGATATCGTTGTATTAAAGCATCCGAGGAAAAACTTATGTAGATACCTACAGTGTGCTATGTCTATGTAACATAAACTGCAGATTTTCCAGTCATTACAAGAACTTACTATATTGAAGAGTCTTGCTATTGCCAATCAACACTCCTTCTAGACTTGGTAGATTCTCCGACGACAAAACTGCCTGGCAGAAGGCTGTGTAAAAGCTTCGAGCAACTCCGCTTCCCTCTCCTGGTTCATCCCTGAACGTGACCTTGACCCGGTGCACAGCCAACGGACATCCAGCAGCATTTGTACGACGATTGTACTGGGTGTTCAGCTGTTTGAACGCCTGAACCAGCAACACGTTTCGATCGCGTTCCACCTTCAACAACAACAGAAATTCCAAATAGGTGAGGTTGGGAAAAATCAATCACAAGATGATCTACTGGGGAAGAATGACTTCGCAGCTAAGAGCAAAATTTCAAAAAGGCGAGACAGGCATTAATCGAATACTTGTTAATCTCCTGAGGTTGAAGTAGATAAATATGGATGTCAATCGGTAGTGTGCTAGGCCTGTAATCTAACAAATGTGGGTTTGAACCTGCTGATTGGACTCCAGGTAACAACCCTTGACAAGATGTTCCAGCATGCTGGTCTCTGTCACCAAGCAGCATAATTTCGTACCAGCATCAAATAATAACTAGTAACTTCTAATGTGTCTGTGTCTAATGTCCAATGGCGCACCAACTATATTCTACCCGCAATCAGGGAGGTACACATCAAGTCCAGCAAAGCAATGGTTCCTGTGTCCAGGACCTTTGGATTCATCTATTACCAGCTCAAGGGCCACAGAGCAGGAAGCGAGCGCCTCTCCTACGTTCCACTAGATACATGGAGGCTGTACTGAGTGCAAAATTCAATATAGATGAGACATGCACAGCCTAATCATGTGCAAGGGTCACTATTGGTGATAGAGCCCGGTCAGCTCGTCGTTTAAAGACGTTCTTATTTCCCAGGGGCTCTCATGCTGGAAGCGCCTCTGAGTAGTTTGTTCTGTAAGAAGCACTATATAAGTTATCAAATACAATACAATACAGTCTCCAGGGCAAGGACTTGCTGGCCAACAACCACCTTTTGTTACAGTGACAGTGGATCAAAATCAAGCCGATAATTTCACAGATTGCACAGTCAGCCAGTTACGCCATGCTGTAACTGGAAATCGTAAACAGAAAATACTCAGAGTACAGATGTAAGGTAACATAAGCATTTGAATGGACTGGACTTATGGCTTGAGACGAACCTCAAGGGACAAGTCTCGTTGCTGAGAATTGCGAAGCCTTTCCATTTCACGTCGAAACTTGACCTCTTTCACTGCAAATCCTCCAAACTCGCTGATGATGGAGCCTGGCTCGGCACCAATGTCATCGCAGAAGACCCTTCCAAATAGGTCAAGAGTCAGCCTCCATCTTCCCAACAGCGTCTCTGCCGTTACAAATCCTCCCAGTATGGTTGGCTGCCTGGAATTATTGAATCATTAATATTTTTAATTATGACCTCCTCAGCAATGCTCCCAAAGCAACATCAATCCATCCTAGGAAAGGACGGTTCTAAATATGTCATTATATTACAGCATAGAAAGTAACCAGATTATACACTTTAAAGCGAATCAAATCTGCTAAGTACATATTAGTATTTTTGTTTTTATTAATTGCAATCCTAGTCATGAATTTGCACAAAAGTAAAAGAATTTGGGCTGGGGAACAGTTTGGGGCAACTTGGACACCTCCAAACATTTTGTTTCAAAAACTAGTTTGTAACATATAATTTAATTTGTCACATATAGCACTGACTTGTACACTACAAAATAATGGATGGATGGGAAGAGAAGACAAAATGCTAAAGAATGATGCTTACTTCATGTTTGTATGTCAACAACTGACTGAGATGTCACAAATTCAAAATTGTTTAATTTATAGGGTGTGTTACAGCAATTCACAAGATACATTAGTCAATTGTAAATCAGTCAGTTCTCAAGCTCAATCAAATGATTACTTTTCAAAAGTTTATACCAAAAGCAACACAGAATCACTAAACAAAAATTGCACAAGTTATATCGCATTTATTATTATTTTTTACTCAAGGTATAAATGATCCCCAGGATTTAAACATTCTCCGGAAAATGAAAAAATTCTGGGATGGCTAGAAATCTTCAAGATCAGGCAGAGCAAAAGTACTTATTAATATTATTCAGATACTTATTTCATGCTAAGTTATGAATTCACCACAAAAGCACAGAACATCTACACCCAAAGTGGGCACAAACCCATGACCCTGAAATTCAGTCTCATGCCCTACTTACTGAGCTAACAGGGCTGTTTAAAGTTTATGTTAGGCATCACACCAACAAAAGCTCAGGAGAAAGACTTTCAGTTAGATATCTTTAACATATCACTTGCCTATGCACTGGTGCAATGCTCTGCATCTGTGTTGTCTCCACGACAACTGTATTAGAGACGTTGTCATGCGATCCGACCAAGTCGATGGAAGATGCCTGGACGTCTTTGCTGGCCGACTCGGAAGGTCCACTGCCAATCCAATAAATTAGGCAAGTCATTAAATATGCATTTATAAATGCAGTTCAGTTGCTGTAAATCTATTCGAGTAACATAAGTAGATTCTAATACTCACTGCAACAATGAACACCCATAAGTCATACCCTCTAACACCCAGTTTCATCCATTACTAAAGTTATCTTAAAAGGCTTGAAACCAGACACAGACATTCTTTACTTAATTTGTAACATGTAAAAACACTGACTTGTAAACAACAAAATAGATGCTAAAGTTGATTTAAAACGATCAGAAAGCAGAACATTGGAAGACATAAGTCACAGCAAATCAAAAACCTAACTGCAGACCTTCAACAGTTTCCCATTGCAAGTCTGCCCTTCTTTAACAGCATGGAATATAAGTGGCAGGTTAATAATAGATCAAGTCATTTCCAGAAATGATAGACCAGTATGATGGAAAGGAAGCCAGATTATAGAGGCAAAGAAAACTGATAAGAGGTCTTAAGTAGGAATGTAAAGAACAAATACTGGAAAAAGACAGGTCTTCAATTGAAATTTAAAAGACAACAAAGATTAGGCAGAGATGATGACCAGGAAAATTAATCTTAACTCAAACACTTCTCATGCACAGTTTTTAAGCAGTAAAAAACTAAGAACAGCTTTAAAATTTCACAGATACAGTTTTATTTCAGTCTTAACTCTCTTGTCTAGAATCTATATACATTTGCCTATAGGGTGCAGCACTATATATACCAAGTTAATATTTAATATATACTAATTTAATATTAAATATATACCAATTTAATATATACTAATTCATTTCACACAAGTCAGACATACAATGCCAACAAAAACAAAACAAACGCTAAAGAAAATATTACAAAAACACGAAATTAAGGCAGACTTTACCTGACAATGTCTGAAGCCTCAGAAGTCAAAGCCTTGCCAGCATTGATGTTCCTTGATGGATTACTGAGGTCTAGGCCCATTTCACTGGACGAAGCCATGTGGACATCACTCTGTCCATGCTCAGCACCTTCAGAGCTGGATGGCAGAGCCAGAGGAGCCTGGTAGTAAGACAGATTGACTGTGCTTCCCGCATGAACTATGACGCTTGGCTGACCAAGTGCATGTTGCGAGTGCTGCTGTTGCTGGTGGTGGTGGTGATGGGGAGAGAGCAACTGTGGCTGCTGAGAATGCTGCTGCGAGGATTCCTGCAGCAGCGAACTGATGGCATACTGGGGTGATCTTGGAAAATGAGCTCCAGATGACGATTCGCTAGGCCTCGACATGGAAAGAGACGAATGGGATTCTGCAGACAGATCAGAGACATCAAAGATCGTGTTTGGGTCGCTTCCGGTGGGAAGAGGAATAGAGCTGGGATGAACAGAGGACGTCTGTTGAGTCCCATAGCTGCCTGAAGACGAAGCAATGTCAGCAGCTGACATCGGGAAGGCATAGCTGACCAGGGTGGAATCCAGATAAGAAGGTCCTTCAGAAGACGAAAGACCTAGGGGTGTAGCAGTGAGTGGCAGAGGAGCTGAAACTGGAGAACTGATGATTACGTTTGAGGCAAAGTTAGACATGTCAATGGCGCTGTTGCCCTGATGGCTGCTCAACGAATGGGCAGGAGGAGCAGGGGCCGGGTAACTTGGAATCTGGAGCTCAGACTGGCCGGCAACGACCGATGGGTGGTAGACAAACGAAGGGCCGGGAGGCGCGTTGGACGATCGGAACGACAGTGCCATGTGAGTCGGCAGACGGTTCATTGGCAGTGGCTGGTGCGAGGCCTGACGTTCACCAAGCTCGGCATCAAGGGGCAATGCCTGGGCGCTGACGGTCTGACGCGGCATCCCAAACAGCTCCTCCTTCCTCGAGTACGGGTGGAGCAGGTGAGGCTGTTCAGCCAGCGGCAAAGCGTCCGCCACGGACACCTGGAATGGATCTGGCGGAATGCACCCAAGGAAGATGGTCGAATCGGAGCGCTGGAAAAACGGATGTCGTCTGCCGCTCTTCGTCCCCGCATCCGACTCGCCATCCAGACTGTCCGTCTCCATGTTGATGCTCTGGTTGACTGGATCGTCATCTCCATCGTCGTTCAGATTATCTTCCGGATCTTGCCACGACTGCACGGATGCCGTATCACGCAGCGTCTCGGCCTCACTCTCGCTGCCGCTCCGCATGTAGTAGATCATAGCATCGAGGACGTAGGCGACATGCTTCAGGGC
>OZ029916.1:5975963-6008463 GCA_964023275.1 Norana najaformis | reverse complement strand
TATTGACCCAAATGAATACGTCGTGTGCCATCCGCTGATCGGTCAGATATTAGACCTATATGGCATCGCATTGTTTTTATAATGACGAGGTTGTTATTGTCGTTTCTGATGAGGATGACGATGAGGAGGAGATGATGTATGAGAGGAGAGGAAGAATGACGAGGAGAGGAAGTAGAGGATGATGACTAAAATTACAACGATGATTACTTGCGCCGCATGTGACTGCAGTCAGCAAATAACTGTACAAGTACAGCGCCCATTTTCGGCCTCGGCCGTACTGCGGCGCTGTATAAATCGTCTTATTATTATTATTAGTAGTAGTGGTATTTGTAGTAGTAGTATTTTTATCATTATCATTAATATTATTAAGAGTTATTGTATAGAAAAACTACTGAAGTGATAAAGTAACTAATATACATCATAGACAGACGGACAGACATACATACATACAGACAGACAGACAGACAGGCAGGCGGACGGACAAAGACATATACATGTAGATACTCCAAGACGGATAGGGAAACAAAGATGTAGACCGCCGGGTTGAAACAGGAACAGCGATCGACAGATGAAACGAGAGACGGATAATCTGTGATCTTTATGGCTCATTTTTTTATTGGAAGACACACGTCGGCTGCTTTCCAATTCCGCATCACAGACAATCGATCGCCATTGCTGACGCCGCCGACGACGACAAAGCCCAGCGGTGAGCAGGCTACCTCTGCAGCAGCAGCTTCATCAACATGAGCAGCAACAGCAGCAGTGTCAATAATAAGCAGCAGCAGTGTCAGCAGCAATAGCAGCAGCAGCAGCAGCAACAGCAGCTGACTTGGTTTCGTGTGCGTGATACTGTGGATGCTCTCTTTTGGCTTCCGAAGGCGGTTGCAGTGGCTGGGATGTGTTGTGTGACGACTACAGTGTTTCACGCCTCATCCATCAGATGCAGATGCTGACTGCTGAGGATGGTGTCTGGTCTCAAGTGTCTTCTGTTTAGTTAAGAGTTTACCTACGATACAGATTCTAAAGATGGTTCTGGAAATATATCTCCTCACACGATTCTTCTTTCCCTTATCTATACTGCCGATCCAATTCCCAACACCAACCACCGTAGTCGCCTGCCTGCCTGCCTGCCTGCCTGCCTGCCTGCCTGCCTGCCTGCCTGCCTGCCTGCCTGCCTGCCTGCCTGCCTGCCTGCCTGCCTGCCTGCCTGCCTGCCTGCCTGCCTGCCTGCCTGCCTGCCTGCCTGCCTGCCTGCCTGCCTGCCTGCCTGCCTGCCTGCCTGCCTGACTCTTGGATCATGACCTGGAACCGAACTCGTTGCCTATCGATTTTGTTTTGACTGAGCGCCTGTAAATATGCTGGTTCCTGCAACTAGCTTCCGTTGTGCGCTGTAGAAATCTCTAGTTTACGATTACGATTAAGATACACAATCACTGTTTTCGCAGTTTTACCTCTCAATTGTTGCATCAATGAGTTAATTATTGTTTATCTTGAAGTTGAGAAGAAGACGAGGAGCGACTTCACCATAATTGAAGTCCTTTAATAATAATAATAATAATAATAATAATAATAATAATAATAATAATAATAATAATAATAATAATAATAATAATAATAATAATATTATTATTATTAATAATAATAATAATAATAATAAAAATGCCTTTGCAACCCACGATCCACTGGAGACCAGCTACCTGTTCCAAAGACTCTAGGTGGCTATCCCGCGTAGGAATGCCATCTGCTTTTCCAGAACCTTTCCACATTAGAATGACAAGTTTTTTAAAGTATTGAACTTCGTATAATAATAATAATAATAATAATAATAATAATAATAATAATAATAATAATAATAATTTTTATTATAATAATAATAATAATAAAAATGCCTTTGCAACCCACGATCCACTGGAGACCAGCTACCTGTTCCAAAGACTCTAGGTGGCTATCCCGCGTAGGAATGCCATCTGCTTTTCCAGAACCTTTCCACATTAGAATGACAAGTTTTTTAAAGTATTGAACTTCGTATAATAATAATAATAATAATAATAATAATAATAATAATAATAATAATAATAATAATAATAATAATAATAATAATAATAATAATAATAATAACAACAACAACAACTACAATAATAACAGTCATAATAACAATATCACTCTCTGCCAGGCTTCAATGAAGTTCTGAAGGACTTTCTGCTCCATTTCGACGTGCCTATGTAAGACCCTTTGTATGAAGGAACTTTGGCTTTGCTCTTTGAACTACATGAAAGAACTATTTAAAAAATTATTATTATTATTTCTCCGGAGTCTTTTTATAGCTCTCGAGGGATCACAGGTACCTCGTGCAAAATTAATTATAATAAGACGATTTATACAGCGCCGTAGGACCGCCGAGGCCAACGAAAGGCGCTGTACACGTATGCCTGCAGTCGTTCGCTGACAGTAGCAACATGCAACGCAAGTGAGCATAATTATACCCTGTAAAATCAAGTAACAGATCAAAATGACATCGCCATAAAGGAAGTTAGTTGCTTTACCACGGTTGAGGTCCTGTATGGTAGAAAATGTCTACTGATTTCAATATTTTTCTTTCTTTCTAAGATTAAAAGACTAAGAATTGATTTCTTAGCCTTTTCTTTAGTCATTTCTTAGTCTTTGCCAGCTTTGGAGCTGAGATCAAGGTTTCATGTGGCCAAATTTTCTCATGACCTACTTTAGTCATCCGCCGTTTTCAGACGGTTTCTCCCAGTTGAAGACTTCGTGCTGTTCATTATTTCTAGGCGTTTCTTATCATTTGCCCCACTTTCGCACATGTTCGCTTTAACGGCATTTTCATAAATGCATATAGGCAATCCTCGTCAATCCTTTTAGGGACACTCAGTGGCATGACCCTCTGAAACTCATGTGGGGACATGGCCGGATTGCCCTATGCGTCCACCCTTTTGATGCAAACGGTTATTTATTTTTGATTGATTTATTATCACATCAACTTCTATATGCGTCACTGAAAAGCAAGTCACGAGGGAGGAATCCAGTTATATTTACCTCATGATTAACCCATTGAGTTCTCAACCGTTGCAACATACACGTGTACCATATAAATTAGAATTTCTTAATGTTACATATATATTTTTTATATTTACAACGTGACGATCTGTTGTAGTGAGATGTGAAGGGTTAAGGAACAGAGAATCCGGGCGTCGTCCATTAGGCAGAGGGCGTAGGCCTTTATCTTCTCAGAGATACATCTGCGCTTGAAAAGCGGGAAAAGCCTTCATCCTGTTGAAGTCATAAATTCCGCGTTGGCTGCCGATGCAGACAACAGCTATGCGTCGTCGTCGGCATCACCGACAGAGGCAGAGGCAGAGCCACGCCAATAGCAGCAGCAGCAGCATCCATTATATGGCGGTCATTGAACGCAACTCTTAAACCAATCTCTACCCCCACCGGGACGTAAATCTTCCGCTGAAATCGGGTGGCTGCACATCGCCGACCGAGGCTCTTCAAGCTGCGCTCTAGACGAAGATAATGGCCACCTCATGTTAACCCTCAGACCACCGACCATTCAGAAGCTACAAGTATATTAACGTATGCCTTTTCCTCAGTTTGTATGTATATATATATGCACATATATCTATGTCTTTCTGTAAGTATCAAGCCTGAATATATAGAGAGAGGATATCATGCTTGGGTAATATATATATATACACATATATATACATACGTATATATATATATACGTATGTGCGTGTGTGCATACCTGCTATATATACTAGAACGCTGAATCCCTTGCTGTACCTGATTCCCAGAGTTAATACTGCTTTAGTTTCTGATTACATTTGGTGTGAAAGTCCAAGCTGTGAGACGAGATACCTTGATGCATGGATTTACTCAGTGCGCGTGTCTAAATCATTGCTTTAACTGCTTTTGTTGCAAAGGTATCGCCGTCTGAACTGCAGTTGACTGCGGATTTGGGTTTTATTTGAAATCTGATCGTGTTATCTGTCGCTGTATCACTTACTCTTTTTGCGGTTGTTGAGTCGTAGAGCAAACAAAAGACAACGAGGTCAGGTCAGGGAATTGGGTTAGGTTAGAGCAGTGCAGGATGTTGAAGAAAAGAGCCAGCAAATCATATCATCGGGTTTCTCTTTGGAAGCAAGAAGACTAAGCTGACCTGCCAAGATACATTTCGACGAATATAATATGAATGTTGCGATAGATAACCTAGATGTTTGTTAAAACGTATATATGCTTAAATATATACACTATATATGCATATATAAGCCAGACGACCTACTGCCTCTTATCTCATTTTCCGGTTCAGTTCCAAACACCATCCACCGTAGCCGTCTGACTGCCTGTTGGATCTTGACCTGGAACCGAACACTTCCAGCCTATCGATTTTATTTTTGACTGCGCGCCTGTGAATAAGCGGGTTGTCGCGACTTAGCTTTCGTAGGGCGCTGTAGAAATCTCGAGTTTACGATTACCTGTTAAAATACAGACCTATAACAGAGTGCGCTAAGAGGGTAAATGTAAATGTGCACGGTTTCCTATAGTGACCTATGGCCTCGACCTTGCTCGTTTTTCAATGAATTAATAGGGTGAGATCTTTCACCACTGTTCATTTACCCGGGCCTCAATAGGCCGCAAATTTTATCAATTATTTTGGCTTTTTCAAAAATTCAGTAAAACCAGACGCCACGTCATTTGTTAAGTGTCCGGACTACTTGCTCTCTCTCTCTGCTGCTTCAACATTATTTTTCGTGGCTTCCTCGGCAGGTTATTTATACATGACATGATTTTCTTCGCCTCTTTCTTTTTTTCCGTCAGCTTTTGAAAACGATTCTGTTCGATCGTAGTTTGTATTGTAAAGTCTGAGCAGAACCTCAGTTTCTCTCTAGACAAATCTGCGATTACTATTGCCAGGTGTTCAGTATGGTACTTTTTCTACAAAGAAGCATTCATCACAAGAAGACGCAGTCTGCCAACACCTTTTTAAGATTGCACACAGCGCCCTTAGCTTTACTACTAAAACTGCCTTCCGACAAACTGCTTCAGGTTCCGACTGTCTACAGACTTCCTTATCAAGCACACATGCAAGCAGTCACGTGGCAATATTCCGTTTTGAAGACTTCAAACAAACCTACTGACGACAGTTATAAAATACCCTTGGTAACTGGCGACAGAACAGAGTTTATTGATTTGTAGATATAAAATACACAAAGTGAACTAAACAGCAAATTTTACAAGCACGATGCAGCTACAAAAAGCGAAAAATATCCGGCTGCCGATAGATAGGGGTCAGCTGTCTTAAAATCTGGGTCAGTGTAGAACCGCGGACATGAACTGCACTAGTTGATATTTTTACTGGAATTTCTATCTTCTCAAGGTCGTGTCTTCCATTTGGCACATTCGAACTCTCAAAATCAGCAATGCTTATCTGAGTTGGCTCAAAGGAAGACAGAGAGGGTTTCGCGGTTTATCAGGAGGCAGTCTGGCACGCCCGTTGCACAAACATTCTCGTCGTTCCTGGTGAATCCTTCTCTTCCCTCCTCGCCAAACCGTCCATGTCCTTCAATACAAATCAGACCTCTAATCTGCTCCCTCTGCGTAGACCAATCAACCTCGCCCTCATCGCAGTAAATGTAAACGTAACTGTAAATATGTTTGTACAGCGACCGTATGGCCTCAATCCTGCTCATTTTTCAATGAATAATTCTCAGTCATAGCAAAAATTCGTACCCGTCTCTGCATCTCCATTCGAAAGTCTAATTGTGTCTCACCATTTATCTTCGAAGTCAACCGACAAAATAGTGCGAAAATTCATCCGCATGGACCACGTGACCACTCGTAAATCGGCAAACAGTAAAACAGAACACACTAATCTATTATCATTATGCATCATTTACGGCTTCGTAAGTGGCGATCATTTTCACCCCTAACAATACAATTCCCCCGGTGCAAATAAAGAAATCGTTGCTGCGCACAATAATAGAACGGCAAACAACGGCAGCCATTGTGCTCTCTTGGTCCGAAATATACCCCAAGCGAAGGTCAGGCAATAATCCATCATGGAGGAGAACCGTCTGGCTATACGAGGACAACCGCTGTCAAAGAGCGGAGGTCGGAGTCATAAAGTCAAACAAGCCACCTGTTTTCTCTGGTGCCTACGTTAACCTCCACATGTAGACCAATACCTGAGAAACTGAAATCAAGTAACTTATGTAGCACATGTAGGATATATATAGCATATATGTGCTACATAAGTTACTTGATATATATATATATATATATATATATGTATCCAATAATTTAGAACTTCACAAAGGCGCTGCAACATGTGTCAAAATTCATCTTGCTGCAGTGAAATGGCATATCATAGAAACCGTTGCACAATGACATTTGCTAAGATGTTGAGAATAATTTATAAAGTGGTTGTAACACACGAACTGCAAGTGCAATTATAGACATTTCTCTGGCGCAGTAGAAATGGTCCAGTTACAAACAGCTGACAGAAATAGCTCACTCACTTATTTTGCTGCGTATTGAACACTTACTGGTAATTGATTGTTAGCCAGCATGAAAATATACACCACAACCGAACGCAAATTCAGCACTCACAAGACTCACAAGCATTAGAATAATAATTGGCCCTGATTGTAACCTCGTCGAAATTTATTAACACAAACACTGTAGAAGAAGTGCGTCGAAACTGCACCTCTAAATCTTCAAAGCTTATTTTGGTCAATAGAATATCTTCATGGGTTAAAATATTTCAAACAAAGGTTAATCTCTTGCACGTGGGAGTTATACAAGAAAGCATTTCCATTATCAAAAAGTAAAAGGTTTTCCTGTACCTCAAGAAACGATTTTCAAAGCAGTCCACAAAAATCTCATCCCATTCAGAGGTTCAAAAGTGCAATATTGCTCTTAATACCCACGGCATACGAATTATTTTTTGGCCCTAGGTAGTACCGACGATAACATCAACAACCAAAGAAAAACACGGCAACAGAATCTACGATAGCAAAAATCTAACAGAATTCTAAAGCATTTCTACAGTAATTTTTTTTAAAGTAGGCTGAACTGTCTTATCTGTAAACATCAGCAACGTAACTTACAAAAGGTAAGGTACACCATAGCATTAATGAGATAATTCTAGCATTTACTTGAAACAGTATGTTAAGTAAACAGCAAAAATATTTATATAAATATAATATGTAAAGTTTCATTATAAAGACAAGCTCTTGGAGGCTTCGGGAGCAGGCAAATTAAAATTTAACTCTCTAAAGAAACTTGTAAAATGTTACGTTGTCACTAACCCCAAAATAAGTGTTAACGTTTATTACTGGTGGGTTTGCGTTGGTAAAGCTGAAAGTCTTCATACAATTTAAATTGCTTAAAACTTACATGGAGTAAATCTGAACTCAAAAGAAAACTCATAATTATCACTTAAAATTAATATGAAGCAAACAATTTAATAGATAACCTTTATTGTTTTCACAATTAATTTCTTCTTTGGATGCACATAATTTTGCATGTTTCATACAAAGACAGCAATTTATCTGACAAGTCATTGCATTACAACTTAATGTAGCACACTGCTGTTCCTAATTGGTTTAAATGGAACACTTGTTAACTTTTCGACGTCGTAATGAATGCCATATCTCAAGCACCGAAGGAATGTCGGTACTTAATCAGGGTTCACCTAAATTCCCCACTGGTGTAACTCCCGGCAATAAACCATCGATAATGTCGTGCCTCACGCAGCTCCGTACTATCTCGCTATCTGCCTCCTGTAATCAAACGATCCAAAGCACTGCCTTATTCCGTTGTCTCATGAAGTCGGATATAAGCAATAGGTTAGGCTCGAACTTACAAAGTGGCTCACACTTGGAACGTAGCACATCGGGAAGGTGCTTATCTCCATTTCATTGGCTATGAGCCAGTTGGAAACGACCCATGGGATTCTGGACATGATACCAAACATTGCTTCGCAGGATTTCTTTCCAGTTTGTAATTATTCCACAGTCTTTCCAGTAACTTGGTGGCTAGCGGTGCTGTGTTCCTTCTCTGTCGCCGGAACCACTGCATGGAACAGTCTTCCATAAACATGTGACGAATGCCCCATCCCTGGACACATTAAAGTCAAGGCTCAAGACATATCTTTTTAAGATATCTTGTGACTGTTGTTGATTTTGGAACTCATGTATAGAGCCATTTTTCTTCTGCCTCGGCAGTGCTACTGCGTTATATAAATTGTATCATTGTTGTTGTTGTTGTTGTTGTTCAGCCGCATACTTTTCGGGGGGACTTAGGCCGACTTTGTAGGACGTGAGTACAGAACCGTTCAAAGATACCGAGACGTAATGAGGCCAGTGATGATGCAGAGTTTGGGATGGCACATATAAAACCCTCTTGGCCATTCTTGAAATCTTTCTTTTTTTGGCATGGACATCGTCAAAAGCTGACGAGTACCAGGTTTCACAATTGTAGGCATTCTTGTAGTAATCCATGGATAGTGCACTGTTCATTGCCATTTGTAGTTTAAACGTACTCGCTGGGTTTTGGCTCCAATCTATGTCATCTACATGGTACATTTTATTATTGTACCTTGTCATTACAATACTTCCAAAGAGACTCTTTAACGCATTATGCTGCCTCGTGAAATCACACACCGTAGTGATTTCAATCATCGTGTGGCACAGGTCAGCAAGACAGCAACAAGGCTGATTTGTTTCTCGTAGAGTCCAATAGCAGTCGAATATCTCGGCCATATGTCTATCCTGAATTGATCCAGATGCACAGCTTTACTGGTATTGAAGTAGCTGCGCTGAATCAGGGCCAAGCCAAGGTGTTGTAGAACTCTCTTGAAAGAAAAGTATGTTGTATATCTGAAGAACTGTGTTCGTACCGGGCAGAGCCTCTCCTATGGTCTTTATCGTTATCCTAACGATCTCTTCTCCATTACTATACTGGAAGAAAAGATTTTTTGTGCTCGTATCCCAAACTATCCTATATCATTCCACTGGAACATTTTTCACTGGCCATATGTTTAGAACTCCGCCTCAGACTATCTTTACAGAAAGTCTGAGCCTATTCCAATTCAAGATAAAGGAGGAGGGCACTGCTGTGGGCTTGCAACCCACCCAGGTAAAACAACAACAGGAACAGAAACAACCCAACGGATTCATTTATCAAAATAGATGAATGGAGAAGCCGAGATACCCGACGTGCAGACAGGAAGGACTAAGTGTAAGTCTAACATAAAGCGTGCTCGGGTGCACCATATAACACCCTGAAATAGAGCTATCTTTGGCACGTGTGTTCTGCATACACAAACTGGGAAGTTATGCTTACACATGCAGTAGGCTCAAACCCACAACCTTGAAATCTGGAGATAAGGCTACCGCTTGTAGAAAGTTTGGCAAAACCAAGAATCTCAACGATCGCTTTCAAGCTGTTATGTGCAAAAACACTGAAAAAACAGGACCACATAAAACGGCTATATAGCTCCTAGTTCCGGCTCTCACTCGCTAAACGTTGACCCTTTTTACAATAAGCTAAAAACATCAAACCTCAAACACTTGGGAACGAAAACGACAGCCGACCCTAAAAAGTCCTTAGAAGTTATATATATAGTAAAAACGTTCCTCTGATCTGTCAATCCTCTCCATCCGAAACCATCCATCTCTCTAGGAGAATTGGGGCCAAGGGTTGTCTACAGCTCAGATAACCAATTTAAAGCGAGTAGTAAAAGAAACTTTACGGTATGTCTTATCGCGAATCTCTTAGTGTTTATTGCTATGGGATTTCTTTCGGCAAACATTCAACACAAATTTTCATAGCAGCTTAGAGAATAGTAGCAGTAGTAGTTGTTGTAGTGCAAAGTCTTAGTCTACGAAAAGAAGTCTCACGCCTGAGTGAGAATCGGTTCCTTGGTGGATGCTGCTGCTGCTGCTGCTGCTGCTGCTGATGGGTCGATGCCTTCGGGCGAAAGATTAGAAACAGAGGTCTCGTCGGAGGACTGCGTCGACACCTCGACCTCGCCGTTCTCTGTCGGAACAGTGCTACTTCCGTCAGCAGACAATGGCGACTCGACGATCGGAAGTTCTTTCGTTTCCGGTAAAATTTCCGCTTCCTGTTGATTGTCGACGGCGTCAGAGGAAGAGGAAACTGGTTCAGATGTGACTTCTGGGAGCGAACCGTCGGCGATTGGTGATACCGTTTCTTCTGTTTGGATGGGTGCCGTCTCCTCCGGCTTTGTTTCTGACGATGGAATCGACGAAGGCTCCTCTATCGATGATTCCTGCTCCGTCGGGGGTTGGATGGTCTCCGAAAGGGAGGTTACCGACTCCTCAGGCTGAGCAGCCTCTGCCGGAGCCCCAGACTGATCCCACCAGATCTGGTGCGCTTCTCGCACCTGTTCGGACACCAGTTCCAAGACGGGGACCGACTCCTCAGGCTGAGCAGCCTCTGCCGGAGCCCCGGACTGATCCCACCAGATCTGGTGTGCTTCTCGCACCTGTTCGGACACCAGTTCCAAGACAGGGACGTCGTCCGTCGTCGTCTGCTGCCCGTTTTGTTCCTTTCCACTCTCGTTCCACCAGGTGTCGCGGCTTTGCTGTACCTGTTCGGAGACTACTTCAAGAACTGGACGTGGCTCACTTGTCTCCTGTGATTGCTCTTGTTCTTGAAGCGAGGACTGCACTGCATCGTCAGTCTCCTCGACTGTTCCGGATATTTCTTGGGAAGCTGGTTCCTGGAGCTGCTGTTCCGGCTGAGACGCTGATTCTTCAGGCTGTAGATCTTGATATGGTGCCGATTCTTGTGCCTGTTGTTCTTGCTGGGATGTCGGTTCATTAGGCTGTTGTTCGTGATATGGTGCTGGTACTTCGATCTGCTGTTCCTGATATGGTGCAGGTTCTTCATGATGCTCTTCTTGCTGAGTTGCCGGTTCTTGAGGCTGCTGTTCAAAGTATGACGCTGTTTCCTCAGCTGTTCTCTGACCCAACTCTAAAGGAGCGTCAGCAACCACGATTTCTGCACTCTTTTCGTCCACATTTACTTCCGCAGATTGTTCTGTCTCTGACACCTTTCCCTCCTGTTCTACTTGTTCGGAACTCACAGATTCTACCTTCTCCTGTGGTTCGGCATCAACTGGTTCTTGATGAACTACCGGTTCCGACGATACTGGTTGAACCACAGCTAATTGTTCCTCGGCGACTCCTTCAAAACTACCAAGTTGCTGTTCCACGCGTGGCTGCTCTTCAGGCTGACTTACTACCTGAGTTTCTTGTGCCGGAACCTCTTCAATCAGTTCTTGTGAAACAAATTGCTGTTCCACGCGTGGCTGCTCTTCAGACTGACTTACTTCCTGTGTTACTTGTGCCGGAACCTCTTCAATCAGTTCTTGTGAAACTGCTGGTGGAAGGACTTCCACCTGCTGCACCTGTGAAGTGTCTTCTGGCGCCTCTACCGCCGACGGCGCTACCACTTCAGTGACAACCTGTTTCGAAACTTCAGCTTCTATTTCTCTGACTGCAGCTGGTTCCGGCTGCGATGGTTCCTGAAACGCGACCACTGGTTGTTCCCCATCATTTACCAGGTCATGCTCACTGAGTTGTTCCTTTTCTGCAAAGGATGGGAGAACTAGTACGGCACTCCCGACTGCTTCCTCGACAGGTGGTTGCGGCAAATGTTCAGCTGGGGCATCAATAGCTTCATAAGACTCCAAGACAGAATCGTGTTTGGTTGGTTCTTCGACAACAGGTGGTGGCAAATCATCTTGTGCTTGTATTAGAGGTTCTTCTTCCGGTTTTGAACCGAGTCCAAGTTCAACGGGCACCTGCTCCTGAGAGTGAGGTTCCTCAGCGGGTGCCACCTCCTGTGACGGCACCTGAACTGACACTGCTGCTTCTTCAAATGATGAAGGTTCCTGCACGGGTACTGGTGCTGACTCTTGCACATGCTCTGGCTCACTTTGCACCGATTCCTGCACCGCTGTTGGCTCATCCACAACAATCTGTGCACCAATATCAACAGACACCTGTTCCTGAGAAAAAGGCTCTGGCAGATCAACAGGTGTCACTTCTTCTACACCCTTGGGTTGTTCGACTGTGTGCACATAAGGAATGTCACTCAAATTCAGTGGACATACTGCAATTATCGCTTCAGGTGCCGGCTCCGGCTCACTGGGCAGCTCTAGAGGAGCAGGCACCGGCAGCGAAGCGTCGACCTCGAAACGACCTCCAGCTTCCAACTCTTCCAGCTGCGGTGCTTCCACGGGTGGTGGTGGTGGCAGATCCTCTTCGAGTGGCAGTTGTGCCTCAAGTGTTGCACTCTCCACTCTGGTTACGGCCTCATCAACTCCAGCTTCGACTTTCTCAGCAGGTACAGGTTCAGGAGCTGCCTCAACCTCAGTAGCAGCAAAGGACTTGGCAAGTAGTGCCACGTCACTGGCAGGTACAGTCTCAGGAGCTCCCTCGGCTTCTGGCAGATCAACAGGTGTCACTTCTTCTGCACTCTTGGATTGTTCGACTGTGTCGGCATGCACATACGGAATGTCACTCAAATTCGGTGGACATACTGCAATTGTTGCTTTAGGCGCCGGCTCCACGTCACTGGCAGGTAGAGTCTCAGGAGTCGCCTCAACTTCTGAGGTGGCAAATGACTTGGAAAGTATTTCCACATCACTGACAGGTAGAGACTCGGGAGCCGCCTCGACTTCTGCGGTGGCAAATGACTTGGAAAGTATTTCCACGTCAGCAGGCACTGGGGCTTCCTCGATGGGCTGAGCTTGAACGTTTTCCGTTATCGACAGCTGGACACCACCCGGAAATGCCGCATCCAGCTGAGGCTCTTCTACTCGAAGTTTGAACTCTTCATGGGTCTCTTCGTGTCTAACGGTGGTAGTCGTCGATGTAGTGAAAGTGTGCTGTACTGGGATCTGGAAAGGCAGCAGGACCTCGGGTTCAGCAGATGTGATGCTGCCCTGAGCTTCCTGTTGCGATTGATCGCCACTCGAAGGCAGGCTCTCGAACGGCGCCACGGCAGTCTCCAGATCCATGATGTTTTCTGTCGCCTGAACAGGTGGTTCCGTCGTGTCTTGCACTGGTTCCACATGGCTGATCGAGATTTTGCCTGGAGCTGCGATCTGCTCCGAAGCCTGGTCTTCGATATTTTGAGGCTTCTCCTCACCAAGGGCCTCTCCTCCGTCTACAGAAGCCTTGCCAGTGTCGTTAGCGGAGACGGCGACCTGGGTTGCTTCTTTGCCATTCGGCTTCTCCTGGTTTGAGTCAGCCGACTTCTTCTTATCGGGCAGGGACTTCTGTCCCGTTTTCATGGCTCCACAACATCCACCCATTGTTCAGACGTCGTCACCCTATGCAACCACAGACAAAACAAACCAGACAATTAAAAAGCCACAATAGGTTCGTGTTAACATACATGCTACGACTCACGAAGTCAATGCCAGGGCCAACGAGGTCGACGCCAGGACCAACGAGGCCAACGCCAAGCCCAACGAGGTCAACGCCATGGCCAACGACGTCGACGCCAAGGCCAATGAGGCGGGTGCCAGGACCAACGAGGCCAAAGCCAGGACCAACGAGGTCAACGCCAGGGACAACGATGTCGACGCCAGGGAAAACGAGGCCGATGCCAGGGCCAACGACGTCGACGCCAAGGCCAATGAGGCGGGTGCCAGGACCAACGAGGCCAAAGCCAGGACCAACGAGGTCAACGCCAGGGACAACGATGTCGACGCCAGGGAAAACGAGGCCGATGCCAGGACCAACGAGGTCGAAGGCGAGGTCAAGACCAAGGCACACACTGAAAAATTTAAGTTTGCATCGAAGCCTAACATCACGAGGCATGTTTTTACCATCGCCCCACTTTTCTTCTATGAGATGCCCAGGATGATACTTCTAGGGCGAAAGATATTACCTTTCCCCTACTTTGAAAACCTGTTACCGTTATGGGAACGGCGCTACAGAAATCATTAGATTAGATTAGATATTCCCTTATCAAGACACAAGGCGAGGTCAAGACCAAGGCACACACTGAAAAATTTAAGTTTGCATCGAAGCCTAACATCACGAGGCATGTTTTTACCATCGCCCCACTTTTCTTCTATGAGATGCCCAGGATGATACTTCTAGGGCGAAAGATATTACCTTTCCCCTACTTTGAAAACCTGTTACCGTTATGGGAACGGCGCTACAGAAATCATTAGATTAGATTAGATATTCCCTTATCAAGACACAATTTTCCCATAAATTTCGCTCACACCCATGCGTAGATCTTTCACCATAACGCCGGCGCGTGTAATTTGTGCAAATTATATTCGAATTTTTCATTGGCTCTTAGCTGGCTAATGTAAAATACTCTCTGGCTATAAGCCACAGTGTGAAGAAGCAATAGAAACGGCTTTATGTGCCAGCGTTCTATAGCTACATTAGTATCTGCCGTTAACAGAGATGACTTAATCGACAGCTTGCTGAAGATCATCTGCACACATACAGGTAACGCTGAAACACTCGTTTCATTGTTAAAACCCGTTCAACTTCATTATCAAGTCGAGTCCTTCGAGTGCTTGCTTAAACAGAATAGCACCTGTCAAATTTTATCTACTTTTTTGGCAGATTCGGGGTCAGCGTTTGAAAGACAGCTTTTTTAGGCCACTGATAGAGCCGAAGCAGAACTATTGACACTTTCAGACCGCCTTATTCGGTAATTACAATAGCAAACAGAAAACTGAGCCCACAATGTCATTGTAAGCAGTGGACCGGACGTCATAGCCCACGTGCATGCGCATACGTGTATTCAAGCTCTTAAAATATAACGAATGAATGAATGAATAAACGAAAGAACGAACCAATGAATCAACCAACCAACGAATGAAGTAACGCATGTATAAAAGAATAAGCAAATGAACCAACGCGTGAACGAACGAAAGAACGAACGTATTAATCCATATGATCATTCTTTCGTTCGTTCACGCGTTGGTTCAATTGCTTATTCCTTTACACATGCGTTGCTTCATTCACTGGTTGGTTGATTCGTTCGTTCGTATGTCAACGAACAAAACGAAAAGAGGGCATGTAATAATACAAGAGGGGGTTAAAAAAACAAGAAAACATGTAGAGGAGTAAATGGAAGATTACGCGGTGGGAGAGATGCAGAAAAGATACATAATAATATGGATTGAAGATATCGGAAGCAAGGCTAAAAGCGAAAACAAGCATGCACATCACCTTACTGACTGCATATGCTTGATAAGTTCGCATATATGCTAACCTCGATGAGGATATTTATATACATACTTGCTCATAAACGCGCTGCCATAAGTGCATGATGCTGCAGAAGCATCCAGACTGCACACTGTAGACTTCCCAGCCAGGAGGAATGTCTGATAACTGTAATATGATACCCAAAACGCCGCAGAACCAATCGGCACAGTGCAGAGGGGCGCAATTGCCATTCCATCCATCCGGTTACTACCCACCGAAGAAAGATCTGCCAGACATCAACGCCAAGTAACGCAAAGATGATGGATATCTATATATATACACACGCATACATACACACGTACATGCATACGTACATGCATACATACATACATATCCCAGCGTCAGAGGAAAGAACTTACTTCTTCTGATCCTATATATATATATATATATATATATATATATATATTTATATGTGTATATATATGAAGTTCATGATACTTTTCATGAGTTCAAGGTTACTAAGATACAAAGGTGCACTCTCTTGAAGTAATACACGTATCTGGTAGGTGCAGACACTGAATTGGCCACAAAGAACATCATATGTGGCCTACCACAAGAGAGTTAGTGTAGCTATGTTAGCTGCAGACAAAATATTTTTCTGTTAAGTCCCAGTGGGTTAGGTAAGGTAAGGTAAGGTAAGGCAAGGTAGGGTAAGGTAAGATATAGTAAGGTTGGGTAATGTAAGTAAGATAAGGCAATGTAATCATTCATTTCAGTTCTAATGAGTGGCAATATTATTCTTGCTTTATCCAGCACCATGCTAAAACTTATGCTTTGCTATAACCAGTGCTATGTTAGACTAATTCCATGCTCTAATCAGTGCTATGCTAAAACCAGTGCTAGGCTGACAAATGCTATGCACATGAGCACCACGATAAATTAAGTGCTTTGCTTCAACCAGTGCTATGCTCTGAGCATATGTACAATGATTATAAGATAAAGACACCATAAGCAGGAATTAAATGGAGCTTGGAGGAAGGATTGGGATGAACTGGAAAGCCTGGATCAAATCGAGAGGCGAAAGAGGTGGATAACCTTGGCTATAGGGCTGGAATGGACGATTTTATTGAAGACATATGTTTGCGATTTAAGACGGGGCCGAACCACCTCCTGCTCAGCCAGCAGTGAGAAAGAATTTCAAGTGTGTAGTCAAGGTCGGATATGGGCCATAGACCTACCTCAGCATTAAGGTGCATCTCTTGTCTTTCTCAATGTCCGTCTACCTGTCTCTGTATGTCTGTCTGTCTCTGTCTCTGTATACATATATATGTATATACAAGAGAGACACGCCTTTATTGAAAAATTGGCTCAAGGAAAGATACGCTAACTGACGAAAACTTAGACAGGCAATAGGAAAGAGCAGAGAACAAACTGGACATTCAGACACGAACAGAGAAAGCGACAGTAGAGCTGATGGCTGGTAGGAAAGAAGGCATTAAGCCAGAGGAAACGAGAGAACAGGGAGGAGAGAAGAGCGACTAAGAGAGAGAGAGAGAGACGAGCGACTAAGAGAGAGAGAGAGAGACAGAGAGAGACACAGAGAGAGAGAGAGAGATAAAGAGAAAGACATAAACACACAGAAAGACAGTGAGACAGAGACATAAAACGAGGTGGAGAGAAAAAGACTGACTGAAGGGAGACGCCCTAAGCTTATCTGCGAAATGTCTTGATTTACCGCAGGAACTGCGTTCCTAATGAGCATCTGTAGGACGACATAATACCAATATGCGATGTGGCTTTCATTTATTGACCTATCGATGTGCGCATTATAAGCCTACGCATGTAGGCTTATTAACAGCCTCGAGAAAGCCAGAGTCTGTCGAGTTTACACTTTGACCGGAAAGGAATGCTTTTCATTACCGAATGAATGACGAGAAAGAGAGAGAAAGACAGAGAAAGACAGACACAGAGAGAAAGAGGCAGAGAGGTACAGTAAAAAAATTAGAGAGTGCGAGTGTGAGTGAAATCGATCCATCAGATGGCATGAGTTTAGATATAGTACTTCAAGGTCTAAAACAAGCAGCAATATTCATATTACGAACAGCTGAGAGAAAAGATACTAAAGGTGGGGTTTCTGCACTAAATATGCCTGAGGGTTGTAGATGTCATTGGGACAAATGTGCCAAATTTTGTCTCATTACGAATTCCGATTATAGGCATCTAAAAACTACATTAGTTATAACATCAAAATTGAAAATTGCAGATATTTAAAAAACCACACCTAAAAAAGTTGTCCACTGTTACGGCTAAGACTTTGTATATATCTTGCATAGCAAGTCCTTTCATGGATTGTAGAGTCTTAACCATAAGAAATTATAACTTTTCAAGCAGCGACCTACCAAATTGTCACATGCAGCAGAATCATAGAAAATATGAAGAACCAAAACGCCTAGCCTCACACTCAGTAGGTGTTATATTACAGGTCCAAAAGTTATAAGACCTAATTAGTATTCAATTTAAACTGCCAAATGAAAAAAACTAATGCTAAGTGCACTGAAAACCTTTCACCTGTCTAAAGCAGTCTGAGGTTAATTAACTTCACGGCTAGCTGGACTTCACATCGTTTTTCCGCTTGGGGCATGTGTTCTAACATGTCCTGTCTGACTTCACAATAGTTAGAACACATTAATGGCTTTCTTTTAGAAGTGGCCGGTCTAGTCACTCTTCTTGAATTATGCTCATACATTAAAATGTACACAGACACGCCTACCAATACAGAGCCCCCAGATATACTATTTTACTGGAGAAGGTACAATGCATTAGTGGGTTGAGGTTAGCAAGTAATAAAACATCTAAATTTCGTTCACGTCTGTCTAGGGTAAGCACAACCACCACAGATGGCTAAGCATAGTAACGTACCTGTAATGTACAAAGCATATATTTAAATCATTAACATTGACCACTATAATTATACTGTACTCATAACTATATAAGCAAGACTTCATCACAAATTAATTTTACCTCAAAAGGAGTAAATCAGCATAAACTGTAAAATGTGTCAACTCAGCAACCTTGTTTTGTGCTTTTAAAATTGATAAACTTCAATAAGGATAGTAAGTAAAGTAATAAAAGAGTTGAAGCTGAGCCCCATTTATAAAATGGTACCTTTTATTAGTTACCATTTTTGCCATATGAATAAACCGAACTTACTCAATAATAATAAAATTTTGATGCCCAACCATTATATAGATTCAGTACAAGCCTCAACCAGCAAAACCCAATTTGTGAAAAAATAACAAGAGGATTTATAGAGTGCTGTAAACTGACCCATATACATTCAAACTTCGTTTTCTCTGTAAACACATGATCCAGTTTTGTTACTTTTTCCCTCAGTGGGTCACATATTTATTTATATATAATGTACATATATGTATATTTTATACCTGTGCACATATTTATGTATATAGCCTATGTCCATATACATATACATGTATATATCTTAAAGCATATCTGTAATTATGTTTGCACTTGTATCATTCAATTCTGCATAAATACATATATACATGCAAGCGCACATACATACATCCATGCATGTGTAAGCATACATATACCTACATACACACATACTTACATGTATATATATACATACATATATAAAAAATTATGTATACCTATGCATTGATATACTAGATAAAGTTTATAGCTCTTTAGCGATGGGGTCTGAATAGTGAATATACAGCAGACAACTCGCAGTCTATATATAAGTTACACGTTCACCGTGAGAAAATTAACAAAATCACAAAAAGATATTCCATTGACAGTGTAGATTAAAACTTATGCATCTCATGCTAATGAAAAACCAAACAGATAATCTCACAGTTACCTAGTATAAAGTATCTAGGTATATTTCATGCATAAAATACTTTGAAAAAACAGCTCAAGCAACATCGTGTTCTACATAACGCCTCTTAGATATAATAATAACAAAACGATTTATAAAGCGCCACAGTATTTACGGCCGAGGCCGAAAAAGGGCGCTATACATGCACAATTATTCGCTGACTGCAACCACATGCGGCGCACTTGTCAGCTTATACACTGTAAAAACAATTCACTAACAAATCAAAATGACATAGACATGAAAATAATGTCAACAGAATCTGGTGCATACCCACAAAAACACTCACACATCCGAAAGCCTAGTATGTATCTTAGTGCGTATCTAGTATGTAGCTAGTCTAAGAAGTGCTAGTGTGCTAATTAATTGTAGCTATCATACGTAACCCGGACTCAATCTTGTCTGACCTGAACCTCATTTTCCTTGAACTCCTACCTGTGGCGTCATCATAAAATTTGGGAATGACTTGATCCTACGTTAGCCACAAAATGTAAAAACTACTAAAGTTGAACTTGCGCTTAGCCCATGCTTCAGAGCTGCAGTACTTTCTATAGTAATAATCATAACGCTGCAGGTACCCAAGTTAACTTGTATCTCACTCGTTCTTGCATTTATCCACAGCTCTGATATGCTAAGAATGCAGATCCTGGTGGCTCGCCAAACGCTATCACAACGACCATTGTACTGCAAAAAGATACATACAGGAAATGCGCATGCAGAAAAACTCTCAGCAATAATTCGCTGCAATATTGTTCTAGTTGGCCAACGGTTTACATAAAGGCAAGCAATCATGGCATAAAAAATACATATGTATAAACAAGAGCAAACGAATGAATATAATTGTATGCTTACACAATCTTGCTATAGCATATAGTCAGCGCTTTTGCGATGTATTAGAAGGCGTTAATTAAATCAAGTGTCTGAATACATAAATACATACACACATGCATGCATGCATACATACATACATACATACATACACACATACATACATTCATTCATACATACATACATGCATCAATACATACATACACACACATACATACATGCATACATACATGCATACATACATACACACATACATACATACATTTATACATACATACATGCATACATACATACATACATACATAGACTTGTAGTGCACATTACCTCTGAGAGGTTCCTAATGGGCGCTATACAAATGTTTTGTTAAAATTACACATACATGATCATACATACGTGCCTGGGTACTTACTTCTCCCACGTAGCACTGTATTAGTACATGCTGGAGTACTTACCTTTGTGCATAAATACCGTTATGCTTTGGTACGTGAGCATGTATCTGTGTGCGTATGAGTGCATGTATCATTACCTGTGTGGGTTCATGTGTCCGAGATTTCTTTGATAGGTTTCATATTGCGTTGTATTTATTTGTGTTTATCGAAGCTACTTGTAGAGAATTTTTTCAGAGCAACATTTCGCAGGCCCTCGAAGAAGCAGTCCCATGATGAGATCTGAAAGATGAGCCGCTTCCTGCGCACATTTCTCCCCCTCTACCCTCCTCTCTTTCCCTTTACCCTTTCGCCACGCATGCAGAGGACATCTTCCCTTCCTTCTCGTGTTATGCACGTCTATCAGTCCATCGATTCCTCCACCCATCAATCCATCCATCCATCCACCAATCCATCATTTCTTTCCAGTCTCCTCTCGCTTTCTCCTGCGATCGTTCTCGCGCAAGTCAACAACACACAACAGAATTTCAGAGTTACAACCAACGTCGTCATCATCGGCTTCAAAATTATCATCATCATCATCATCATAATCATCACTATGATCACTATTACCACCACCACCAACAGCATTATCACCGTCCTCATCACAACAGCTGCAGCAACTCCACCACCTCCGCCGCCACCGAGACCACCGCCACAAAGGAGCAACAGGTGCTCGCTGCCTCGCACATGTCCGCAGAACAGTATATTCAGCTGCTAAAACACCTCCTGTCAGTGTCCTTGCAGCTCCTCCTCCCTTTCTTTCTCCTCCCCTCCTCTCTTCGTTATACGTCCTAGTGATACTAAGGTTGTCCCACAAAAAAGAGACTGGATGCAACTATGATGAGCACAAGGTTAATATAGCTAGCTCCAAATTTCTGGCACTCTTTGGGTATCGCCAGAACATGCTACGAAAGTGTGTGGTTTGATTGGTTAGGTATGTATGTATGTATGTATGTATGTATATGTGTGTGTATGTATGTATGTATGTATGTAAGTATGTATGTATGTATGTATCTATGTATCTATGTATCTACGTATGAAATGCATCTATGTCCAGGTATGTACTAAGAAGTAGGCAACAGTTCCGTCATATTTACAAGTAGCATAATTAATCAGAGAAAACGTTTTAAATGCTAGATACCTTTATACCATACTATTATTAATTACTGTCGTTTATGCCTACAATTGGAAATATTAAGCCTAAACGCGTCTGTAATGATCCATCGTTTCTAATTACACTCAGGTATCAGCCTAATTGAAGTAATTATTCTAACTTATATCACTCATCAAGTCAAGCAGCACCAGAATTATATATAGGCCTCTATTTGTAATCATAAATGTAGGCCTATTGCTTGATTATAGATCCGGAAAACGAGGTTCTGAAATGTTTTCTAGTGGCGTCCCCAAGTGATCTTAGCTGAAAATGGATACATCCGGTCAAACCTCGAATTATTTAACAGCAAAGTAACACGGTTTCGCTGAAGGAAGACTCATGCTTAAGCAGACTGAATCAACTCACTAAAACTAACAAACTACATTCCCACCGGTGTATTTGTGTGTGTGTGTGTGTGTGTGTGTGTGCTAATGTGTGTAGGCATATCCCACGAACTGTCTAATACACGCATAAATACATACATACCTGTACCTGCAAGGCTGGCGGATAATGGTGAGGATGATGAAGACGACGACGATGATGAATATGATGAGATTGGGTATATACTGTACAATAATAATTGGGTTGTCATCCAATTCTAGCTTTCTATGCTTAGTTGCTATTCCTATGCACACACTACTGACACTAATGACGGATACAAAGTGGGAAGAATCTAATTATCTCCAGCTATCATTTGTGTGCCCTTGAGGTTGAAATCCTGAACATTGTTACACTCTGGATCAAGCAGACTGGGTGTAGTGACCAATGCCGATGCAAACTACAAAACCTTGGGCTCTGTCTGTCTCTGTCTGTCTCTGTCAGTCTCTTTATCTCTTTCTGTCTCTCTGTCTCTCTCTCACACTAGCCTCATGACGAGTGCTCTGAGGGATGTTAATTAGACTTCCATGTCTGAGGCCTGAACGGAGCAGCAGCAAGGACAAAAGGACAGCTACTGACAATTCACCTCAACCGGTTGACTCTGAACTCCAACTAAAGAGTGGACACACTAGCTTTAGTTTAGCTTTAGCCTAAGCACAGAGGACGATTGATTGATTAATTAATGCACCCATTCAAGGTTAATGAAATCTCGCATCCGGAACTTTTCAGAAACCATAGACACGAGATAAAAAATTATCAAACGATGCGTTTTATTATCATATGACCTGGTAAGCAGACAGACAGATACAAGCAGTCTGTCATATACACATACACAGATTATCAAGGGCAACAATGACAGGCAAAAATTAATCTTAATAGCTTTATACAAAAACGAATACGCATATATATCTTTCTCTTCTCACGGGGCTCTTAGAAAGTATTATACAGCGAATTCATATAGCTTCACTATAAGGAATATTCCTAACACCACTTCCGATCAAGCAAAGCAAATCCGCCATCAAACAAGATAGTTGTTAGCCCACGACGGATCGAAGTCAAGTTCTCAGCATTTCGTTCTTGTCTTAAGTTACTGGGTAATCATTTGCATATCGATAGGCCAACGACTGAATTCTGTATTAGCTTACCCATGTAAATAATCGCATGTACAAGTAAGTAAGTAAGTACCTAAGGAAGTAAGTAAGTAATATCATTTGTTAATATGCCATATGTGTCCATCGGCTGAGCGAGGAATCGTAGGCATGGACAAACACACAAACAATTAAATTCATAACAAAGCAAACAAACAAAGGAAGAGGAACAGTCACAAAGGCAGACAAACAGAATGACACTGGACCATAAAGACAGACATACAGAAAGTAATTTAGCAGTCCAGGATTTGTATTAGGGTCAAATCTGATAGTAAATTTTGAACATCTACAGCTGCAATCTTGAGCCATCCCTGTCCCCACTAATCTATGTATCAAGACAAGTAATATAGCGCCGGTAAATACATGTACCCCTGTGTATGTATATTTGCATGCATGTGTATGTATCACTGCTTGCATAGCGCCTTTACCAAACTCACAAGGGCGCTATATAGACAGCCCATAGTCCGAGCTAAACAAGTACAGTCACATGTACACAGTTACACATAATATGTATCCACACATAGTTTTACTCACATCCATTATTTCATTTACATAACTGAGATATAAGTGGATTCAGTATGTACAGACGAAAGGTATAAAACGCCTGTTCGTCTGTCTGTCTGTCGATGTATATATGTATGCTTGTCTATATGTCTCTCTCCGGCTGTCTCTCCATCTGTCTGTCTGTCTACAGATTTCTATGTCAGAGGTATATAAAAACAAAAGTGTATATTTAAACCTATAATGTAGCATCTGCTTCCCATTGCTAGCCTAATTCTAACCGTTTCTCAGCAGGGCGACGTGAAAAACATGAATATTGGTGTCATGCAGCATATCATCATTACAAAGAAAGAAATTGATCAGAGACTCTGAGAGCTTTAACGGATTCCACACTACAACTCTCTCTCTCTATATATATATATATATACATATATAAACATACATGTGCGTGTGTGTACATATAACTGGCTCATCTTCAGAAGAGTTAAAAGGCACGGCGCTACATAAGTCCAACATAAAGCAAGATATATGTTGCCTGTTGATTGAAATGTTACTCCACTATTCTGGTGCAGTATTAACTTCCGACTTTTGAGTCAAACTGCTGTTAAATCCAACGACTGTAGCCAGAAGTCAGCCTCGGCTTCTGCACTGGCCAGACTAGTAGGCCTATATGTAGACTTTGGGGACCAAAGGTAAACAAACTGCCGGCAAAAATGAACAGACGTCACATTTCAGGAACAGAGTTCAAGAAGACACATATACACACTTATATCAAACAGAAGGGCTGATCACTAGATAGTCTACAATAAATATACACACTTATATACATAAAAAGATACATACATAGATGTATACTTAGATCCATAAATAAATAAATATATATATATACACATATTTACATATACATAAACGCAATACATACAGAAATCCTCTTGGAACATTATTCTTCACTGCATAATTGCATGTGTATATTGTTTGCATGACTAGGTCAATTTACGTCATACCTTTTTAATTCAGTCAGATAACCATCCACTCAGCACTGAGAGGTTCTTAAAAGGCGCCATATAATTGCTCCAGTACATCCATCCAATGACACATGAACCTAATTATTTACGTGATGATACATACACACATACGTAACGTTTTTTGGAGGATATAAAGGCGCCGCATAAATATTCAAATACATAAGTGCATACAAAACAGAAGGCAGACGTGTGCACTTGACACAGACAGGCAAACATACATATAAAGAGGCAAACACACAAAACTCAGGCAACAGAACCAAAGGCATGTGAGCATATGTGGTAAATGATACAAAGGTCTTGCCACTAGCTATTGTTTCCCACAGCACAAGTTCAACCAGACTGATCGTCTAAACCAAAATCTGTAGCAGACAGTAGTTACTTTCATCTGCCACTTGGATTTAAAAACAAGCACCTATAAAAATAGCATTGAATAAATAATTCATTAAACAATTCGTCAAACGAAATCGTATTATTTATGTAGCACTACATCTTCAGGAAAACGCCTCAGACGTGCTCCAGACCTAGCCCAAGACTGGGTCGTGAGAATGGTCTACAACTGCTGGCAAAATAGAAGCAGAGAAAGACAGAGAGAAAGAGAGAGAAAGAAAGAGAAAGAGAGAAAGAAAGAGAGAGAGAGCAAGAGAGAGAAGCATATTGCTCAGGCTGCATGACAGTAGGGAGTCTACTACTGCAAAGCTACCAAGTTGTATTGTGGAAGTACGGTACCCGAGGAACAACCAGAACAACCAGAACAACCAGAACAACCAGAACAACCAGAACAACCAGAACAACCAGGTCCTCTGTGTTGCAAAGTGGAGATCTGGGACCAGGTATGAACGAAACTGAAATACATAGCTCCCTAAGATATGACTGAACACAACAGCCAGGCAATAAGTAAGTAAGCGAATAGGCTAATGCGTAAGTAAATAAGTAAGTTAAGTATGTTAGATATCTAAAGTAATTAAGACAAGTATGTTAATTAAGACAAGTATGTTAAGTATGGTAACTAAGTCAGTAAGTAAACAGAGTAGAATAGAGTACAGTAGAGTACAACAGATTAGAATACATAAATGAGCAAGTAAACATTGAAACAAGTTTTGTAACAAGTATCTTATAAGTCTAAGTTGTCGGTATATCAACCCTGGGAAATGCTGTGTTTGGATAGCGAGGAGAATACTGATTTTGTCTGACATAATTATAACGGATCTTTTGTTGAAATAAGACAAGAGTTCTGTTGACTATTATTATAAGCATCAGTTTTGTTGACCAACGGCAAAGACTTCTGTTGAAATAAGGCAGACGTTCCATAATCATTTTCTTCTTCAGATCACAAGTGTTGCAGCCACAGTGCTCATACTGATATCTATCGCCATAACTGTCCCCAGCAAAGAGACTTGTTTCATTACCATTAAAGGGCATGCAGTACTTGTGGCCCATTTTTCTGGGTCCTACCCGCACTTGTGTCTGCAAATAATATATATTATACTATTGGAGTATAGGCCTATGATGGATGAATAATATCTCAACGGTTTTGGAACAGTTAGTGAATGGACAGACCTCATCACCATGCAGGGGTCGTTTGTTCGAATCCCATTCAGGGTGCAGATGTTTGATACGCTAGTTCTTGTGATTGTTCAACTATGAGTGCTGCTGGTTTTCTCTCAGACTGCATTTAAAAGTTTGATTTTAAAGCTGTTATAGTGCATCAGTGAATTGTTCCTTCAGCTGCTATATCTGTCTCCTTTTCCTATTGCATGCATTGTTGCTGTAAAGTGCACACGTTTTTCTAATTGCTTACTTACTTACTTATTTCCTTACTGAAGGGGTTATTCCCAGTGAGATTTAACTCCTCAGCACACGGACTTCCTCACATCATTCATTCATTCATTCATTCAGAACATTTATGTAGCGCCCCTTCAAGTAATATACCCAGAGGCCCTTCCAGCCGAACTCTGGTGAGAGAACAGTTTTTAACTGTTGGTGAGAATGTTTCTACCATCTCTCGTTAGAAGACCACGCAGATTAAGTGGGAGGCCATTCCATGCAGAGGGCCCAACCACCGAGAAGGCGAACCCTGTATTGTTATACTAAGCTAACAGTCTAACAGTGATTAATTGTACAAAGGACTTGGTCATGTTTGTGTAGGCTCCGTATGATCTGACTGATCAGTGAGACGTTTCAGTAAAAGCCCACTTACTTACATACCTGAGACGGGCATACAGGCACAGTCTGTATGTGTAGGCCAAGAGATTCACCTTACAAAACTAAAGATGACTCAGTGCAGAAGAATGATGTTCAGCTCCATGGTCCATCTAAGTTCTTAAACATATTGTATGGCCAGAGACTTCATGAACAGAAATTGTAAGACTTTAAGTAGGAGTCTTGTTAGACACAGGGCAGTCACTTGTGGCCAGCAAACAAAAAATATGACTTGTTGTCTGGCTTTAGGATGTATGTATGTATCTATGTGATTGTATGTATGTATGTATGTACGTAAGTATGTATGTATGTGTTTTACATAGGCAGATATGTATCTATGTGGTTGTATGTATGTATGTACGTACGTATGTAGGTATGTATCTATTTGATTGTATGTATGTATGTACGTACGTACGTACGTGTGTAGGTATGTTTCTATGTATACTAAGCAATATGCATCTATGTATACCGCCGCATCTATGTGTGCACGTACGTATGTATGTACGTACCTAGCTTAAATGAATTCAAAGTTTGTTTAGATAACAAAAGTTTATCCCAAGAATAACATTCGTTCGCCCGCAAGTGATTGTGTGGGTGGCTGCAGTCTGAAGCCCGGATAAAGGAGGAGGGCTGTCTATGAGCTGCTAGTGTGACCACATCAGTGTCTGCCGTTGCCAGATACGATACACCATCAGAGTGTCTTCCCTATCTGTGATGTTTCATATGCTGCTTGCAGAGAGACAGACCGACCCTTGTAGGTACCGGGCCACAACACTTTTACTCGAAACTCTCCTCTAAATCTCTATTTACTCAGCCAACAATTACGGCGGCGGTTCAAACTGCGCGTCCGCGAGTTGCAGACAGACAGCAAATATTCCACCAGTCAATACTAACAACGCTGATTGTGATGGATTCTCGTGGAAGTTTTATGGACTTAGCGAACAGATAGTTTCCCGATTTGTTTTATTGTTACAGTCCGGACAGTACTATGTCTTCGTTCCCCAACTTCAAATACGGGGACTGTACCCCAGGAGGCTGGGGTGTGGAAGTCCCCCCGATCTTTGGGTGTTTGACAGAGCAGTTACCAGCAGCATCACATTCTGGTTTCCTAATAAACGGTTGTCTGAAGCAGTCCAAGATATCTTGTTAAGTATGACGGAACAATGCACCTTAACTACTGAACCTCATTAAGAACACGTGGGTAGATGGGACGAACTTATAGCCGTTTCACGCTGCAAGCCTTGTTATGGGCTTCTACATGAAATTGCACGTGAAAGAACCATGCCCGTAGGCTATACAGTGATGTTGAACCACATGAAGCTGAAGACTACATACAGGCACCTAAGAAACATGCCAATATATCGAGCCGGAAAAAACCTTGTTATGCCCGGAATGCTACAATTTCGCCAAAGGGTCTATAGTATATGCCATCCAAGACTACTATTACGTCAGAAGGAAGCCTAATCTATGCTACCATTCTGAGCAGTGGGAAACCTAATTAAGCCTGTTTTATATATATATATATATATATATATATATATATATATATATATATATATATATATATATATATATATATATATATATATATATATATATATATATATATATATATATATATATATATATATATACAAACACACACATATATATACTGCTCTAGTCCAGCGTATGCAGTACTTGTGCAGAAACTACTACAAAGGAGTCCATGCCTTGTGGGTAAAGAGTTCTAACAAAGTTTAGTAACCTAGTATGCATCTTTCTGTTGACTGATGCATGCAGCACCTGACCGGAAACTACTCAGCAAGAGTCTGTATTTTATAGCTATAATGAGTTCTGAGAACTTCGGACAAAGTTAAGTAGCCTGGTATGGCGGTGCCTGTTCTCTAACTACTCGACATGATCGAGTCAATGACTTCTCTAAGTGATGATTTTCATACAGAGTTTACTACCGATGTCAGTGATACCCGCTAAACAGTCAGTTCTCACTAGTTAGGCATCATTTGCATTCCTACTGTTGTTAGGCATTTATCACCCAATGGTATCAAATATCATTAGGATATAAGGGCCGCCGCCCTTAGTCTCACGTATACCCACCCAACCCCCACATCTCTCTCTCTCTCTTTCTCTCTTTCTCTCTTTACACCCCGTGTCCTTGGCATCCCTCGTTCTGCTACCCCCGTCTACCACTCCACAATAAACCTTCCAACAACACTGTCATTGATGAGGCAACAAAATTGGAAAATTGCTCTAATTACGTGCTGCATATCGAATGAAATGCTGCACACATAATAAATATGTGTATATTTATGTGCATATATATATATATATATATATATACGTATATTAGTATGTATATACTTATATGTATGAATATATATATAATATGTGTGCATATATTACTGCTTGTAGCTATGTCAGGATGTGAGCCATAGGAAAAGCAAATCGCTCCACAATTATCTGAATACAATTCGCATTTCCACTTCCGTACAGCTGCCAGCTGTGCTCTGTGGATTCATCATTCAGCATCAGCCAACGCTCACTGCTGCTGCGCCTGCTGTCAGAAGTACTTAGAGAACAGGTACTGCCATACTAGGCTACTTAGCTTTGTCCGAACTCATCACCTATAAGTTATAGAATCTTGCCAAGTGGTTTTCTGTAAAGATGCTGCATGCATTTGTCAACAATAGGATGCACACTGGGTTACTAAATCTAACCACCAAGAAACCTGCATTTATAAAACTGTCTGAATTACACAGCTCAGTCCCTGTGGTCTGTTTGAATACAGGTAATGGATAGTCTGTCTGCAGGCCACCCTAAACCTTCATTCTCGATTTATGTTTACGACATGTCTATCAACTTAAGTGCTTCTTATTCGCAGGCTTTAATAATTCCTGATTCTTCTACCCATTTAGCCTAAAGGATGAACTGTACCAAGGGAAGGTGAGCAGGTCTTGACTCATCAAAGGATGGCCTAATAGCTCAACTCCTGAAAAAGAAGTGTGCATGAATTTCGTCTGAGAAGTTTGGCAAACGCCAGGAATTGATGACTGATTTTCTAAAACACATTGGCAGATCATATAACTGGAGATGACCAACCAAACGCCATCATAAGCAGAGGCTGAGCAAATGAAGTCGCTTGCTCTGTGTGTTCTCAGCTAATTAAAACCAATAACCTGATATATTGCTCCAATTCTTACGTGCGTTCCTAGAACGTGCTTGTAATTACGCATGTACTATCCAGACCGCCTATTTATGAATTATATACAGCAATATATTTATCGTTGTTTCTCTGATTACATGGTATAAATTATACATGTATGTAGACAATGAAGTGTGGTATTTACGGATATGAGGCGCAATACATTGCGAGCATTCATTGATTTTATCCGCTGCCAGAGCTTGTCCTGCCCGTCCGTTGCCAGCGTTGAGAATACTCAGCCTCCTTTGGCCACAGCGGACTGCTGGACAGCCGAATGGACGGACGGACGACGGACGGACGACGGACGGACACACGACGGACGAACGGAGTCGATCTCCTCCTCTCCTCTTCCTCCTCCTCTTCCTCCTCCTCTTCCTCCTCCTCTTCCTCCTCCTCCTCTTCTTCCTCCTCCTCTTTCTCCTTCTTCTTCTCCTCCTCGTTTTCGTTTACAATCATTCTCCTCTTCAGTATTCCTCTGTTCGTGCGCGGAATCTTCACAACGGCAATACAATAAGAGCACAACAACGAAACAAAAGGTAAGAAAGCAGCAGGACAACTACATAACAACAACAAAACAACATAAAAACAACAACATAAAAACAACAACATAAAAACAACAACATAAAAACAACAACATAAAAACAACAACATAAAAACAACAACATAAAAACAACAACATAAAAACAACAACATAAAAACAACAACATAAAAACAACAACATAAAAACAACAACATAAAAACAACAACATAAAAACAACAACATAAAAACAACAACATAAAAACAACAACATAAAAACAACAACACAACAACAACACGACGACGACAACAACAACATGGCAACAACAACACGACAACAACAACACGACAACAACAACACGACAACAACAACACGACAACAACAACACGACAACAACAACGACACAACAACAACACGACAACACAACAACAACACAACAGCACGACAACAGCGCAACAACATGACAACAGCAGATCACATCTCATTAAGAGATGGTGAGGTTGCACGAAAGAATCAAAAACACGACAAGTTGAAAGCAGCAACGGGATTCCAACTGCGGACGCTGGGTTCGAAGGCTGCTTCAAACTGTCGTTGTCTCCTGTAGCCGTCTTTCCTTTAAACCATTTCAGTCCTAAACGCTTATCATAAATGATTCTTCATCAAAGAACCGCGAGACGACTTTACACGAACGCTAATTGTCCTGAGCATTACATCATCACAGATGTATGCAACGGGTAACATGATAACAACGACGCTTACTTACTTGTTGTCTGCGTTGTCAATTTCCGATGAAGGTAATTCCTGGGATGCAGCGCACGTTCTCAGTCCTCGGCGGCGGTTCCTCTCGTCGTATCCCAAGCGCAGCAGCAGTCAGCGATGGCTGATGGTAAGAGACGAGTCGACAGAACAGAGCCGACACCGGCTGGCTATGACTCGGCTGCGCGCATGCGCTGGGCGAAGAGTAGGAGAGCGAGAGCGGGTGCCGACGCGCAGGCGCGGGTAATGTTAGGTAGCGGCGCAGACTCGAAAGGGTAGGGCAATCTGTGCAGCTGCCCACCCCTCTGCAGACCTGCTCAAAGGTGAAGAATGAATCCCGCTAGAGGTCGCAAGGCTTCTGTCTCGCAAACGATAGCGCTAAATAAACTAACTAAACTATATACATATATATATATTGCGCGACAAGGGATGCTGCTGCTTGCTGCTGATACACAGCTTGAAGATGCTGCTGCTGCTGCAAGAGCCTCGCTTTGTGTGATGGATGCCCGGGCAGCTGAGGCAGCGGCGGCTGAAGAGCATGAGCGAGCGGTTATGATGAGAGCTTGCCACAGGCAGCGCGGTATATGAGCTATCTTGACTAGATGGATGGATTGATGGGTGGATGGATGGACATCCTATCCTGACCCCCTTCTTCCTCTTATCTCTCTTTCCGCTCCAATCCCAAACACCACCCACCGTAGCTGCCACGCTGTCTCTCTGCCTGACTTTTTAGATTTTGACCTGAAACCGAACCCTTTCTGCCTATCGATTTTTGTTTTGACTGAGGGCCTGTGAATAAGCTGGTCCCCGTGACGTTGAATTACGATTACAATTACGATGGATGGATGGATGGATGGGTGGATGGATGGATGGGGCCAGGACTGGATTACTTTCAGAGACTGACAGACAGAGACTAACAAACAGACAGGGAGACGACTAGACATAAGGATAGACAGCCGAAAGATACACACGAAAAACCAGAGATAAATGAACAAACGGACAGACATGTATACACGGACACCGTCGGATACGCAGACAGTCGGGCTTAAGGACGAAGTGAGATACAGAAAAGAAAACGAGAAAAGTACGAGGTAGAAAAATGGAAAGTGTGGACGTTGAAGGGGAAGATACAATACAATATAATACAATACAATTATGATTTAATAATGCCCTCCTTACAAAGTTCAGAAGTGCGCATTGAAGGCTTGAAGCCGGGAAACAGGA